>BOPN01000079.1:582721-587721 GCA_017312705.2 Penaeus japonicus
CCATAATGAACAAAGCTCTCAGGGTTCTGGTAATGCATTGTGTAAACAAACACTTAGTTACTTTTTAAGTCTGACAGATCAGAGTCGGATAACTGCTCTCGATTTTCTCCTTAAAAGGATTCGTGTGTGATTTGGCGTTTGTTCAAATGATCCGCAAATCTTTATTAAAGCAGAGGAGAAGGAAGAATAAAATAGGATAGAAGGAATAGAAGAATAGAAGAATAGAAGGAATAGAATAGGACGAATAGAAGGGCAAAGGAAGAATATAATAGAATAAAAGGAATAGAAGAATGGAAAGAATAGAAGGAATAGAAGAATAGAAAGAATAAAAGGAATAGAAGAATAGAAAGAATAGAAGAATAGAAAGAATAGAAGGAATAGAATAGGAAGAATAGAAGGGCAAAGGAAGAATAGAATAGAAGAATAGAAAGAATAGAAGGAATAGAATAGGAAGAATAGAATGAATAGAAGGAATAGAATAGGAAGAAAAGAATAGAAGAATAGAAAGAATAGAAGGAATAGAAGAATAGAAAGAATAGAAGGAACAGAATAGGAAGAATAGAAGGGCAAAGGAAGAATAGAATAGAATAAAAAGAATAGAAGAATAGAAGAATAGAAAGAATAGAAGAATAGAAAGAATAGAAGGAATAAAATAGGAAGAATAGAAGGGCAAAGGAAGAATAGAATAGAATTAAAGGAATAGAAGAATAGAAAGAATAGAAGGAATAGAAGAATAGAAGAATAGAAGGAATAGAATAGGAAGAATAGAAGGGCAAAGGAAGAATATAATAGAATAAAAGGAATAGAAGAATAGAAAGAATAGAAGGAATAGAAGAATAGAAGAATAGAAAGAATAGAAGGAATAGAATAGGAAGAATAGAAGGGCAAAAGAAGAATATAATAGAATAAAAGGATTAGAAGAATAGAAAGAATAGAAAAATAGAAAGAATAGAAGAATAGAAGAATAAAATACAATAGAAGGAATAGAAGAATAGAAAGAATAGAAGGAATAGAATGGGGAGAATAGAAGGGCAAAGGAAGAATAGAATAGAATAAAAGGAATAGAAGAATAGAAAGAATAGAAGAATAGAAAGAATAGAAAGAATAGAAGGAATAGAATAGGAAGAATAGAAGGGCAAAGGAAGGGCGTTTATTGAGATGAATCAAAATAAATAATAACACAGAACAGCGAAATAAATTTAATGAAGAAATAAAATTGAAACGTCAAATACATTCCTTTCACTACGGAGTTAATCATTTTCATTCCTGCCATGTCTATGAACAGGATTTGACGTGTGTGTGTGTGTGGGTGTGTGTGTATGTGTGTGTGTGTGTGTGTGTTTGTGTGTGTGTATGTGTGTGTGTGTGTAAATAATGGAAAATGTCTCCCATATTACTTCTATGAAAGTGTAATGAATACATGATTATGTATATCTGTGATCGTGTTTTTTCTTTCCTTTTCTTCTGATGAGGAGGATATAAGGAAGGAGGAAGATAAGTAAGAAAATGAGGCGAAGGAATATGGAGGAGGAGACAAGGAGGGAAGGAAAAAGGAGGAACAGGAGTTAAGATAAAGGACACGTGGGGGGGGGGGGATGACGTGAAAATAATGAGACTGAATAATTAATTGGCTGGGATGTGATTGGGAGATTGATAAAGGGAAAAGAAGGAGGGGAAGAGAGAGAGGAAGGGGGGAGGGGAGGGGAGAGAGAGAGAGCCAGAGGTTTGGTGAGGGCTATGGGTGAGAGAGAAAGCGACAGAGGAAAAGAGGAAGAGAGTAGGACAGAGAAATAAAGAAAGATGAAGATAGAGAGAAAGAGAAGAAAGGGGAGAAATAGAGAAAGAAATAGAGAGACAGAGAGAAAAAAGAAAGGGAGAACGTGGATAAAAAATAAATCAATCAAAATAAACACATTATTATATGACAGACAAACTCTCACCCCAAAAGATACTCTTACTCACCACATACATTCATAATACTAAAGAGAATCACTCGTTGATTTCGTGCAATGCATTTCCACTGACCACAGAATTCTAAATCCGATTTTTTTTCATACAGAATAGATAGATACGTAATTAATTTACGATATGAAAGACGTTGTTACAGAACTATTAATAATGCATGACTCCCTTGCAAGTGGTGCAACGGGAGGAGCAACCGTCAAATGCAAATGTTTAGTCAGTTGTCAGCGGAGGATTTTGCGTAAAATACTTTTTTATACAAAGTTAAATGATATGCAATTATTCTATGAGTTGGAAAAAAATTGTTGGTGCAATAACAACATTTTTGTATGAGTTTGTTGCAAGAGAAGTGGTTAAACAGGAGATGGGTTCGTTGACTGAAACGAGTATTCACTTTTAGACAAATCTAGTATCTTTTAAAAACTTTATTATTATTTATCTAAATACGAAAGTTCTTTTAGATGTGTCTATATAAAAATATACACATATATATATATATATATATATATATATATATATATATATATATATATACTTATATGTGTGTGTGTGTGTGTGTGTGTGTGTGTGTGTGTGTGTGTGTGTATATATACATATATATACATATATATATATATATATATATATATATATATATATATATATATATATATATATATATATATGTATGTATATGTATATATGTATATATATATATATATATATATATATATATATATATATATGTATGTATATATATATATATGTGTGTGTATATATACATACATACATATATATATATATATATATATATATATATATATATATATATATATATATATATATATATATACATATATACATATATACATATATATATATATATATATATATATATATATATATATATATATATATATATATATATATATATGTATATATATACATATAAATATATATATATATATATATATATATATACATATATGTATATATATACATATATATATATATATATATATATATATATATATATATATATATATATATATATATACATATATATACAAATTCCTATTATCGCGCCTGTTTAAGTTCACATTCATAAATACAGACTAACTGTGTGCGTATTTTTAGTATAAATACATAAATAAACGTTTTACGTTTGCACATAAATTGACAAACATACACTCACGTATCCCCACGCACACAAGTAGACAAAAACACGCTCAAACACATTCCAGCTTATTAATGAAATGTGGCGCAAAATACCCGCGGATTTTTATTTGCTCTCCCTGCAAATTAACATCCAAAACAAGCGATATATAATTCTTTTTATTGTCATTGATATCATCATTACTGATTGCTGTTATCATCACCATTATCAATACTGTTATCATTATCAATGCTATTATATTTTGTTTTGTTATTATTGTTTTCATTATCATAACAATATTATGATCATTATCATTATCATCATTCATCATTCATCATCATCATCGTCATCATCCCTATCATTATCATCTTTGCTATTAATATTGCCATTACTATTGTTATCAATATCATCATTGTTTCAATATCATTATTATTATCTTTATCATCATCGTTATTTTTATCATCATCATTGGCAATATCATTACCTCTATTATTACTATGATTACTATATCTATCATCATTATCACTATCATCATGATCATAATTGATATTATTATAATCATTATCTTGAAAATTATTAGACTATCATGGTTTTATCACTTTCGTTATCATTGATATTATCATTGTTATCATTATTATTATTATTATTATTATCATTATCATTATCATCCTTATTGTTATAATCATCACCATTATCATGATTACCAGTGTTATTATTACTGTCATTATTGCCGTTGTTATTACTATCACTATCATTCTGGTGCTAATGCGAATAATGAAAATAACAATTGCAATATCAAACAACAGTAGCAACAATAACAGTTGCAAAACAATTACAATATATGAAAAGCTACATACATTCTATATTCTACAGCTTTAAATAAACGCGAGCATTGACAAAAAACGCGAGGAACAAACATCAAAGGTTTGTGTTCCTACTTGTTATACGAATGAACTCTTTAACGAAATCATAACCTGTGAGCTCTTTAGTGAACGCATAATTAACTTTCCTCTCTAACTCTGGACGATTTTGAAAAAGATCTGAAGACATGGAAAAAAAATAGAAAAAAAATCTTAAGAAAAGTTTTACGTAAGTAGACTTGAGTTGCTTGATTTTTGTTTAGGTAAAACACTTTTAAGAATGGTACTGGTAAAGTGGTAAAGTGGTAATGGCCATGGTACTGATAATGGTGACGATGGTGATCATGGTAGTTTGATGATAATAATGGTAGGGATAGAGATAGTGATGGTGCTGATAATGATGATAATGATGGTTATGATAGTATTTCAATGATGACGTTCGTGAGGATAGTGATGCTAGTAATGATGGTGATAATGTTGATGAGAACGAAGTAGAAGATCGAGAAGATGAGGGTTATTACACCAACAGTATAATTTATATTCATAAAATCTCCAAAAAAGAAAGGAAGGAAGTAATAAACAAGATAATAAAATATATATTTTTAAACACGTTCCTCCCATGATTCATAAAGGACAAGCAAAGATCAACAAAGAGATAAAAAATAAATAAATAAATAAACACCGCGTCAGAATATATAGAGAAAGAAAAAGAGGAGAGGGGGTAAAAAGAGAGAAAGAGAGAGAGAGAGGAGAGAGGCAGGGATAAAGAAAGAAAGAGAGAGGGGGAGATAGATAGATAGATAAAGAAATAGAGAGAGAAAGAGAGGAGGGAGGTAGGGATAAAGAAATAGAGAGAGAGAGGAGGGAGGTAGGGGTAAAGAAAGAGAGAGAGAGAGAGGAGGGAAGTAGTGATAAAGAAAGAGAGAGAGAGAGAGGAGGGAGGTAGGGATAAAGAAAGAGAGAGAGAGAGGAGGAAGGTAGGGATAAATAAAGAAAGAGAGAGAGAAAGAGAGAGAGAGAGATAGGTAGTGATAAAGAAAGAG
>BOPN01000079.1:615221-617721 GCA_017312705.2 Penaeus japonicus
TGTGTGTGTGTGTGAATGTATGCGTGTATGCTTGTATTACCTTCTTTATGCCAAAGTTAACAACCATCATTATATATTCTATTGTTGTTCCTTATCTTCCTATGTTTTCACTCCCACTATCGCTATATAGAATAAACTCTTCCAGAATTGAGAACGTAATGGCTTCGCTACAAATATATGTACATCTGGTCTGTGTTACTATATACATGGGTAATCTATAGAAAAGACTTAGTTAAAATATAGAATAAATGAATTAAAAAGAATTATAAAATGAAATAAATAAAAACAAGAAGAAAATAATAAGATGCGAGATAAAGCGAATTGCACATCAGCCAAACGAACAAGGGAAGCCAGCCCCGTAAACATCTTGCATGGGTAAAAATCACATATTTTTAGCCAAATGACTGAAGCCTCGACGCAATTTTCGGGTGAAACCGCACAAAGATCGCGAGATTCCGTAACGATTTGCTGGCAGAAGTCTTCGTTTGCTTCCTTTCTGGTGCTTGTAAATGCTTTGAGGTATACACACAAGCTACAAGAATTTCTTATACCAATACATGCATATGATCGCGTGTTTATTGGGAAGTAAAAGCAAATTTGATATTTTTGCACCAAATTGCTTTTTTTATGGATCGTTTCAGGCCAGTTTGCATCTTTTCCTTTGGGAAATGTGCATAAACATACCTACGCAGATACCAATGCACAAACAGATATACAGACACACACACATGCACACACAAATGCACGCACAGACACCCACACACCCACACCCACACCCACACACACAAACACACAAACACATACAAACACAAGCACACACACAAACCAACCCAAACAAATACATACATAAACAGATGCATACACATCTCGAAATACTTATTTGCACCGTTATTCCCGAAAATACAAACTGAATCCTATGACCAGTCAAGCCTTACTTTGTCAACGCAGATTTCCAATGCTTTCCGTAAGTGTGTAGTTATAGCACTCACGAAAGTTAAGATTGAAGGTCGATACTCAATAGTTACAGGTACAATTACCTCGCCGCGAAGACCATTGCTCTTCGCCGAAGCTCTATGGCGAATAACACTATTGCGTAGTTCCGTGAAAAGGAGAATTTGACGCAGAGAGCATTATTAGGGTGAGGATTATGCTCTCGCTTTCTTTCATTTCACTTCTTCCTATTCTCAAAGGCTAGAACTGCGGATGAATGAGAATGATGATTATTATCATTATTATTATCCTTACCATCCTTATCATATCATGCATTATCATTATTTTACTTATCATAACTTTTTCAGTATCACTGATAATAATGATCGTGTTAATGATGTTAATAAGGGTATTGATAATGATAGTAATGATAAAGATAATGATGATAATAGTAATGATAATAATGATAATATAATGACAATAATAATGATAATAATAATCATAGTAATGATAATGGTAATGATAATAACATTAATGATAATAATGGCAATAATGATAACAGTAAAAGAAAATAAATGATAATAACAATATCAATAGTAATGATAATACTACTAGTAATGATAATGATGAGAATATTAACGATAATAATGATAATGATAATAATACTAGTGATGATAATAATACTAATGAGAGTAATGATAATGATAATGATTATTATGACAAGGTCATGCTAATGCAAATAATGGTAACAATGATGATAATGATGATAAAAGTAAGGATAATGATAATCATAATGATGGTAATGATAATAAGAAAATAATGACAAAAAGGTAATATCAATAATAATAATAATAATGATAGTGATGATGAGAATAATGATGATGTTAATAATATTGATAATGATAATAATGATGATGATGATAACTATGATATTGATAACAAGATATTAATGATAATAATAATGATAGAAATAGTGATCGTCTTAACAAAAATGATAAAAATATTGATAATGCTAAAGATAAATATACTAGTAATGATAATGATAATAATAATAATAACAATAATAAGAAGAAAAAGAACGACAATGATAATAAAGATAATAACAAAAGTAATGATGATGAATATTAGAAGGAGGATAATGTATGAAATGGAATGAAAAGTTTCGACAGAGAAAGAAAAGGCTTTCACATCTCACTGAACATCAATCTGGTCACCTGTTGAAGGGATGGGGGAGGGAGGGAGGGAGGGAGGGGATGGGGGTAGGGGTGGCAGAATGAATGGAAATATGATGTCCTTGAAACACGTGTGGTTTTCTTACTTTTTGCTTGTTTGTTTCTTGTTTCTCTTGCTGTTGTTTTTGGTTGTTTATTTTTTTGATATTTCGATTTATTTACAATGACCAATGATAATATCTTCTTTTGTTTATCTAATGATAAACTTCTGTTTTTTTCTTCTTTTTTTCTTATTAATGTTATCTGGTATTGCGAGAGGGTGGTATTAAATTACATATTCGTCGTTCCCCAACATGTTTATACATGTCTGAGACGAAGAATTACAGAAGTAAAATAAT
>BOPN01000079.1:682721-685221 GCA_017312705.2 Penaeus japonicus
ACCCTCCCTTTCTCCCTCCGTCCCTACCTACCACCCTTACTCCCCACCCTTCCCCTTCCTCCCCCCCTCCCCTACCCGCGCTCCAGCCACCTGACCGAAAGGGAAAGTAAGTGCCAAGCCAAAGCGGTTCTTCTGAGCTGACCTTGCGATCTCTGAGGCGAAGGTGGGGGATGGGGGGGGGGGAGGCGAGAGAAGACCTTTTGCATGGGCGGTTCTCGGACTGGAGATAATGGTGATGATGATGGGGATGGGGGTGGTGGTGGTGATGGTGGTGGTAATGATGGTGTCGGTGGTGTCGGTGGTGATGGTGGTGGTGGTGTCAGTGGTAGTAATGGTGGTCGTGGTCATGGTGATAGTGGTGATGGGGACGGTAATTGTGGTAATGGTGGTGGTGATGGTGGTCGTGGTTGTAATGGTGGTGGTGGTGGTGGGGATGGTGATGATAGCGATGGTGTTAGGGTAGTGGTGGTGTTGATTGTGATTATGATGATGAAACAATCAAGATAGTAATGATAACAACAATCAAGATGATAATAAGAACAATATTGATAATAATAATGATAATGGCGATGATATTAAGAATATGTAATGAGCTAGGGTAATACAAGACACGATAATAAATGATGATAAATGAGGAAGGATAAGAGATATAATCTATGATTCCCCCTTGTAATTATTCATATCGATACATGAGAAAGGCATCCATTTTTTGTTTGTTTGTTTGTTTTTACGTATTTCTATATTCTTTTCTATCTATTCAATTTATCTTTCTTTCCTTATACGGAAGAAGATCGCGGGTCTATAACAGTGATACTGTGATGTTGACAGTTGTTTTGCAATCAGTGATAATGACAGTTATTGACAGTGACAGTTGTTGCATGGGCAGTTGTTGACACTGTCAGTGTTTTGCGGTTATTAAGAGTTATTATAGAGGGAATGACAATTGTTTTGCAGTTGTTGCAGTGGTACTGATGACAGTTGTTTTACGGTCGTTGCAGTGACAATGGGTAACATTAACATTTGTTATATTGTAGACTATAATAGATATATCCATTGATGACAGTGGCAAAGACAGTTGTTAACAGTGACCGAGACGGCTATTATAAACCAATTACTTTACAATTGCCGACAGTTATTGCAGCAAAAGGCAGTTGCTTAGTCGTCGAGTGTACACATGGTTCACACATGCAGGAAAGGTGTGGCTGGGCATTTTTGGCAGGTGAGTGTGCCAAGATGTCCAAATATGTTAAGAATCCATTGATGAATCATAGCTACAGTAAGAGAGGATACACACAAATAACACATGCGACGGATACATAACACTGAGCAACACTTATAACGCATTTAGACACTTAAAAACGATAAGCAAATAAAAACAAAAATAAAAAAAAACAGATCTGTCATTGTCTGTGTTAAACGTTGCCAAAAATTTACTTTGTTTGTGTGTGCGTCGCTGTTGATAATGCATTAATGCAACCAAGGACAACCGCCTAAATAGAACGTCGAACACTCTACCTGTTCAGCATGAAGGTCAATGTTCTCCCAGCGAAGCCAAAATTTCGTAAATCCATTCTGGGTATGAAGTTCGTAGTGGTAAACAGTGCCCACGATCGCACTGACAACACCCAGCGCCAGTGCCACCCATGGCCCACGTGCCCTGGTCCTCTTGCCTTCGTCCTCCTCGCAGTTGGCACTCTGCTGACCCCCTTTGCTGGCCCTCTTCTTCGTGTCTGTCACACCATCACTCTCAGGGCCACTCAGGGCAGCGGCACTCCTCTTCTGCAGGAGCTTCTGGTAGGTCGGGAGACAAGCGAGCGACGACGGGTCCACGCCACGCTTCTCGAGGCGCGCGAGGAACGTGGCGACGTGATCCTTCCCCCCACACATCTCGGTGAACACTGACTGACCCGAGCCAGGCCAGGTTGGTTGCCTCGACTGGCTGGCTGGCTGGCTGGCTGGCGGCGGTGGGAGGGAGGGAGAGGGGCAGGGGGAGGGGGCCAGGGGGAAGGAGAGGGGCCGACAGGCGAAGCGTCTCGGTTCGGGATGGGGTGGCCAGGGGAGGAGAGGGAGAAGGGCAGGGGGAGGGAGGGAGAGGGGCCAGGGGGGAGGGAGAGGGCCAGGGGGAGGGAGAGGGAGAGGGGGCCAGGGGGAGGGAGAGGGAGAGGACCAGGGGGAGGGAGAGGGCCAGGGGGAGGGAGAGAGACAGGGGGAAGGAGAGGGGCAGGGGGAGGGAGAGAACCAGGGGGAGGGAGGGAAGAATAATCAGAGGTGAGGGGGGGGGAGGAAGGAAGGAAGGAAGGAAGGATGAAGAGGGAGAGTTGTTGGAAGGAGGATGCGAGAATTAGGAGGAGGAGAGGGAAGAGAAAAGAGGAGGAGGGGGTGGAGGTGACACGGTGGATGAGGACGATTAAAGGTGGAGGAGGAGGAGGAAGCGAAGGAGAGAGGTGGAATAAAGAAGGAAGAAAAGAAAAGGGAGGGAGGAGTGGATTAAAGGAGGAAG
>BOPN01000079.1:695221-700221 GCA_017312705.2 Penaeus japonicus
ATACACACACACACACACACGTACACACGTACACACACATCTTTAGAGCCACAGAATTAGGAACATCTATCACCCACATGCCATGACAACACAACTGCCTCTCAAAATAGACTTCAGCCAAACAAACAAACAAAAAATGACAAGTGTAATGGTGACAGTTCATGTACCTTCCGCCTCATGGGCGACATTTAGCGAGACGGAAAGAACGAGAGGGAGAATATAGCGAGAGGGGGGAGGGGGAGGGGGGTTGAGAGGAGGAGGAGGAGGAGGAGGAGAAAGAAGAGGAGATAGAGAGGAAGGGAATGAGGAGGAGGACGGGAAAGAAGAGGTTGAGGAGGAGGAGGAGAAAGAAGAGGAAGTGGAGGAGAAAGAGTAGGAGGACGAGAAAGAAGAGCAAGAGGAGGGGGAGGAGAAAGAAGAGGAAGAGGAGGAGGAGGAGAAAGAAGAGGAGCAGAAAGAATAAAAGGAGAGGAGAGAGGGATTACCAAATTAGGTCATGGTGGGTGGGGGGAAGTGAGGGAGGGAGAGAAGGAGGGAGATGGGGGGGGGGGGGAGAGAGCCCTCAAGCAGCAAGATACCATAAACAGGCACAGCACCTGCATGACGGGTTGTGCATGGGATGCGTGTTCAGTCTCAGCATTGCTTGTCTGTGCGTCTGCGCGTGGGGGAGGGGGGAGGGGGGAGGGGGGGGTTCTCTTGAGGGATAAAGGGATCCAATAGATAGATGGATACGATAGATAGACAGGTCGAGGGATAGATATGGATGTAACGAGATGAATTTTGGAGTATTTAGATATGTAGATAAGCCAAATATTGATAAAGAAATAGATACAATGTAAATAAATCAGTGAATGAAAAATAGATTAATGAATAAGAATGAATTTTTAAAAAGTGCAAACTCAATAAAACTCACAAACAGATTTGAACAAAATAAAGAAAAAAATCAGAACAGATATGTAGATGACAAATATGTTCCTATTGCACAGTTGCAGTTGTGACCATGACATCGCAAAATATCGATTTCGAAAGACATTTGTACCTTCCGTGGAGTTACGCTCATCGGGAAAAATAAAGAAAAATGAGAGAATAGCAGATGATTTGACTGAATATAAAGTTATTGGCACGAGAAAAAAAAATAGTCGACGGAAATTCCGACTTGGCACCTATACCTCGGGTGAGAAGAGTGTTGCCATCGATGAATATTCGATTTTTTTTTTTTTTTTCTTATCCAATTTTTTTTCTTAAGTTGTTCCCTGTTCACTTTCTCATTTAAGTGACTAGAGAATTTGAACTCCTGACTATATCTCGGGTTGAAGACGAGCATGAGCTACCATGCTTTCATGCACGTATACCTAATGCAATACCCAGCTTGAATATATCACACAATTCCCTCTCTCAACCTCACAAAGATAAGTCGTGCAACGGAATGTACTTGTTTCCAGGTCAGTGTGGCTTATTGAGCCCAGGTGGCGGGATAGAGAAATGACCAGGGATTAGGAATGTATGTGAATATTCGTAAATATCCTTGTGTGTGTGTGTGTGTATGAGAGAGAGAGAGAAAGAGAGAGAGAGAGAGAGAGAGAGAGAACTGAGGTGGACAAAGGACGCATAGATAAACAGACTGATGGATATCTAAAAGAGAGATGGAGAGATGAGGAGGGACTAAATTAAACCCAGCGGCTGAAGCCATTCCGAGCCACATTTCCAGTCCCACGAATGAAGTGACTCCGACCTGTACTTCCGAGTCTTATCTCAAGCTCCGTCGCCCGAGTTGTGTCACAAGACACGCTCGGCCGCCAAGACAAACATGCTGAGACGTCTCTCTTGGTTAAGTTAAATACTAATAAACATGGAAATTACTGGGCCATTCTATACCGTTATCGTTAAGTGCTTATCCTGGTATTTACTGGCAAACCGGTGTACCTGGTATGCCTTATCCCCCCACCCCCACCCCCACCACCCCCTCTAACCCGTCTCGGTCTCTCCCATAATTTAGCCCTTTCTTTGTCTCCGTCCTTTCAACAATCCTCTTAATCTTCTTTTGTCAATTTCTAATCTCTCTCTCTCTCTCTTTCTTCCTCTTTCTCTCTCTCTCACTCTCTTTCTCTTCTATTTCAATTTATAGCCTTTCTATGTATCCATCTTGGTTTTTAATCTACCTACATCCTCTTCCATTCGCCTTTCCTTTCTCTCACACTCTCTCTTTCCCTCTCTCTACCTCTGTCTCACTTACAATCTCACGCACATAATAATAAACGAATAAATATATAAGTAAATAATACACACACACACACACACACACATATATATATACAAATATATGCTTATATAGATATATATATACATACATATATATAACATATATATATATAGAATATATATATATATATATATATATATATATATATATATATATATATATATATATATGTGTGTATATATATTTTTATTCTCTCTCTCTCTCTCTCTCTCTCTCTCTCTCTTTCTCTCTCTCTCTCTCTCTCTCTCTCTCTCTCTCTCTCTCTCTCTCTCTCTCTCTCTCTCTCTCTCTCTCTCTCTCTCTCTCTCTCTCTCTCTCTCTCTCTTTCTCTGGTTCTTTTTTTGTTTGGTTGTTTATTTTTTATTTCTCAAATTTCAATACCTAATTTCCCCTTATTCTCATTCGTTAATCTGGCTTTTATTTTCTATATCTTTCGTCTACTTCTCTTTTCCATCAGCCTCTTTCACAAACTTTTTCTTTCTTTCTTTCTTTTTTATTTCTTTTTTCATTCTTCTTCTCTTCCTCTTAGTTAATTTCTACTTCAGTTACCATGTCCCCATGTATCTCCATCGTCATCTTCTCTCTTCCTCTTTTCTCATTATTCATCTTATTTATCTTATTATCATTCCTTGGCCTTTACTCCCCTTCGTTTTGCCTCACTCCTTTCTCTCTTTTTGTTTCATCTCTATCTCTTCTTTACCCTCTCTCCCTTTCGTTAACTTCTCCGTCTATAATTATTGTTTTTCTTGATTCCATCTTCATCACTTTTTTTCCTCCTTCTCCCTTTCGTTAATCCTTTATTCTCTCACATTAATCCTTCTCCTTCGTTTTATGCCTTCCGTTAAGTAGCCATGAACGTGCAGGAGAGAGCTATGTCCTTGTATACCAGTGATAACGAAACAGGAAGTAGAGAAGACGTGATAAAGACATGGAGAGGCAAAATCTAAAATAGGAATGAAATATATATATATATATATATATATATATATATATATATATATATATATATATATATATATATACATATATACATATATATATATATATATATATATATATATATATATAACTATATATATATATATATATATATATATATATATATATATATATATATATATATATATATATATAAAGGATTTGAGAAACGACAAAAGAGTTATAGATTCTTCAGAGGAAGAATAAGAGCTACGTGCAATGGAGAGATGGATTCCCTTTGTTGCAAAATTTGCATCGAATCAGAAAAATGTTGTTTTTTTTCTCACTCTGCTTCTGTCTCTCTCTCTCTCTCTGTCGGTCTCTCTCTCTCTCTCTCTCTCTCTCTCTCTCTCTCTCTCTCTCTCTCTCTCTCTCTCTCTCTCTCTCTCTCTCTCTCTCTCTCTCTCTCTCTCTCTCTCTCTCTCTCTCTCTCTCTCTCTCTCTCTCTCTCTCTCTCTCTCTCTCTCTCTCTCTCTCTCTCTCTCTCTCTCTCTATTATTTCTCTCTCTCTCTCTTTCTCAATCTATCTATCTATCTATCTATCTCTCTCTCTCTCTCTTTCTGTCTGTTTATATCAACATATAAATGTGTTTGTGTGTGTGTGTGTGTGTGTGTGCGTGTAAAGAGAAAGAGAGAGAGAGAGAGAGAGAACGAGACGAAATTAAGTTACTAATAAGTACTCGAAGAGCAAATTACATGTTTGGACCCTTCTTTAACATCTAACCTTCTATTCGTGGAAAGGAATAACTGAATCGAATCTCCTTGATTTTTTTTTCTTTTTTTTTTTCCTTTTTTTTGAGCGCTCATTCGTGACGTAACGAAGGTGCCGTTGTAAAGCTGGCGGTGTGTCTCGGTCTCTTCACGCACCAGCAGTCAGTTCGGTGTCACGGGTCACGACTCCCCCCCCCCTCTCTCTCTCCCCCAGGATCCTTGGCACGACGCACGCGGCCACTTCGGAGAAACTTACTACTTAACACTGTGATTTTCAAAGAGATATTATAGAGGTAAAGTATTGGTTGTGTGTGTGTGTGTGTGTGTGTGTGTGTGTGTGTGCGTGTGTGTGTGTGTATTTGTATAAAAAGAGAAAGAGAAAGAGATACCGATTGATAGATAGATAGATAGATAAATATAGAAAGATAAATACATACATACCTATCTATATACATGAAACCCTCAGAATCAGAAGTCTAAGCAAGTGTGAGAAGGGGGGGAGGGGAGGCCTTGAGCATTACACCTGCACTTTCCCGCCCCGTTAAGGCATCTGATAACGGGAGTGGAGAGTATGTGTCAAGGTGAAGAAACGGAAGATTGAAGATGGTGTGTGTGTGTGATTGTGTGTGTGTGTGTGTGTGTGTGTGTGATTTTGTGTGTCTGTAATTGTGTGTCTGTGTGTGTGTGTGTGTGTGTGTGTGTGTGATTGTGTCTGTGTGTGTGTATGTGTGTGTGATTGTGTCTGTGTGACTGTGTCTGTGTGTGTGTGTGTGATTGTGTGTCTGTATGTGTGTGTGTCTGTTGTGTACATGTGCGTCTGTGTGTGTGTGTCTGTGTGTGTATGCGTGTGTTTAGGTATACGTTTCTGTGGTTTTGTGGTGGCGCGCTGTAAGCGGACTGCGGACATCCAATCACGGAAGGATGCCACTGCCAAATAACCTGGCTAAGATGATTTGATAGTAGCCTGTGTCCTGCTGTGGAGTGTGCGTGTGCGTGTGTACATGTGTGTGTGTGTGTGTGTATGCGTGTGTGTCTGTGTGTGTGTAAGAGA
>BOPN01000079.1:727721-730221 GCA_017312705.2 Penaeus japonicus
AAGGAGGAGGTAGAGGGGGGGAAAGAGAAGGAGGAGGAGGGTAAGGGGAGGAGAAGGAGAAGAAGAGATACGGGGGGAGAAGAGAAAGAAGACTAAGGGGAAGGAGGAACAAGGAGTATGAGGGGGAGAGGAGAATAGAAAGAGTATGAGGGGAAAGGGAAGAAAAGGAGGAAGGAAGGAGAAAAAGAGAAAAGAAAGAAGGAAAGTAGGGATGAAGAAGATGACGATGAACGTAACGAAGAGGGAAAAAAATGCTGATGAGCAAAAGAAAAAAAAAATATGAAGGTGAAAAACGAGAAATAGATGGAAGAAGGAGAAAGAGAAAAAAAAAATAAAAAAAAGATAGAAATCAAAGAAAAGGACTAAATTAGTATTACATCACTTCATCTATCATAAAGTCTGGGACAATATTATCCTATCGAAAGTTTTTTTATTCTATCAGACCGTAGCCAGTATTCGAACCCCTTAATCTTAGAAATCCTCTTGACCTTCTTTCAAAAAGCTACTAGACGAAGGGGGGGGGGGGGGAATAGATAAACAAATTCAAAATGAATGAATAAATGAAAATGGAACTGAAGTAATAAAATAAAACGATTTATTCAAATGAAGGATGTGCTTAGAACTGCTTAGACAGCTAATGAGCATCTAACCTTGGCATCCCGTATCTCGTTAATGCTAGTAATTGCTTTGATGTCACAAGTGCTTACCAAGAAGAGTAAGATTAATAAGCTATTACTCGGAGATTGGTCATTAAATCACGTTGCAAGACGATCAACTTGTAGTTATCTTTAATATCAATTCGTTTTGTTTTTGTTGTTGTTGTTGTTGTTTTTTATAGTCTGTGTGTTGTTTATTTGTTAGTATCGTTGGATTTTTTTTTTTTTTTTTTTTTTTTTTTTTTTTTGTAATGTGTTCTTTGGATTATTAGATCACATATACATCGCACTCGAATGTTCAATCCGGATCTAATTGATGCTCTTTTGTTTTGTTTATGATTTCAATTGTTTTCTGTCTTAGGTTATGTTTTTTATTTATGTTTTGACTCACTATAAAAGGGATTTAAAGATTTGTTCATATGTAATCTAAGAACAGTGATAGCTGTGATTATACATACACACGCCACACTCACACACGCACACTCACTCACTCACTTGCTCACTCACTCACTCACTCACTCACTCACTCACTCACTTACACACACACATATATATATACTCATTCATTCACACAGACACACACATACACACATACACGAAACAAACACAGTCACACATAAATATCCAAAGTCATTCATCAAAGTAATCATTATTGTGTATCATTAAAGGGGATATTTCTTTTTTATAAACAAACTAGATACCTAACTTTTTTTTTCTTTTCTTTCTTTCTTTTTTTTCTTATTTCCTTCTTTTCGTCTTATCTTTGGCTGAAAAGAAATGACACGAACAGTAATCATTTCATCTGTCCGACGAACTTAGATCAATAAGACATAATTACGTCACAATAAAATATTCTTGGAAGGCGCGCGTGGCCAGAAACATTATAGATTTTTAGTCCTTTAATCACAGCGAACTTTTCCTTTCTCCCTCACCCTCCTTACCCTCCCCTCCTCCTCCCCTCCCCTCCCCTCCTCTTTTATTCTTCAGCTCCCCCTCCCTCCCTCCTCCTTCCCACCCTACCTCTCTTTCCCTTCTTCCTCACCTCTTCCTTATCTTCGCTTCCCTCACTTCTCATTTCTTTACCCTCTCCCTTATCCCTCCTTCATTCACATTCACCCCCCCCCCCCCTTCCTCCATCCCTTCACTTCCTTCATCGTCACATCTTAACCCTCTTCCTCCCCTCTTTCCCTTCTTCCTACCCTATCATCCCCTTCTTTCACACTCTCTTCATTATCTTCTTTCTCACTCCTCCCTCCTCCCTCCTCTCACTACCTCATGACCTCCCTCTCTCGCCTCCCCCCCCCCACCCCATAACCCCAATAACCCTTGCTTACCCCCTTCCCCTCCCTGCCAAACTCGATTAACCCGATTAACCCTCCCATACCCAACACCCTTTTCCTCTCCCTTCCCCCTCCCTACCCCCTCCCTACCCCTCCCCTTCTCCCTAACACTCGTGGGTGAATAATTAAAACTGCGCTTTGTCGATAGTGCAAAAATAACACGGGGGACCGTAAAAGGGAAGGAGTCCGCCTTTACACCTATTGTTGGGTTCTGTAAGATAGATAGAAGATAGAAAAAGAGAGGGAGAGGGTGGGAGGGAGAGAGAGAAAGAATAAGAGAGAGAAAGAGAGAGGAGGGAATGGGAGAGCGAGAGAGAAAGAATAAGAGAGAGAGAGAGAGAGGAGGGAATGGGAGAGAGAGGGAGAGGGGAGAGAGAGGGGGAGAGGGAGAGAGAGAGAGAAGAGAGAGAGAGAGAGGGAAAGGGGGAGAGGGAGAGAGAGAGAGAAAGAGAGAGGGTGGGGAGGGAGAGAAAGGAAGTGAGAGAGGGGGAAGAGGGAGAAAAT
>BOPN01000079.1:732721-735221 GCA_017312705.2 Penaeus japonicus
GGCTAAGTGATGATCCTTGATGCAACCTAGCTCCAAATTCACAAATTGTGCTCTACGTCGTTTCATTTAGCCTAACCAACTTTACTGGCACTTTTCTTCTTCGTAAATGCCAAAACAATACTTCTATCAAATACCTTATATAGGTTTATGAATGCACAATAAAGCTTTCAGATTTTCCGGTACCAGTCTCATCATAAAAATAGCATCAACTGTGCAATAAAATGTATATTCTCTATCACTCTCTCCCTCTAATGACACCATATTCCTGCTTACCGATCTTCACAAATTTTCGTAATCTCTCAAGCACTACTCTTTCCAAAACTGTCGAAAAAATAAATGCTTGACTGATTCTTCTATAACAACTACATTCCATAAATTCTCCTTTCTGGATGAGCACATTTACTATCAGACTTTCTTCCCAATCATTTGGCATTTCCTCTTCTTTCTTCGTTGCATTTAGCAGTTCCATTCCTCCTCCTTCCCCCCTACCCCCACCCCCTCTCTTTACTAAACATAGTCAACATCTCGATTATGAATCAAATGCTTCGCCTTATTTTGCATCATATTTATTGCATTCTTCATTTCTGTCAACTTTATCTCCATTACAGGTTTTTCAACCTTCAACCCTTTTGCGTTTTCTGATTTTAAAAGATGTTTTATATCATCCTTTTGCAAGATATTATTCCCTTTCACAAGGCTCTTGGTGACACCCACCTGATCTAAATTTTGTCTCTACCTTTTCCTTGCATTTGATATTCTGTAAAGCCTTAGAATAAAGTCGAACTGAATCTTGCACCTTTATTTCACCACTATTTGTCATGCCATTTTGAGACTACATACCATACCTCTGCTTCTTCCATCCCTTTCACACATTATGTTTTCATTCAAATTCTCTTCAACTCCGGTACCACACTTCTCGATCTTTTCAATATATATATATATATTCATATATCTTCTTCATTTTTATCCTTATCCCTAAACTAAACTTGAATTCCACTTTCCCAGCCATTTCTATCAAAAGCATCCTCTTCCACCAAACTCAATCTCTCCAAATTTGCCTTTCCTTCATCACGCGATCTAATTCTCTTCCTTCCCTTAAGGGACCCATACACGTTCAAAAAAAGCTCAAAAAGTTCAAAATTTTGCATCAAAATGTTGATATCAAAATTTTGATGCAAAATTTGAGTGTGTGTAGGACGTTTTGATGTCAAAAAAAGATTTGAGGCAAAATTTTGATGCTTTTTTTGAACGTGTATGGGCCCCTTTAGACCTTCCAACCCTCACAAGAACCAGCCAAGCTCTCCTCACACCCTCCTCATCGTCTATCATTAATATAAGTCTGTCTCATCTCAGTCTTGACTCTCTCATTCTATCAGTAATCTTCAGTAACCCAGCGTAGCGTCACATTTTCACATTCACATTCATTCACATTCACAGCTTTTCACACAAAGATCTCTCTTATATGCATCTCCTTTCAGCTCGTCCTAGCTTCTGTTTCTTCCTCTTTCTTAAAACTCACGTTCTGGTCCATATAATATCATTGGTTCGATTGCAGTGCTATATAACTTTGCAGTTCATTCGGTATTTTGTATTGGTATTTTTTGGTTCGATTGCAGTGCTATATAACTTTGCAGTTCTTTCGGTATTCGGTATTTTTGGTTCAATTTCAGTGCTATATAACTTTGCAGCTAATTCGGTATTTTCTTGTCATACACTACTCCTCTCTCCATTTCCCCTAAGTCGTTTTTATCTTGCTATCCACCTCAATTCCCCACCATCCATCCTGGCTTAAGGTAGATCCCAAAGATTTGAATTCCTCTAACTGCTCTAAATCCTGAAATTTTCTATCTTTTTATGGCTATTGTGTCACTTCCTTGTTTGCTTGACACTAAAATCTTTCTTTTACTGACATATACTTTCATATCACCCAATTCAGGAGATTTTAGCCACTGTCTTACCCTTATCTGTGGTTCATCTTCATTTTCAGCCGTGATCACCAAGGATAATCCAGATTTACGGAGGAGATGCTTCGCCCAGGCTCATATGCACTATGGCGATCCCACCTGTGTCAGTGAGTGCTGACTCGTGAGAGAATGTGCCAATGTGTTGACTCGACCTGAGCTTGGTCCTTACCCATCGTGATGTCCAGCCACAGTAGTAACCATCACCCGACAGTGGAAACTCACTATCTTGGACGGGGCTCGATCTACCGGTCACGGGGATGTCAGGCCAGTGTACTAACTTAACGACCAACGTGATCAGCAGGGCATCTATATAGGAGAATGCCCATAGATCTTCATTCCTAATTTCTTCACTTAATGCACCCAATAACTAACACGAATAGAAGAGGGCTAAGTGATGATCCTTGATACAATCTAGCTCCAAATTCACAAATTGTGCTCTACTTCGTTTCATTTAGCCTAACCAACTTTCCTGGCACTTTTCTCCTTCGTAAATACCAAAACAATACTTCTCTAGGTTTATAAATGCACAATAAAGC
>BOPN01000079.1:765221-767721 GCA_017312705.2 Penaeus japonicus
ATTTTTTTACTCTTCTACTCCTCTCTCTTTTCCCTTTCTCTCTCTTGTTCTCCCTTCTCCTTCTCTTTCTCAAACTCTTTCTATCGGTATTTCTTCCCTCTCCTCTTTCTTTCTCCCCTGTTTTATCACTTCTCCAACTCTCCCCTCGCCTTCAACTTCCCTCTTCTTCCCACTCTCGTTCTCCCCCTCTTTTCTCTCCTCTCTCTCTTTCCTATGTCTCCTTTTTATTTCTTCCTCCCTCTCTACCTATGCCCCCCCCCCTCCCTCTACCCCTCGTCCTCCTATCCCCCTCCACCTCCATCCCACTTCCCATTCTTCCCTTCCTCCTTGCTCTTCCCCTCTGTTTTCCCTCCTCTCTCTCTCTCTCCACTCTTCCTCCTTTCCCCTTGAATTCCACTCTTTCCTCCTTCCCGCTCCATCTTCTTCTCCTCCTTCGCCCACTCTATTTATCACCTACCTTCTCCTCCCTTTCCTCTCCTCCGTCTTCTCTTCCTTTTTCTTTTCCCATGCCCCCTCCCCCCCTCTTCCCCTTTCTCTCTATTTTTCTCTATCTCTATATCTTTCTCTTTCTCTGTCTCTCTCTCTCTCTCTCTCTCTCTCTCTCTCTCTCTCTCTCTCTCTCTCTCTCTCTCTCTCTCTCTCTCTCTCTCTTTCTCTCTCCGTCCCCTACCTCCATCCTCCAGCATCCCCTCCTCCACTGCCCTTCCTCCAATCTATTCCACCTTCCATCGTCCACCCTCCACAGTCCCCTCCTCCATCCACCATCCACATCTCCCTCAACTATCTTCAACTATCCCCTCCTCCACCTTACTTCCTCCTCCACTCCACTTCCTCCTCCACCCTCCACATCCCTTTCCTCCAACCTCCACCATTCCTCCGCCACCTCCACTCCCTCCCCCCTCCATCCACCCCCATCCTCCTCCCCTTCCCCCTCCATTCTCCACTCCCTCCCCCCACCATCTTCCACTCCCTCCTCCTCCATTCTCCACCCCCTCCCCTCTCCTCCATCCTCCGCTCCCTCCCCTCCCATCTACCCCTATCCTCCTCCCCTCCCCCTCAGTCCTATATCCCCACCCCCCTCCATCCTTCCCCCCTCCCCCTCCATTCTCCACCCCCTCCCCCCTCCATCCTTCCCCCTCCCCCTCCATTCTCCACCCCCTTCCCCCCTCCATCCTTCCCCCCTACCTCACCATTCTCTACCCCCTCCCCCTCCATCCTTCCCCCTTCCCCCTCCATTCTCCACCCCCTCCCCCCTCCATTCTTCCCCCTTCCCCCTCCATTCTCCACCCCCTCCCCCTACATCCCCTCCCCGCTCCCCTCCATTCTCCCCCCCCTTTCCCTCCTTCCCCTCCCCCCTCCACTCACTCCATCCTCCCCGCTCCCCTCCATTCTCCCCCCCCCCCTTCCCCTCCATTCTCCACACCCTCCCCACCTCCACCCCCTCCTCCACCTCCTCCCCCTCAATCCTCCACGCTCCACTCACTCCACTCCCTCCCCTCCTCCCTCCATCCTCCACTCCCTCAATCCTCCCCCCTCCACTCACTCCACTCCCTCCCCCCTCCACTCACTCCCCCCTCCACTCCCTCCACTCCCCCCTTACTTCTGGGATAAAAGCCAGCCAGAACAAAGAGCATATCCAAAGGGAAGCAGAATAAAGGCGACTTACTTTAGACATATTACGTCTTTGTTTTTTATATATGATGTAATTATCATCTATTATTCCTCTGTTATTCTTTGTTGCTTTATTATCTATTGCGTATTTGTCGTTATCTATTTCGGACTGTGTTTTCTGAAATATGTTTTTTTTTTATGTTTCTATTTGGGATCATTATATATTTCTTTATATCTATTACGTAATATTCATTGCCAATTATGACAGACATATTAGTTATTACGTTATCATCATGTAGTATGTATATGCTATCATTCAAGACGCGTTTATTATAGTTTAACATGTACAATCATAGAAAAAAAAATAGTGAAATAGTTTATCACGTAAAAAAAAACTAAAACATATTTCGTTTTCTGTCTCAAACAGCTGAATAATCTAACCCATGTTGTTTCGCCGGGAGGGCTTCAAAGCTTCGTTTGTAGTGCACAACTTTTGCCATGATTGCACAGTCCTTTCTACATGCAAGTTCACCTTTCAGCACCGCCAAGGAGTGGCCCCAGAGTTTTGACTCTTGAATCCGAATCCCATGACAGGCCGAGTAAAGGGAATGTGTTTCGAATACAAGAGTCGAAACGGGTGGTTCGAACATTGGCGATGCTGGAGTGGTGAACCTGATTTTTTTTTTTTTTTTTTTTTTTTTTTTTTTTTTGGGGGGGGTGAGTAAGTAAACAAGCTGTTTGACGAATTCGTATTGTGTTTAGAGTTTGTTTGAGTGTGAAGATGATGTTGGTTTATGGGGGCTTCTATTTATCGTCTAAAAAGACGTGAAGTGTAAATGTGAATATAAGTTGTAGTCTTTCTCTATTTTTCTATTCAAATTCTGTTTGT
>BOPN01000079.1:785221-787721 GCA_017312705.2 Penaeus japonicus
TCAGGAAAAAATGTTGTTTTTCCTTTTTTCAAGAAAATTTGTTGGAAACGTTAAGGTCTGGCGTGATGGGACGGAAGCTGCTTTCGTCCTTCGAAATGTCACGCAGTGGTCTGTGTAATGTAGGTTCTGGGAAACATAGGAATAGCGTTGACTGTATAGTGTGTGGTCCATGACATAACATCGAAACTGCACCAAGGATGTAAAAAGTGGTTGTGCCATTATTGTTATCATTATGTTATATTTTATGATGGCGACGACACCAACACTGATGCATATGTATGTGTATCTCTCTCTCTCTCTCTCTCTCTCTCTCTCTATATATAATATATATATATATATATATATATATATATATATATATATATATATATATATATATATATATATATATATATATGTATATATATATACATATATATATATATATATATATATATATATATATATATATATATATATATATATATATATAGTATATATATATATATATATATATATATATATATATATATATATATATATATATGTATGTATATATATATATATATATATATATTTATATTTATATATATATATATATATGTATATATATATATATATATATATATATATATATATATATATATATATATATATATCGGAAGACAAAAAAGTAATGTGAAGTTTTGTTTAAAAAAAAAAAAAAATGTTTTAGCACGTTTATCATGTAGGTGTATGTATTACGCAACTTAATTAAAGTCGGGAGATAGTTCTTGGAAAATTTACCTAATTCCGTAACAAAGAAACCCAGACAGTAATAGCTAGGTGTTCGAGTGACGTTCTTCAATGGACTCCTAAGTTTATCTCATAATTCAAATTACGTAATCCTACGTGAGGCATCGTCATATTTTGTATATTTTCCTAATCCATATACTTGTTACTCAAGGTACTAATCTGGGGCGAATTGCAATTGCAGTTCTTGCGATAGAAACAATTAACAAATTAAATATGGGAAAAGCGAGCGAATTTGATCCTTTTCGAAAGAATTACATTTCCTAAATATTTTTTTAAGATCACTCGTCTTTCCTGATATGAACGAAAAGAGAAGGTATTGAAAAGAAATGACATCTAATGTTCCATAAAATCGGATATGTTACTTACTTGTCATTCTTAATTTCTTTTAAATAATGGGTTGATTAAAGGTGTCTCGTGATAATGCAACCATGATGAATGATAATGATACTGTTTTTTTCCATTGACCAAGACAGTGATGTTTAGTTTCGTTTTGTTTGTTATTGTGTATATGTGGGGGGGGGGATTCCTAGGAGTATGTGTTAACCTGTGTTGGTTGGTGGGGGGGGGCAAAAATATTAAGATGTGTATGTATATATATATATATATATATATATATATATATATATATATATATATATATATATATATACATATATATATATATATATATATATATATATATATATATATATATATATATATATATATCATGATATAATATTTGTTCTAAGTAGTATCTGGAGTAATTTTTATTTATGATATACTATATCATATGCATGATTATTATCATGTTATTATCATGATATATGATGATAATCATTATTACCACAATGATTATTATCCTACTGATTATGATTATAATGATGATTAGGAGGATAATTGTAGTAAAAGTATTGATAATGACTATGAAAATGATGACAATAATAATGATTATGATGATAACAATAATAAGATAATGAAAAAAAGATAATAATACTAATAATGATAACAGTGATAATGATAATGATGATGAATATGATAATGATAATACTAAATGATGATCATTACTATCATTACCACCATTCTTTTTATTATCGTGCATTATCATTATCATCATCATTACCAACATTATCATTATCATCATCATTACCAACATTATCATTATAATCATTATTGATATCACGATGAGAATAGTGATAATGATAATGTTTATATACCTCTCACTCATAATCTCAGGCCCAAAAGCTAAGATATCTATGCTCTTTTGCAAATCTAGAGTTAGCTTGAAATTGGGTGTCAAGATCTAGAGAATTCAAGCTTGGGAGGTTGTGATTGTGTGCTTGTGCTTGTCTGTTTTTTTTTTTTTTTTTTTTTTTTTTTTTTTTTTTTTTTTTTTTTTTTTTTTTTTCTTTCTATCTATATCTTTATATACATATTTTCTCTTTCTCGAAGTAGATGCAGATATATCTCCATGTGTGTGTGTGGGTATGTGTGTGTTTGTGTGTGTGTGTTTATGTGTGTGGGTATGTGTTTGTGTGTGTGTGTGTGTGTTTGTGTGAGTGTGTGTGTGTTTGTGTGTGTGGGTATGCGTGTGTGTGTGTTTGTGTGTTTGTGTGTGTGTGTGGGTGTAGGTGTGTGTGTGTAATTTTACACACACACACAAACATACGAAAGGCCAGAACACCCGAACCCTCGCCCGATTTTTTTCCACCGCATACGAAGTGCAATAAGCCGTCAAGGAGAGAGA
>BOPN01000080.1:5000-10000 GCA_017312705.2 Penaeus japonicus
GTCAGCACCAACTTAGAATAGGTGGAAGTCGTCATCTTTCAATCTTCTGCAACGGTGACTCTGTAGAGTGCCACTTGCAGAGCTCAAACGGTCAGCTAATTGTCAGATAACCTCGATGTGTGCGTGCGCGCGCGCGTGTGTGTGTATTGGGGCGGTGCTTTTGCCTGCTAGTCCGTGGAGTGCCAGGTTAATTAATAGCGTCTGGAGTTACCGTGCCAATTTCATGGTGTCAGCTCCATAGTGATGTTGCTTTCGCATTCTGTTTGTGATTACGGTATCATGATTATCAGGCTGCATGTATAGAGCATGTTAGAATACTCAGGAATTCGAAATACGTTGATTATATAGAATTTCTCAATTAATGTCAATATCAAAGTGTCTGAACGAATGTACAACACACAGACAAAACTCCAAATCCATGGCAGCTAAATAGCAGTTCCACTTAAATGGCATGTGGTCAGGATGACGAAGCATTGACAATATCAAAGATGGATCAAACAGATGGAGATGTTGTGGACATGGGCGTAGACTACGATCGTGGGCGAGGCTGCATGAATGGGCGGGGTTGCGGGACAGGTCTAACTGCTGGGACCGCGGGTGGGATCCACTGATGGGACGGACCATAAGCAGGTCACTGGCCGAGGCCGAGGGTGACACAGCATGGAGAACATCCTCGGGTCTGGGTAGGTGGGCGCCAGGCGTTCCTTGGGCACGGTTGGCTCTTCTCTCTGCGGCCCCCTTCCCGCCTCATCTCGTTCTTTGTCTTTCCCTCTCACTTTCATTCCATGAATTCCTTTCCTACTCTCTCTCTCTCTCTCTCTCTCCCCCTCTCTCTCTCTCTCTCTTCCTCCAAAGACCCCAAAAGTCACAAACTTTAAGTACACCAAATACTGGTTTCCTTATGATCTTGAAATGGAGTTAGCTGAATCTAAAATAACTCCCTTGGGGTAGGAGGAGGAGGAGGAGGAGGAGGAGGAGGAGGAGGAGGAGGAGGAGGAGGAGGAGGAGGAGGAGGAGGAGGAGGAAGAGGAGGAGGAGGAGAAGGTGAGGATAATTAGGAGGAGGAGGAGGGGGTGAAGGATGAGGAGGAGGAGGGGGAGGAGGAAGAAGAAGAATAGGAGTATGAGGAGACTTGGACTCCTCCTTCAACACCACCACCACTACTTCATCTGCTTAATCCTCCCCGTCCTCCTCCTGTTGTTCTTCTTCCTTTTCTTCTTTATCCTCCTCATCCTCCGCCTTCTCTTCTTCTTCTTCTTCTTCTTCTTCTTCTTCTTCTTCCCCCTCGTCCTCCTCCCTCTCCTCTCACTCCTCCCGTTCCTCCAACTTACGCTCCCTCGCATCCCGTGCTCCCACTTCAAGCTCCTTCCTCCGATTCCCAGTTCCCCCCCCCCCTCAAGTCCCAAAGCCAAGTCCTTTTGCAATGAAATTCCCTTTGCAGACGCCCGTACTCCGGGATTCATTTGATCGGCCAAGAGTTATGATGGAATCTTGGGAGACGAAAGAGCGAAAGATCTCCTCAGTAAAACGGGATATCAACCACACTGGAGTCAAGCGGATTATTCTTTGGCAGTTGTATAACCAAACGTATCTTTTCTTCTTGGTATTATCATTATTATTGTTCCAGTAATTATTATTACAAATCATTATTATTAGTACTGTTATCACGATATTTTTTTTCATTATGACTATTTTCATTATCATTATTAGCAGTTGCATGGTTGTCACTATCATTACCTTTATTTCTGTGGCATTGTCATTTCTAATGCTATTGCAAGCACTATCCCTCACTACTAAAACTGCTTCAACTATTGCTACTACTGTCACTACTAATACTTATCCCACGAATATTACTATTACTACTACTACTGCTGCTGCTACTACTAGCATTACCACCATTACTACTACTGCTACTACTACTATTACCACCATTACTACTTCTATTACTGTTAATACAACAGAGAGTACAGTACGGTCACTACTCATACAACTATTGCTACTACTTCTTTTACCCTCTTTACTGCTAACACGACTGCTATCACTCGCACTATTACTAATATCACTAAAACTACTAACACAGCCTCCTTGGCTATCGATACTACAACTATTCCTACTTCCTATTACTACTACACTGTCTTGATAGCATCTGCTCTTCATTTCCTCACTTGTTTGGATTCACTGTTTTATGCTTATTTGTTTTCTTAATATCTATCTATCTATCTATCTATCTATCTATCTATCTATATCTATCTATCTATCTATCTATCTATCTATCTATCTATCTATCTATCTATCTATATATATATATATATATATATATATATATATATATATATATACACACACACACACACACACACACACACACACACACACACACACACACACACACACACACACACACACACATATATATATATATATATATATATATATATATATATATATATAAACACAGACACACGCCTCAGTGCCATAAGGTAAATAATGGTATATACATTTTTTTTTCTTTTTTGTGGAGGTCGAATTTCATACAGTAGAATCAACCTTTCAGCCTTGGAACATAAAATAGATTTTACATCCGGATAAATTTGTTTTTTTTTTCTTTTGGATAACCAAAATAAGTTTAAAATTTCACATATCAAAGGAGGATGGCCCATACCATATTGTTCCTTTAAGATGGGTGGGCGTTCAAAGCTCGTAGATGCCCTGAAAGAAACTCGGTCTTCAAAGCAGCCCCTTCCACTTCGTTATAGGGAAGTTCAAGCACGCGTGATCGAAACCACTAGCTCCTTTAATCTTCATAATTTCTAACCGCAACAAACTGTACTAAGGAATCCTTTGGAAGCGATCTTCTAACCATTAAGAAATCATTAAACCACAATATCAAAAGAAACGGAAAAAAGCTTCTTCAGTCGACCTCATTTTCTCACGATAACGAGAGGTGTTGACACGCAGACACGTGGACACACACACACACATACACACATACATACACACACACACACACACACACACACACACACACACACACACACACACACACACACACACACAAACACACACACACACACACAAATACACTTACAACCAAACAAACAGTACGCAAACATACACACACACATCAAACAAAAACATCAAGCATAGACGATCCGATCAAGGCGAGGAATCCATCGGCAGACGACAGCTGTTGGTCGCACCTTACAATAATTCCGGCTGTCAAGCGACCCCGCCCTTAGACACCTCCTCAGGGGCGGCGGGAATCCATAAATCCCAGAAGGGGGAGGGGGGGGGGGTATATGCTTGGACGACGCGACTACATGAACTCCCGGGAATAAACAGCGACGTTGATAGGGGGTGTTGATGGAGGGGAGGGGGAGGTGGTAGGGATGGGGTAGACGGGGAGGGGAGGGGAAAGAGGGAGGGAAGGAGGGAGGGAGAGGGGATGTAGGAGGAGGAAGGAGTAGAAAGGGGACGGAGGGAGGATGAGGAAGGATGAGGAAGGATGAGGAAGGATGAGGAGGAAGAAGGAGGAAGGAGGGGGAAGAAGGCGGATGAGGAAGGAGGAGGAGGAGGAGGAGGAGCAGGAAGGGAGGGGGGATAGAAGAGGCGGAAGAGGAGTAGCGGGAGATGGAAGAACAGAATGGAAGAGGGAATCAAGAAAGAAAGGGATGAGAATGGACAGAAGGAATAGGGGGAACAAGGACAGGATAGGCGCTGCAATAGTCAGCTTAAAGACAAGCCGAATAGTTCCGGAAGGAGGAGACGACATCTCGTGACGTCATGGGGCTCCTTTTAAGATGTTCCTGGAAGTCAGTTTAGAGATCTTTAGGGTCTGATGCCACGCCCGCACGCCCACCGGACCATTGTTAATTTTCTGTGCCTATAGGGTGGGGTGTTTATTTGCGGGTCGTTGCTGAGTCTCACTCTCTCTCTCTCTCTCTCTCTCTCTCTCTCTCTCTCTCTCTCTCTCTCTCTCTCTCTCTCTCTCTCTCTCTCTCTCTCTCTCTCTCTCTCTCTCTCTCTCTCTCTCTCTCTCTCTCTCTCTCTCTCTCTCTCTCTCGCTCGCTTCTCTCTCTCTCTCTCTCTCTCTCTCTCTCTCTCTCTCCTTCTCGGCGTATTCACTGATCATTCGCTCGGCATGATGTTACATACTCTTGGTAAAACACAGATGCCAAACAGTAGACACCCAAAAACAGACAAATCGAAAAAAGGTCTCCGATAATACACACATAAAACCTTATCTCCTCACAGCCAGGCTGGGCCCACATATCACGAACGTCACGTAACAATACCACATCACATATTCTCTCCTTTTTTATATATACAATTACGGAAATTAAATTTATGGGCCGCTGATATCAGATGCCTTTCGTCCGCGCAACAAAGGCCGACTTTATCTATTGTCGTCTGTATCCATAACATTTTTTTGTATCGCCATGTAAGGCTAAGTAAGGACGGGTCTTCACAGCTTATCAACGGGATAACTTTGTTTAAACGTGCGAGCCTTAGCCGTCGGTGCTAAAGGGTCGTTTTGCCCTAATTTGACCCGGGAAAATCACCCTCACTGGGCCGTGGGGAGTGTGCGCAAGGTGTAAGGGAAGGGGGATGGGATGTGTAAGGAGAAGGGGAAGGGAAGGGGAAGGGGAACGGGAAGGGGAGGGGGAAGGGGAGGGGGAAGGGGAAGAGGAAGGGGAAGAGGAAGGGGGAGGGGAAGGGGAAGAGTAAGGGGGAGTGGGATGGAATGTGGAAGGGGAGGGGGAAGAAAGAAGGGAAAGATAGAAGGGAGGGGAAGGGGAAAGGAAAGAGGGCAAGGACAGGGAGTAGGTAGCAAGGACAGGGGGTAGGGGTTAATGGTAGGGGTAGGTGGCAAGGGCAGGGGGTAGGGGCAGGGGAAGAGAGGCCACATCCCGACGTCGCCATTACCACCTTCTCAACGTCCGCCGCTGTTTATTGCTACTTTCCTACTGACACTTGACGGCCAATGTGCATAAATCTCT
>BOPN01000080.1:17500-20000 GCA_017312705.2 Penaeus japonicus
GGGCGATGCTACTGCAAGTGTGTTTGTGCAGTGGTTTTGTGGTTCTAACAGCTCTGCGTATCTGCTTTTTTCTTTTTCTTATTCTTTTTTTCTTGTTATCTATTTGTCTCCATGTTTGTATGTCTGTCTCTCTGTCTGTCTCTTTCTCTTTCTCTCTCACTCTCTTCTTATCTTTATCATCATTATCATCTTCCTTCCCTACTTAACGTGTGTAAAAAAAAAAGAAAAAAGAAAAATCGACAGCGTGTGCCATTTTCTTTCTTTCCATTTTTTTTTCTTTTTCAGGAAGAGCATACCCAGAATGCCCCTGTCTCGCCCTCAGACGTCTCCCACGCTAACCGCTGTCGGCTCCTCATATCACTTTAGCGTAATTTCTCGTGAATATCCTGTCATTTGTCTCCGTCTGCGTGTCCCCCTTTCGAGTTTGTCTTTGCGTTTGCCATATCATGTGTAATTCCCTGTGTTTCCCTTTTCCTGTCGACTGCCTTTGCCTCTTTCGATTGTTCTTGTCTTCTTTAAGGGAACTTGATACCTCGGTGATTTTTTTTTATTTCTTGTTTTTTTTCTGATTTCCTGTTTGAGTTATTTTCATGTTTTTTTTTCGTGTTATTTTGTCGTCCTTTGTGTAAATATGTGGATAATAAATATATAGATAAAAAAAAACACACACACACACGCACTTATTCAAAAAGACATGTATTTTTGAGTAAGACAAAACGCGTCAAATACATCTCTTGCGTGTTTAGATATTCAGTCTCATTGATACCTTTCATATATATATATATATATATATATATATATATATATATATATATATATATATATATATATATATATACACACTCACTCACACACACACACACACACACACACACACATACATACACACACACACACACACACACACACACACACACACACACACACACACACACACACACACACACACACACACACACACACACACACACATATATATATATATATATATATATATATATATATATTCTTCTTTGTCAAGTATAATCATATGTCACTTGTTTTTCTGTTTGCAATTTGTTATTTTCTCATTTTCTCAGGACTTCGTATTTGATCATTTTCTATTGTATTTTATGCTTGCAATTTTCTATTACGTCATTCCCCCATGACTTGTCCCCCCACGCCCTCAACCTACGTATGCTCTCCGTTTCTCCTTTTCAATTCCTTTATTACGAACCCACGCTCCCTTAACCCTACACACGGCAAAGACCCTCCATTCCCACTCCAGTAATCACTCCACACTCCATCTTTGCCCATCGTTACTCCTGTTCGAACCTCCTTATCCATACCCTATCAGTGTATACCCTGGCCCCCATACCCCATCCTACCCATCTTCCCCACATCAGATCTCCCCCTCCCCTACCTATCAGCGTAACCCCACTCCTATACCCCCATCTAACCCATCCCTCCTATAGGAACCTCCCATAACCCCCATACCCTATCTACCTCCTCGCCAACCTAACCCCCCCTACCCCCTACCCCCTACCCCCTACCCCATCTTACCCATCCCCCCCATCCGAACCATTAACCAACCCTGACACCCTATCAACCCCCATATCCTACCCTCCCTCCCCTCCCCTCCCCCATCAGAACGCCCCCACCCCTTCCCCCTCCCCTTCTCCTCCGCCAACCCCCGTCAAGCGTTTGTCTGCCACGTCGGTGTCCCACTCCGCGCCGTAACTCAAGGCAGGTTAGGGCCGCTCGCTCGCGTCCCCATGACAGCCAAGGGCCTCTTTCCCTTAACGTGACGGACCTAATGCGTTCGCGGGCTTTTCATCCGCGGGGGAATAAAAGGGCCTGAAGGTTGCTGTTTTAGGCCGGACTAAGGGGGCATATGCGGGTGAGTGAGTGGGTAGGTGAGTAGGTGGGTGAGTGAGTGAGTGAGTGAGTGAGTGAATGGGTAGGTAGGTGAGTGAGTGAATGGGTGAGTGAGTGAATGGGTGGGTGAGTGAGTGAGTGAGTGAGTGAGTGAATGGGTGGGTAGGTGGGTGGGTGAGTGAGTGAGTGAGTGAGTGAGTGAGTGAATGAATGGGTGGGTAGGTGAGTAATTGGGTGAGTGAGTGAGTGGAATAAGTGAGTGAATGAGAGAGTGAGTAGAGGAGCTGAGTGCTGAGCAATATAAGTAAGAGAGTTTACATTCATGAGCATACATTCGTGAGTGTGAGTGTACGTAAGCGAGTGTATATGCATGTGCGTGTACCTGAACGTATCTGACTGCGTGACTGCGTGCGAAAGCTTATGCATTAATACTAACATGTGCGTCTGTGGTGGTGCATGACAAACATACACACACACACACACACACACACACACACACACACACACACACACACACACACACACACACACACACATACACATACAACTTCTAAAATAACAAAAACATTTCCTCTTTGGGTTTGCACAATTCACTTAAGTCAATATCCCGAAGAAGAAATAAAATTCATACAAAAAAATGTGG
>BOPN01000080.1:22500-30000 GCA_017312705.2 Penaeus japonicus
GTTCTCACACACAACCATATACAACAGGTATCATTCGTAGGGATTCTCCGTTCTTCGTGAAGGTGGAGCTCCGGCGGCGATTGTTCGGTGTCGCGTTACGACCACAGGCACGGGCAGGGTAGGGCTGCGGCCGAGGCGGCGGCCGAGGTGGAGGAGGCCGCACTCGGCGTGGTGAAGGGGAGGACAGAAGGACGCGAGGGGGATGGGGAAGTGGATGGGTAAGAGGAAGGGGTAGGGACAGGGAAGGGAGCGGAAAAGGGAAAGGAATGGGAGAGGGAAAGAGATGGGGAAAAGGAAAGGGGAAGGGGAGGGTGAAAGGAATGGAGCAGGGGAAGAGAATGGGAATGGGAAAATGAAAGGGAAAGGGAATGATAAGGAGAAGTAGAATAGTGCGGGGGGCAGAAAAGCACGGATAAAACGTATGGAGGCAGAACGGGGAAGAGGAAAGGGAAGGGGGGCCCAAAAAATAAGAAGAGCTGGGAATGAAGACGAAGAAAAACCCTCTGGAAGGCTCAAAACAGAATGAGAAATGGGAAGAAAGTAGGAAGATACGAAACAAAAGAAAGGGAGAGAAAAGAAATCATGGGAGGGAGACTGTGAGGATCGCGAGTCGTCTCAATGGGTTAAAAAATACAGGCTGATCTACGTTTCACTGTATTCCCATCAAAATGCAATTTCTTTGAATTCTAACTAGTAAATGCCTACACAGAAATTGCAAACATTTATAAAACATCATAATAATATAATAATAATGATAATGATAATAATAATAATAATAATAATAATAATAATAATAACAATAATAATAATGACAATATCAACAATAACAAAAATAATTATAACGGTAAAAATAAAAACAATAATACTAAAATCAGGCACTGGTTCCTTGCTAGTAATGCTTGTACGACTTTCGCCTTGGTATCGCTAAGCAAAAATCCGGCATAACCCCGAGCCGATTCCTCTTCCCCCGCTGCCTGAACATCACATTAAGCCGAGAAAAGGGATCCTTAACAGCATTCAGAATTGCTCTATAAAGGACCCAACGAGCCTCGCGGCCCCCGAAGCGCCGGGGTTCCTTGGCGGAGGTTTCGAGGTTATCTTCCGAGGGCGAGGCGAGAGGCGAGAGCCGTGGGAACTCAGGACTTGACGGGAGATTTACACGCGTCACAAAGCCACTTCTTCGCCACTTCAGCGTCCGGCTTCTCGCGTTTCTTCATCAGCTCGGATCTTTATTCCCTTTCTGTACACCTGCCTCGGCGCCGGTGGGAAATCTTGAGCAAATCTTTGACGCAGTTAATTAAGAGCGACATCCTCCGAGGGGAGACGACCTGACGTTTACAGTCGCCGCAGGAACCCCCGCAGGACCCGCGCGCGGCTTTAACGTCTTTAATTAGCCTCGACCTCCTCGTGCCGTCCTCATGCCGCTCGGGACATGCTGCTCGCCATGGCTGGTGACCCAACAATCGTCGTACAAAACAAATTCATAAAAAAACTATGATTGTACAAATGCCATAAAAAGCGACGAAGATGCAAATAGATACGGTACATTTAGATCTCCAGAGATAGAAAGAAAGAAATAAAAATAAAGGCAATACGAACAGTAAATACGTAACATGAACCTAACACAATCAGCACAAGAGGAATACGATCCGGATGAGGCAGGCATGCCCTAATACCCAGAAATCATAATGCAATCAACGGTAGATCATCGAAAACCGGTCGGTAATAGACCTGAGCCAGGGACAGATGGAGCGCCGATGCGAGAGAGCGACGCAAGTCACCTGATACACTGGTCGCGATCTTGATAAGGGAAATTATAGGTCTACCATCTGTGCGCGGCGGCCGCAGACACGTGACTTCGAGGCAGCCGCGTGAAGGAAGAGCGGCTGGAATGCTGCTTGGAAAGAGCTGTGGGGACTGAGTCACTGGAGACCCGTTAAAAGAGGAAGACGAAGAAAAAAAAATGCCGGTAAGAAAAGAAGAAAAAGAGAAAAGCGGAGACAAAAAAAAGAAAAACGAAAAAGAATAAAGAAGAGTAGAAAAAGAAAGGAACATGAAAAAGAGGGAAACAACAAAAAAACTAGACGTTTCCCCCCTCCCCTAGACTGACTCACTACGGACTAAAATAATAAAAAAAAAGAAGAGGAGGAAGGGGAGGGAAAAAAAATATCCGAATAACAAGAATAAGATCTAAAGAGAGGGAGCAAAAATACTAAGACGTTTTTCAACAGCTCTTAAGACACCCTCCTTCCCACCCACCCACCCACGCCCACCCCCGTAGATTTAACGCGCTTCAGCCCTCCAGAGAGACGTCAGTGCAAGAGAGTCGGTAAACTAATCAAATTGCAAAAACTGTAATTCTAAAACCTCACTATAAGAACAGTATATATATATTTTTTTACTTGGGGGGGTGGGGGGGGTCGTCGTTAACTGAGCTGTCACTGTCACTTCCCTCTTTCCTCTGTGGATTATGTACTTATGTCCTCTGTGGATTATGTATTTCAATAATAAATAGCCTTGTTGATCCATCTTTGATTTTTTTTTAATTTTAATCTCTATCTATCTATTTTACTTATTTTTCCACACGTGACTGGAGTTATGAATGTCTTTATTGTGATACAAGAATTTCGAGCTGTATGACGTTTATAATGAAATTGAAGCTATCCTTCGTACGGCACATCTCGCCTTCTAGAAGTAAAAATAAATTAGATAAAAGTAATCAATTTAAAGAGTATAAATAAACGGATCAACAGAAGGTGACCCTTAAATATATACCCTTGAGAGAAACAACCAAGAAAAAAAAACACTTCCCATCCTTCATATGACTTTTAAGCAAAGCAGATTTTCTCGAAACTACGGTAGAAAAAAAATCCTCTTTTACTCGCCTGAGTGAGCTATCGTAGACCCAGAAATACCAATTTTCCTGTCGGCACTTTTCGAAGTTGGTCTCACATCCCCGATGTAAAAAAAAAAATTAATCATTTTTCGACGGTGCAAACCTCGTTGTGTTTTCCACCGCGTTGGACTTGGGAAATGTTATCACTGACGTACAGTCTTGCGCTATTTTCACCCCGGCTGTAACGGGTCGCGCCTGGCAGTTCCTCTGTAAATAATCACTCTCCAACTACCGTTCTTTTCGACTCTCGAACGTGTGTGGTGGAAAACAGAAGGCAAAGAATGGACGAGTCTGTCAATGACGCAAATAAAATCCGATGAGGATAATATACGGCCGATTCTTTTTTTAACAGGACAATACGATTTGACCTGCAATTCTTGGCAAATCGCAGGATGTGGCTTTTAAGGATATAAGAAATCCTGAAATACTCCCCAAAGAGATTTTTGAAATATTGCATCACTGTAACATAGCCTGAAACATACGAGTAATAATTCTCAGATTCTCTCAGATTTCTGGAACGTGTTTCTCGCAGAAGCTAAAAGAATACAGCTATGAATCTTCAAACAAGCGGCGAAGACAATATCATGAAGAGTAAAAATATCATCTCAGTTTAAGGATATATAATCAAACTTTGGGTTCACCTACTTAGTTCTTCGGATTCAACATCGCAAACAAACACGCCTAAAGGAATATACGGAAGGAAACGATGCCACAGAATAACTTGCAATAACGAGGTCCGGACGGCAGTGCGACTTTGGACCCTCGGAGACACACGCAGTTCAGCTACAAAACTCAGAGTTTACCAACTACATTAACGCTGCTCCCAACGGGCGTTCCGCGGGAAAAAGTGCGTCGCCGCCATCCTATACTTCCTGCCTCACTTTCGCCTCTTGAGAAAACGCAGGATAAAACCAGTGTTGCAATAGGTAGGGGAATGATTCAGGAGTGCCCGTTACTATTAATGTTTTAGCGATTCCAGTACATGGAGTTTAAAGCCTGTTCAGGGAAACGATTAGGTCATCTCGCGTAGATTCCTATTGCTCGACACAGCACACGACCAAGCTCACACCTCTTGTCGCAAGTAACTTGACCAGGAGCCACGCGCCCAGTCGGCCGGGCGCAGACTGCGGCCGCGCGGCAGACCAAAATTGGCTCTGTATATTTTGGCACTTAAGTCGGTCTTGTTTCAAGCTGGATCCTGTGCACGCTAAGGGGAAAAGTGCAAGGTCATATACACACTCCCCTCCACTCTAGGGCGTCCCGGTATCCTTTCTCCCTATCCCGGCTTACCAATGCCGGGGCGAGGCAGAGCAGGGGAGGGCGGCCCGGGCGGGTCTGGGAAACTGAAGCAGACACTCTCTGAAGGTGAGTGATCACCCTGTCTAACACTCCACCCTCAGCCCCTATACACAATGGCTCAGTGTACGCCCTGTCTGGTCGCCTTGCCTATCCACTTTGCCGCTCTGCTTCATCTAGCAGTTTCTATATGGGAGGTAAATTTACGTTGTGCAGTTACTCTGCTAGTCTGTCCCACGTTTACTAATCGTTAATAATTTATATATGGATATTCCATTAACACTTTCAATAGCCAACCACACATTTCATTATTCTAAATGGAATAGGAACGTGCAAGAATCGCATTTTCACTTCGGATATCAAGAGATTACTTAATAACATGTTGACTTTTTTCTACTAGTTTAAAGATTTTCCAAAAACAATACCTTCTCCAATATCTTACAAAGACGTAGATCTGTACGAGAGAATTTGTCACAAAACCAAAACACTGAAATTGCAGATTGAACAACAGCAATGGGTGAAGTAGATTTCCTTTCCGCTGTCGAAAGTCCTTGTCCATAGGAGTCAAGAGAAGGTGGCGACTTTCACTGGTCTTTTTTTCTTTCATTACATACTTTCTAAATGCGTAATCACACACCCATATCGTATTGGAGGAAAACATATGTTTCACTCAAGATCCACTTTTTTGTTTTATTTGTATCACTTACTTCATAGATTCTCTGATCCTCTAATATTTGCAGTGCTTTTCCTCCCACATCCTTTCTCTTTCTTCACACACACACACACACACATACACTCTCTCTCTCCCTTTCTTTCTATCTCTCTCCCTTATTCTCTATCTCTCTCCCATATTCTCTATCTCTCTCCCTATATCTATCTGCCTCCCCCCCCCCCTCTCTCTCTCTCTCTCTATACACACAGACACACGCGTACATGATTACGTACCGAATGACCTGTATGCAAAAGGTTTCCTAATACCAAGAGCCGTGCATTCCTAACAGCACGATGGAATGACTCCTTTATCTATTTGTTATATGCCCCTATGGAAGATAAAAGAGGGGAGAGAGGGAGTAGGAGAGAAGAATAAGAATATGGAGAGGAAGAGGAGACAGATTCAAAGAGAGAGAGAGAGAGAGAGAGAGAGAGAGAGAGAGAGAGAGAGAGAGAGAGAGAGAGAGAGAGAGAGAGAGAGAGAGAGAGAGAGAGAGAGAGAGAGAGAGAGAGAGAGAGAGAGAGAGAGAGAGAGAGAGAGAGAGAGAGAGAGAGAGAGAGAGAGAGAGAGAGAGAGAGAGAGAGAGAGAGAGAGAGAGCAAGAGAGAGAAAGGGGAGTTGGGAGACACATACACCTTCGCTATTAGCATTATCAGTCCCTCCACTGAAACGTGTGGTGATCACTCGATATTACCGAAGCGAACGTGATCACCAGTCCCGTCTTTCATCGCTGCATTGTCTGAGTGACTTGATATCGCATCTCCAGAATTAATTAATCATGTTAGCCAGCGCATAACCTACATGTGCAATCAACTCCGGCATAAACATAGAAGCAAAGAGTGATTGCGGGTAGAAACACGCTGAACTAATGTAGCTCTACCATGGTTGATGTTTATTGCATCGTCTCGGTGCATCTACGGCTTCTTAGGGGTCGGCGCGTGTACCCAGGGTCTATGTGTGTGTGTGTGTGTGTGTGTATATATATATATATATATATATATATATATATATATATATACATATATATATACATATATATATATATATATATATATATATATATATATATATATATATATATATATATATATATATATATATATATATATATATATATATATATATATATATATCGCTATTTGATCCCTTCATATTAACCGAGTTCTTGTTACAGCAAATTGTTGTTAACATCAGTAATCACATCAGTAAATCACCAGGAAAGTATTCTCATTGTTAAAGCAAATCATCATGTTATCATTACAGTAATTTATCGTGTTACTGTTACGGGAAATCATCGTGTCACTAGTACAACAAACCGCCATTACAGGAAAGCATAGTGCTATTGTTACAGCAAACCAATGAGTTATTGTCACTATCAAAGCAAACCATTATGTTACTGTCACAGGAAATCATCGTGTCACCTGCACACCCTGTCATTCTGTTATATCAGGAAAGTGTTAGAGCAAACCACCACATCACTACAATAAATCCTTATGCAACTGTTCCAACACATCACAATCTCCACATCCTCCTAAAATCCACAAGAAGTCTCAGCCAACGGCCTTTTTTCCAACAAATGTGATTGTTGTGGGTTTCCGCAAACATAAGCCGGTAAGGCAGACCGCGGTTAGCACGGTTGGAACTTTATCTCGCCACGTAATTCTTCGGAAGATTTAAGACTATTTTTCAAGCGCGTCGCAGCTGCGGTTAGCGAAGTTAAAAGTCGGCCACGTTTTATCCAAAGATCAGGAAAGCCAACGTGTCTTGTTTCCGTCGAGAAGAGAAAGAAAATCGCACCACTCCAACATCAAGATGTAAAGGAAACAATCCGGGGGTAACTACCTGTCGGCGTACAAATATACTGCACCAGCCAATATCAACAAAGGCTTCGGGCGCACACATCTGGCGTTGCAAGCGACGTGTGGCCACCATGCTTTCAGATCTGGCCTGATTTGATTTTTAAGACGAAATCGGCCATAAGGACGCCGCCGAAGACTGGCAATAAAAGCCACATTAAAAAGCCAAAGAGGTAAGTTCAGAAATTCCTGTAAAACGACGCGGGTCGGTTGGTTTTAAGAGACGAATTCACGAGTCCCTTTATCTCAGTTTTCCCTCCGATTGTAATCCGAGGCAAAGCGAGCGTTTCATCCTTCCCACCTTCCCTGAACTTCCTACCTTCTCCCGCCCCCTCAACCCCGCCAGTAGTCCTACAACAACCGTACAACCGGGAATTATACCCACTATATCATATCTAATTGTTTTACCAGTGCGAGACCCAGCCGCATGTCGCCAACCTCGGGGCAGGAAGCGCCTCTAGGCCTACCCGCGGTTCACAGCCTCTTACTCTGCTAATTACCTGTGTTTACCTTGGTGTAATAAGATACTTCGGACCGCCATTCTCTTTTGTCTTGTAGCGTCATTGTTCTTTTATCTAATAGCAGCATTTATTACAGAAATTGCATAAATGCTGACTGTGCATCATAGTTATTACTCCTATTGCGAATGTGGCTTTGCGTGCTAAACTGTGCCTTTTCCTTGAAACACAACACAACCAAAAGGACAGCGGCAACCCGGGCAGCTGAATCCAAACTAACCAA
>BOPN01000080.1:35000-37500 GCA_017312705.2 Penaeus japonicus
AGCAATACAATTAATACGCGGTGATGGTTTTAAAATGAACAAAACAAATGGAAAAGAGAGATGAGCTGGAAAGAAATTGGTAAACAAGAAAGAACATTGATGCTACTGATGCTCTAACATCGAAAAAATAGGTGATTATGATATTCGTCAACAGGAAAGTCGCATCGATAGAAGACGGTTCAAAACATTCCCCAACATTCCTTGCCATCCATCACAGACAGGCCAATCCATCTACTCACTCCCTGCTGATGAGTGGCTGCCCCCCTCCCCTCCCCTCACCCCCTCGGACATCCCCCTCCTTTGGATCATGTGCCGGTAAATACGCGATAACATCATCAACAAAACAGATTAATGGCTCCAGAACCCCTTGAGTGTTCACGGGATGGAGGAGGGAAGGGGGAGCTACGGGGGAAGAGACGGGGAGGTGAGGGAGAAGGGAGGGGGAAGCGGGGAGAGGGAAGAGGGAGGGCGGAGGAGAGATGAAGAGATCCCCAAGGAGTTCTAAATCTCTGGTAAAAGTGTATGAAAATATCCCCATCCATCATGACGCGAGGCTGTGTCGCCGCGGGAGAACCTGTCAAAGTGACATCAGAGTCTGGCTAAAAAATAAATCTCGCTCCGAAACTTTGTGCTTCCGGGGAGAAAATATGCATTTAATTCTGAAAACTGCTGTATAATCCAGTAACAACATGATGCAGTGACAGCCGCAGACGAAACAAATATAAACAAAAAAGACAGGACGCATTAAAACTGTATATATACGAAAGATACGGCACGGTCTCGAGTGCGGAATAGCTTTGTTTACTTACAATCTGAAGACACCACACATGTAGATGGGGAGCTGTACCCGGACTCACACATAGAATAAAGTTATATACGACGCCTGTACACATGTGTTCGTAATTCTATGAAGTCAAGCCTAAACATATGTACTTTCTGGTGACTTTAGGCCAATATACCGACTCTCACGTACTAGAAGAGTGTATCTGAGCCTCGTGCAACATACTCATTGTGGCTGGGAATGTGTTCTTGGACCAATGCATCTCGACCATGTATCCAAAAGGGTGTATTGGTCAGTTCAACACGTGTCGGTTAAGCGACTTGCGGAAATGGCGAGAGGAGTTGCCACTTTGGCTTTATTTGCTGTTTGAAGTTTCCTCTCCTCCTTTTTAAAAAGAGAAGTCGCTTTCGCATTTTCACTAAATACACGAGAACTAACGAAGATGTTGATAAATTTACCATCAGTAACACAAATCTGACCTGCTGATGTTATAGTTGGCTCTGAAGACTCTGACGACCTTTGGAAACTTTATGATGTAAGATGATGTAACTTTTTTCCCGTCTGCTCAGTTCAACTCCCAGTGCATGTACAGTATGAAAGTGTTGAACAGCTGGGTAACAAATGTGATAGTATAGAAGAGCACACCATCCCCTGCCTCTACCGTGAACGTCTCATTGTGTGTAAAACTAGAGAACCGCTACCTAAAAGCACAGTAAGTGAATTAGTGTTGAATATATAAAGAAAATGAAGTGAGACCCATGCATACCTCGGGAATTCTCGTTTTCTATTGCAAGAATTCATTCGTGTCTGCGCAAGAGTGAGTGAGTGAATTCACAGCGGCATATCAGTGATCTCTTAAAAGTACAGTGTTATTGGTGATAACGATGGATTCTGTTATGCTTATCATCGTTAATTGTCGGCGTTAATTTTCCTTACAAAGAGTTATTTTTGTACGGCAATTTAAGGGTGGTCGTGTGGTGATAGAGAATGCGTCAGCAAGGAATGCGATCCTGCTTGATAGTAAGACATTAAATACGGTGATCAGTAGTTTCAGTTCTTTAGATATGAGGTTCTATTTTAAGCATGTAGAACTGCCCCCCTCCACACCCTAATCCCAAAGCTCGAACAAGACTGAAGCTAAACATCGAAACAAATTTACATTTACATTTACAAAGCTATGTATCTATACATGTGTGTGTGTGTGTGTGTGTGTGTGTGTGTGTGTGTGTGTGTGTGTGTGTGTGTGTGTGTGTGTGTGTGTGTGTGTGTGTGTGTGTGTGATATATATATATATATATATATATATATATATATATATGTATATATATATATATATATGTATATATATATATATATATATATATATATATATATATATATATATATATATATATAGAGAGAGAGAGAGAGAGAGAGAGAGAGAGAGAGAGGTGTGTATGTATGTATATATATATATATATATATATATATATATACATATATATACATATATACATACACACATACATATATATACATATATATACATATACATATTGCGCGCGCACACACACACACACACACACACACACACACACACACACACACACACACACACACACACACACACACACACACACACACACACACACATACACACACATTCCCGTACATAAGTATTGCGTGCGTGCTTGTTCGTGAGTGTACACAGTAATGTGCCTTTCGTTTCCCTTCCTCAGA
>BOPN01000080.1:42500-50000 GCA_017312705.2 Penaeus japonicus
GGCTCCAGAAACCCCTTATCACGACAATTATCCATTTATGGCTTGTGTAATTGTGTACACCTACCATGATATTACAGACACGTACTAAGGCTTGCCCATTGGAATTCCATTAACACATCATTATTTATTTTTTCAGAGTAAAATAAAAGCCGCAACTTCAGGAAAAGAAGAAAATAAGTTTATACAGCTTTCAAAACGAGATATTGTTAGAAATTTGAATATTTGATTTTTTGTGACTTTTCTTACAATATGTTGTCAACGCGGCCAGCAGATTCTCCATCCGAACAACCAGCCGCGGCAACCGGCCAGGTACCGAAGAGGGAACTTCTGAATACATTGCTAGCACATTTGGCCGGTGAGAGCAAAGGCAGAGAAGCTTTGGCAAAAGTGTTCCTGTGGCTCTACAAAGGTGGTCCTTGTATCAAGAGCGCCATCACTTCGGCAGTGGGAAGGGACTGGGATTATGTATTCCTCGAAAATGAACAAAAGGAAAGAATAGAATCAAGGATAGATCCCACAATGTTTGACAAGCAGCTACTCTTCTTCTTGCTCAAGAATACATGTGGCTTGTCTGACGCTTACGAAGGTTGGGATATCCCTGGCGATACTCTGGAATACCTCCTTGGCATAATCTACCAGGGGCCACCCAGAAACACGAGTCCGAAGGAAAGAGTGATAACTTATGAGGGAAATATCTCCGAAATGTTAAAAAAAGCTGCATACCTTTCTGGGACTGATCCAAATACAGTGGAAGATATACTAACAGAGACTAGACAATATTTCGATCTTATAAAGGGAATGATCGAATCAGAGCCAGAGACAGTCCCAATATCTCTTGTCAGTGCAATAGTCGACTTGTTATCAAATATGGTTAAAGATGGTCGGTGCGGTGATCTCACCGATTACCTGCTATGTGCCATAGAGGAAAGTAACCAAGATGAAAGTGTTGTTCAATTGGTTGTCGATTTGCTGAAGAAATGTGATCAGTGGACCTTGGCTGGTGACATGGTAAATGGACTGGGCCTAGTACTCGACCATGTGGTTCCAGAAAGGGTGAACTTGTGGTTTGACTCCAACCCCTCGCCGAGCCGGGTGCAGCCAGTTCTGGAGGACCTGTCGAAGCGAAACGTGGAGGTCGACCTGTACACTTCCTCTCGCTCAGATGAAGGAGCCTCATACTTGAAGGCTCTCACGGGGCCTGGAAGCCTGTGTAAGGTGACGAGCTGCCAAGGCTTCGTGTCGGCTTCCACGGCCGCTCACCTGCCGGCGTCCGTCACTTCGCTGACGATCTCGACGGACTTCCAGAGTCTCCAGGCGCTGGCGACGGCACTGGCCAGGCTGGAGGACCTCGACTGGTTCTGTGAGTATCAACCTTTATTTCTGCTATATATATTTCACACACACACACACACACACGTCTATATATGTATTTGAGCTTATGCATTTGCTTGTATATAACTTCTAGATCTAAAAGTGACCGACAACACCCGGCCTGCTCCAGAGACGATGCCACTCTTACCTACCCCGTTCATGTACATCGACTCCCCTCAAAACCTCAGCTCCGAGGACGTGCCTTGGTGGTGCCACGCCGCCCGGCAGATGTCCCCGTGTGGCCGATACGCGTTCATGGAAGTCAGTCTCATGAAAGGTGCGTAACCACCTGTCCTACAAGGCATGATATGTTTATGTATTTGTATTTGCATGTGTGTGTGTGTGTGTGTGTGTGTGTGTGTGTGTGTGTGTGTGTGTGTGTGTGTGTGTGTGTGTGTGTGTGTGTGTGTGTGTGTGTGTGTGTGTGTGTGTGTGTGTGTGTGTATGTTGTAAACACGTGTACAAATGTACAAGCCTAATGCTTAATTACCTGACAGGTGAGGATACGGAGTTGCTGATCCAGCAACTACACGAGCGGGGCATGTGGGTAGAATACCTAAACGCGGACTATTGCACTTCAGACACAACGATCGACCATGACCAGCTGCATAACTTGGCACTCGAGCTGGGAATCTCCGACCGCATGTGTATCAGCCCCTCATAGCTTGCGTGATCCATGTTTGTTTTGTTAGTGCTGTCTGAGTCAGTAACTAATTAAAAGGCATTACAGGTTCGTTTTCTTTTGTAAGGTATGAATACTGCTGTAGTTATGAATTATAATTATGAACAACAGTACATGTAATGGAGGTATATGAGATGATTATAAAAATAAAGATTGTGTTGCTTTAAAATACACATATATATTTTTTATTTATATGCATTTAAATACATACATATATGGAGAGAAAACAACGTCATCAACAGAGAGAGAGAGAGAGAGAGAGAGAGAGAGAGAGAGAGAGAGAGAGAGAGAGAGAGAGAGAGAGAGAGAGAGAGAGAGAGAGAGAGAGACAGACAGGCAGACAGACTGGAACATACCCCCGCAACTGCCCTAACCTAACCTATTCCTTTCCCGAGGCGGTCAACGCGTTTCCTTCTCATCTGACATCCTCCCACCGGACTCCTAGGCGATCTGGTGCCCATTGCCTACCCCTTAACACTCCCTCTGCGTCCTCCGGAGTGTGACCCGAGTGTGACCTCCGTAAGGACAACCTCCTTTTCTCTGGGCGTCTGGGAGCTCTTTGCATTGCGATCACGGGCTTGATATACCTCGAAAATGGGGAGAGGAAGAAAGGGAGGAAAGGAGAGAGAGGAACAGAGGGACAGAGGGAGAGATATTGGTATAGGTAGATTTAGAGAGAGGGAGGGAGAGAGAGAGAGAGAGAGAGAGAGAGAGAGAGAGAGAGAGAGAGAGAGAGAGAGAGAGAGAGAGAGAGAAAGAGAAAGAGAGAGCGGAAGAAATCTCTCTCTCCCTCTGTTCCCCGCCTCGATCTTCCTCCTCCCCCTAAACGCCATCGCCCCCCCCCCCTTTCCCTTCAGAGGTAGCAGAGCAATTACCTCATCCCCGACACTCTTCCGGCTGCTCTCCCTGTGGTTAGCTCTCGCCCCGCTGACGTGCCGGGCCCTCCTTTACCAGACAAGTCGGCCTTTATCTTTATGCAAATGCCCGCCTGCAGCCGCCGTTCTTTATACCCACACGCGTCGCCGCTCGTCAACACCTTCTTGATATTAACTTTATTCCCCCTACCCCCTTATTAGACTCCAGGGTCTAATTAAATCATTTACGATGTGTGGGTATATGGTTTCCTTTCTCTTCTTCATCCATTCGTTTCTTTTTATTCCTCTTCTTATTTTTATTTTTTACTTCATTTTTCATCTCTTTTTTTTCTGTTTATTGCCATTATTACTACCATCATCCACACCCACATCCACATCCATATCATCACAGCTAAAATCATCATCACCATAATTTTATCCTTATCATTATCAGTAATACAGTCACCACGAGACTCATCAGCATTACTTACATCGCAATTAGTGTCACTGTCATTAGTCCTGCCATGGTTTAATTAATCCTCCTTATTACAACTACTTTCACCCCCTTATCATTCTCGCTAGCGTGTTTTGTCATTGATATCATACACGATAGATAAGCATAAATTGGGTTGATAAGGTGCGGTAGGGCCAGGAGGGGGGGGGGCTAGCAAGGGTCGGTAGGAGACAAAGTGAAGTCCTCCTCTTGCGGTTTACGGTATTTCTTCCATCTTTGAGTTGTTAACATCACAGGACATTCTAGTGAGACGGACTTTTGCAAAAGGTACATGTAAATCCCCATTCATATGGCCATAAATGCGCTACACCCCTCTCTCTCTCTTTCTCTTCTTTCTTTCTTTCTCTCTCTCTCTCTCTCTGTCTGTCTCACCCACCCTCTCTCTCACCCACCTTCTCTACCTACCTCCCTCTTTCCCTATCTCCCTCCCTCCTTCTCTTCCTCTTTCCCTCCCTCCTTCTCTCCCTTCCTCCCTCCCTCCGTCCAACGCTTCCTTTTTCCTTCCCTCCCTCCTTCCTACCCTCCCTATCTCTCACCCTCCCCTCCCCTCCATCCCTCAAACCCTCTTTTCCTTCCGTCTCCCTTCTTCTTTGCCCCTCCCTCCCTCCGACCTTCCGTCCTTTCATCCTCCCTATCCCTATCTACGTTCAGTCCTGGAACATATAAAAGGGCATTATCCTTCAGCTTCCAAGGGATGTTCAGACCCGTTATATAGAAAAGGGTCGGAAAGCAACCCATGCGGGGGGGGGGGGGAATTAGGCATGGGTCCAACGAGAATGTGTAGACACTATCCCTCTCTATAGCCAGTCCCGGTACATATAAATTAGGCATGGATCCAACAGGCATGTGTAGACACGTCAGCACAAGCATTGCGGGGGAACAGATCATGTCCAGAGGAATGGCCGACACACATACGGTACCGAAGAGGAGGTTCTTGTGCCAGTTCCCGGTCCAAGGGTCGAGCGCGATCTCCCCCTTCGGTCAGCCCAGCCTCGGCCTCACACCACTGCCCACGGCTCGTGATCGGGGGGAGTGTGCAGGTCGTGATTGGCGACGGCTGGCCACGCCCCTACTCCAGCACGACAGGTCGTAGGGGTCATGGGTGATTAACTTCAACATTAGTATCCCCATCTTCACTTCCCATGTTTCCTGTTGACTTTTAGTCTGTTGACAAAGGAGGCAGGTGGGCCCCGCCTTGCTGTTCGAGTTGAATGCTTTCACACACACACATACTCACTCTTTCTCTCGCTCCCTCCCTCCTTCTCCCTCTCCCTCCCCCCTCATCCCCTCTCCCCCTCCGACCGTCCGACCCACCCTCCTTCTTAGCCTCCTTTACAGCACATGATCATGAAAAATGAAAAGAAAATAATCGGCCAAATAATGCTGGAATCGCATTATAGCTCTATTGCGCTTATTGCTGACCCCATGTACCCCATGACCTCGCACCACACCGGACTGAATAGAAGCTGGAACATAAAACCTGCATTATCCGCATCCGGTGCAATATCTATTTCATTTCTTTAAGGAGAGTTAATTCGGAAAGGATACTTTCTCACTGATCGGATGGGATATTTCACAAGATTAACTTCAGTGCATTAAGTGAAGCTGGTCTTAGTTGGTCTATAAAAGTCAAATTGTCTCCATTTTCTATTGATGAGACGCCACGAAAAACATTAACTGGAGGAAAAATCCGATTTTTTTTTCAGCGAATTCACCACGTAGGCAAAATTAAATCGCATGCATAACAAAACAAATTACAATAAATCGTGACGTTTCGAATCAGAACAAGTTGCTCATCAGGAAATAAAACTGATTTGATAAGATATTTAGTCCTACTATAAACACAATTTACCGTTTCTTTTACACGCGTCACTATGCTTTTTTTTCTTTTTTTTTGTTAATCCCATTTATAAATAAGAAGGATTCCTTTGGATTCCGTTTCTTGTAACTTACTGGAAAAGGTCATTCAGACGATCTTTCATCTCAACTTCATCTTCAGGATCTCTCTCTCATCTATTTTTTTCATACTTATATTTTTTTCATTGACCTATTAAGTCTTTTTGTATCTTCTCGTCCCGCAAGGTGACCTTATCAAGTTTCAAAGAACAAGACAACCTTTCATACCTACAGAGCCTCTCTTTTTTTCCTCTCTTATTTTCTGTGTGTGTGTGTGTGTGTGTGTGTGTGTGTGTGTGTGTGTGTGTGTGTGTGTGTGTGTGTGTGTGTGTGTGTATGGATATCTTTATAATATTGTTCATTTATATAATTTTTTTTTTATTAACATGCCTAAATGTAAGAAGTCACCAGAACAAGTATCACCATCAGCATTTCTCTCTGCACAAACCTGCAATTTCAGACCTGCGACCGCTGACCTGTATCAGCTGACCTGTATCTGACCAGTGCCAATCCAGGACATCCTCCGCTGCGGAAGTTTTTAAGATGCGAGCTCTATGGTTATCTCCCCTTCCCCCCTACCCCTCACACTTTCTCTGTTTCCTCTGCTTTCCTTCCTTCTCTTTTTTTACTTCTTTAGTAATTCGCAAATGTTACTACGACTAGGCCAGACAACTTGATCAGCCTGAACTTATGACAACAATGTCGTCAATAAGTCGCAGATTTGTCGCATAGAGAGAAGGGAGAGAAAGAGAGAGAGAGAGAGAGAGAGAGAGAGAGAGAGAGAGAGAGAGAGAGAGAGAGAGAGAGAGAGAGAGAGAGAGAGAGAGAGAGAGAGAGAGAGAGAGAGAGAGAGAGAGAGAGAGAGAGAGAGAGAGAGAGAGAGAGAGAGAGAGAGAGAGAGAGAGGGAGAGGGAGAGAGGCATTTTAGGAAAAAAGTAACAGCCATTTTCAACACGGCACGAATGCGTTCTCATTGCTTCCACAGAGCAATATTCCTTAAAATACCTATGAACGACCGATTTCCACGAAGGTGAAGGATGTTATTGCCTGCAAGCAGAAAAATCGGCAGTGCCACAGCCTTGACGCCCTCCCCGGACGAGACGACAGACACACCAAGCACACGCTAAACTGACAAAATTAATTCACCACAAAGTTTTCTTCGAAATGCTTGAAGTTTAATCCAATTGAAGAGGGGAGGGGGGGGGGGAGGGCAATAACATAAAACGAAGGATATAGAGACAAAACCAAACAGAATATCACATACAGTAGAGAATAAGATTTTAGAAAAAATACCACCGTAAAATAATAATGTAAATTTAGCTGCGGGCGAGACAGAATGAAGGGGACTGCGGCCGCCCTTTCCCTATTGTGTTTATGGCGAGGCGATGGCGGCGGCGGAAACCCGCTGCACCACAGTCTGCTGCACCGCCCGCAACACCCAGAATTATTGCCCCTACAAACATTTATTGGAATCTACGTTGCTTTCTTGTGCTTTACGGAGCAATAAAGAGAATCTATGATCCAAACTGTCCCAATTCATATGGGGCGCGGGGGAAAATACGGCTGCGCTCTCCGGTGATGGAAGAAGAAGGCGGACGGTTAACTTGGGACCGGGACTTCGTTAAAGTTTAGCCGGGAGGACTGGGCAGGACCGGGAGGGAGGCCGGGTATACTTGCGAGATATACTACGCTGCTACACCTTCGGTTTATTGCGGGATAGGTAAGGAGGGCCATTTTTGACATGTGCTCGAAACTTTATGAAAATGAACCCTGAATCGGATATAAACATGTATTTATTATCTTGAGATTGGAGGGAGGATAGAGCCGAGAGAGAGAGAGAGAGAGAGAGAGAGAGAGAGAGAGAGAGAGAGAGAGAGAGAGAGAGAGAGAGAGAGAGAGAGAGAGAGAGAGAGAGAGAGAGATCTTTAACTTTTACTACTGAGACAAGTGGTTACTTACATCTCAAATAGGTAACATAAGTTATCCTCACCCTCTTTGGGCTCCCTTATCTTTTACGAAAAATTACAACTATACAAGAGGCGGAGAAATTACAAGCACACAGAGTCAAGTGTTTCCATATCAGGAGAGCGATATAACAAGATAAATTCTCATCCTCACCACGATACGCCCGCCCCTGGGATCAGATTATTACATACATATTACGTTCATATATGTCAGCAAAA
>BOPN01000080.1:55000-57500 GCA_017312705.2 Penaeus japonicus
AAAGGGCAGTCGAGATCATTCCGAACACACAAAAGAAACAAAGAGGGAGGAATCATGAAACGAAATAAGATAAATTGGGAGGAGAGGTATGTTTCGAGAGCGATTGCGTTCCGCTGGCATCACGCTGCGTGGCAATCCGCGAGCGAGGGACGACGAACGAGGCGGCAAAGAGATCTTTTTCGCTGGGAGTTCGTCAGGGCTTCCGGGGAGGGGAAAAAGAGGGGAAAGTTACGGGATTCCCTTTTTTCCTTACGGTTGATGACGCGTCTCACTTTTTGCGTTTTTGGAGGGATCCTTTAGCTGGTAGATCGATAGATGAAAGTAAACGTATATACGACAAAATGGTAGAGACGGGGGTGTGTGTTCCGGCACGAAGCGGCAAGTCGAGGGCCCTCTTTGGCACCCCTTCTCCCCCTCTTCCCATCCCCCCCCGCCACTCGCGGGTCCCGTCCTGGTTGGGGCGTCGCCACTCGAGAGATTTGCTGACAATCACAGCCCAGCACGGTTCTTCTTTTCGCTTACGGTGCGAAGTTCTGTGTTCTATGGCGGCGTTCAAGGCCTTTTGTCTCTTGTTTGCGCACAGGTCTCCTTATCGACCGATACAAGACTCAGAAGATAAGGAAATTATAAACCATTAAAAAGGAAAAACACAACGTGATCACACCACAACACGGCCGAACAGTTCACAGCGATTCCCAAGCTCGCCATTACCCCGAGCGATAAGAGGAAAGAAAGACAGAAAGGCAAATCACAGTTTTACGCCCGAGCGGCCGAGGGCGAAACAAGGATCCCGGGGCACGGAGAGACAGCGAAAGGGGGAGGGAGGAGAGAGAGAGGGGGAGGAGGGGAGGGGGAGGGGAGGGTCACGGAAGGGAGGGAAGGGAGAGGAGGGAGGGAGGGAGGGCGAGGCGGAGGGAGGGAGCGAGGAGGAGGAGGGAGGGAGCTAGGGAGGAGGGAGGAGGGAGCGTCGGGCGGCGGTACTGATAATGAAGGGTCTACTAGGCACCATTAAGTGATCTCTTTCTCCTTTTTTTTCTTTACAGTCGTCAAGTCGTCGTCGGTACTGGCGGAATCGGAGCGTTTTAATCTGGCTCGCCGCCGGGACGCGACCCAGCTTCCCTTCGCTCCCGTTCCTGATAATTACGGAGATGTTGGCTGATGAATTGTGAGACAGGAAGTGCAGACAGCCTCTGGATTTGTCCCGAGTTGATGAAGATTTATCCGGATCATTATTATTCAGTTATGGATCCCGCGCAGAGCGTATTTAACTTTATGCTGAGGTCAAGTCGCCATTAACATCATGAGTTACAGCGACGAGCATACTAATTGGCTATGAAATATTGCCCTCTTAAAACATTATTAGGAGAATTTTTGGGTCGGCGAGACAACGTTTACCTGATTTCGCTCCGGGTCGACACACCACCATCCGGGTATTCCTGAAGCGTAAAACATGCGCTTCCGAACACTCCTTTTAATGGCCACACGCATGAAAGGGAATGTGGAAGATTCGGGAAGATTTTGTTTACAGTGCCTCCTCCGCGAATCTTTCAGACTGGAGATAATAACGCGATAAACATCAATTAAAAATTAAGTGTATTTTTAACGAACAATAAAGATGATGAAAAGAAGTGGGATGTTAATGAAGTTCGGGAGTGAATGGCGAGGAGGAAACGAACACATTAAAAAAGGAGTCACTCATTCCGTGCAAGAAATTGTTCCACTCCATCAAGTCACAAACGATATACGACGAAACTATTAATAAAACATAAATCTGAACAAACACATAAAACAGACAGATGAATGCAATTATTTCTTCCCTGAAAAAAAGACGGAGATAAAAAGAAAAGAGAAAGAGAAAATGAAATGGAGAGAAAATAAATTCGTAAACGGCGCACTATGAAGTGAACACCCACGCCACACACTCGAACTCAATCACTGCGCGTTAAAATCTACGGTCTCAGCATCCAGCTTTCACCACTGACAGGCAGGTGAGAAATAGTCCTGGAGGCGGAAAGACAAGACTGGCGGGGAGCACGTCACAGGAATATTGTAAAATAATAATGATAATAAAAATAAACAAAAACAGGACACTAATTTACGAAAAGCAGTGAAGTAAAGGGGACAAACACCCTACAAAAAGGGAGAAATCAGCAGGTGCACAGGTGAGCGAAGCGAAGTGACCCACCGCTGGCACCTGCGTCGCGGCCGCAGCTGGGCGTCTCGCATGGAGTCGTGGCACCGCGGCTGAGGGGCGGGCCGTTGTTGCTCTTACTGACGCTGGCGTGGCTGGGCCCGCCCTAATGAGGGACCGCGGCCCGGGATGCGAGACTCAGACGGGCGCCAATCAATAAAACAATGTATTATCCTAGCCAACCCACCAGCGGCATACGCGAGGCCCGCGATGGAGCGCGGGCGGCGGGAGGCAATGTAGCGACCATTGTGGCCCGCAAATGAGAATCTATTGTTTGAACTGATGTTGGAGACCCGGATTGGTGGGCCT
>BOPN01000080.1:78723-88723 GCA_017312705.2 Penaeus japonicus
TCCTTCTTCTCCTTACTCCTCTCCTCCCTTTCTTCTTCTTCTTAAAAAAGAAACACGAAAACACACCAAAAGCATGAGAGAGTGGAATACAAGAGAAACCAAGAGAAAGAGAGAGAGAGAGAGAGAGAGAGAGAGAGAGAGAGAGAGAGAGAGAGAGAGAGAGAGAGAGAGATGGAGAGAGAGAGAGAAACTTTGGCGATGCATCAGAAGTATTTGACAACGTTCGGTCGCATCGGACAAATAAAACTCCTGCCAAACTGATCGTAATTTCCCTGCCAAAAACTCCCCCAAATTTCGCCCGTGTAAACAAACTCCCGTGTCGCCTGGCGGGAATTGAGAAAGAGTGTGTGAATGTAAGAGAGAGAGAGAGAGAGAGAGAGAGAGAGAGAGAGAGAGAGAGAGAGAGAGAGAGAGAGAGAGAGAGAGAGAGAGAGAGAGAGAGAGAGAGAGAGAGAGAGAGAGAGAGAGAGAGAGAGAGAGAGAGAGAGAGAGAGCGAGAGCGAATAGAAAAGAGATGGAGGGAGAGTACAAGAGAGAGAAACAGAGTAGAAAAAGGAGAAAGAGAAAGAGAAAGAGAAAAAAAGAAAACAAGACTAGGATCTCCATACTAATACCAGCCTTCCGCCCGGTTGGAAGACGGTTCAATTTCGCGTTTCTCGCCAAAGAAGATACAATTCGTATCACCATCTCCAAGATCAAATAACGCAGAGAAAGCCACATTGTTCTGCGTTATTTTCAATTTTGGCACTTTTGGTCCACTTTCATCTTCCAGTCAAGCGAAGAACTATGAGGTAATGAGGTTAGAGTAAAAACACACGGCAGCAGATGCAAAATGGATCGTTCTGAAAGACAGGCCATTATGTCCCTGCAGTTCTCTTTTTCCTCCACTCATCTTGCTCTCGCTTTCGCAGACACACAATCGCACACTCACACACAAACATACACACACACACACACACACACACACACACACACACACACACACACACACACACACACACATACTAGTGCTAGGAAGAAAATGTTTGTTGTGTGTGTGCTCTCGCTCTCTCTTTCTCTATTTTTTATTCTCTCTGCTTGCTCTCCAACTTAACTCCCTCCTCTCATTCCCTCCCCTCCTCTTTCTCTCTCACTCCTCCCCCTCCCCCTCCACCCTTCACTTCTCGCTCCCCCCCTCCCCCTCCACCTTTTTCCCCTCACTCACCCCTCCCCTTCCACCCTTCACTCCTCACTCCCCTCCTCCACCCTTCACCCCTCACTCCTCCTCCTCTCCCTCCCCCTCCACCCTTCACCCCTCACTCCCCCCCTTTCCCCTCCACCCTCCACCCCTCACTCCCCCCCTTTCCCCTCCACCTTTTTCCCCTCTCTCCCCCCTCCCCTTCTACCCTCCTCCCACCCCCTCCACCCTTCCCTTCCCTGGCCTCTCCCACCCCTCCTCCCTCCCCCTCCACACTCCTCACTCCCACCCCTTCCCTCCTGCCCACCTCCCTCCCACCCCCTCACTCCTCCCCCTCTCCCTCCCCCTCCCACCCTTCACCCTCACTCCCACACACACCCCCTCCCCTCCCCCTCCCCCCCTCCACCCCTCACTCCCCCGCTCCACCTCTCACTCCTCCCTCCCCTCCATCCTTCACCCCTCACCCCCCTCCCTTCCCCCTCACCCCTTACTCCTCCCCCTCTCCCTTCCCTTCCCTCTCCCCCTCTCCCTCCACCCTTCACCCCTCACTCCCCCGCAGTGTGTTGACCAACAAAACAACAAGGGGCGGTAATTAGAGCTATCAAGACCCGCTCCTTCCCTCTCTTAAGGAATCGCGTGTCCCTCTTATTCCCCTCCTATGGTCATTGTGGCGGTTTCTACCCCTTTATCATGCGCGCGGTCGTGACGTCATCCGTGCGGTGTCATGTTACCGCCTCGGTGAGCTTCCTTTTAATTTCTCTTCGTTTTCGTCTTCGTTCTCTCGTCTATCATAATGTTTCTCTCTCTCTCTCTCTCTCTCTCTCTCTCTCTCTCTCTCTCTCTCTCTCTCTCTCTCTCTCTCTCTCTCTCTCTCTCTCTCTCTCTCTTTTCGTTAAGTTGGTTCCATATTTGATATTTATTTCTAGGAGGCATTTGTAAGATCTCTTTTTGTCTTGTCTTCTATTTTTTAGCTTTCTATATTAATTATCATTTTTTCCCGTGGTGCTTCTCCCGTTCTCTAAACAATCACATGTGGTCTTGTAACCTATTAGTATCAGAGGGGAAGAGGTCGGAAGAGGTTGTAAGAAGGAGTAGGAAGAGGAGGAACGGGGGGAAAAGAAGGAAGAGGAGGAAAGGGGAGAGAAAGAAGGTGGCGAAGAGGAAAAAAAGAAAAAGAAAAGAGAAGGAAGAAGAGGAGGAAGTAAAGAGAGTAAGTACAAGAAGAAGAAGGAGGAGAGGAAGAAGAGGAGAGGATGGACAAGAACAAGAGGAGGAGGAGGAAGAGTAAGAAGAGTAGGAGGAGAGGGAATGAGAAGAAGCAAAGGAAACGAAACAAAACACAGAGATCAAGGAGGAGAAGGAAAGGAAGAAGAAGAAGAAGAAGAAGAAGAAGAAGAAGAAAGAGGACAAAAGAAGTATGAGAGGAGGGGGAAGGAATAGGAGGAGGAGGAGGATGAAAAGGATGAAAAGGAGGAGGGAGAGAAGAGGAGGAGGAGGAGGAAGGGAGGAGGGGAGTGCATCATCTACGGAGGAAAAGGAAGAGGAAGAGAAAAAGAAGAGGAAGAGAAGAGGAGGAAGGGAGGAGGAGGGGGGGAGTGCATCATCCACCTGTTGCGTCACCTCTCTTTCAAGGCTCCGCATCCTCATTACCATCTTTGCACTGCCTCATGGTTTCTTTGGCTTCGTTACGCTTTCTCTTCTGGTCTTTGGAGTTGTCTCCGATCCATTAGCATTTGATCAAATATCTTTCGTAACCTTTCTATTTTCGTTTTTATTATTATTATTATTATTATTATTATTATTATTATTCTTTGATAGTGCTTTATTGAACTGAAATGCATACTCTCTACCAAGAGATTCTACGTATATGTACTATTCAGATGTTCGTATCTCGTATCTGTTTACTTTAGGCTATACCATATCGGTTTAATCTTACACACACATTTTATTACATATTACACACATTTTATCATACATAACATACCGATTTTATATACCCGATGTGCATCCAACACCCCCACCCCCACCCCACCCCATCCCTAGGAACCTCTCCATGATCTGCCTTCCCTAAAATCCCTCATTTTCCATATCATAGGTCATCTTCTCAAAACAAATCATCTTCATCTACTCCCCCTCCTCCCCCCCTTCTCTCTCCCCCCCCCCACCCTCTTCTCCTTCTCTTTCCCATCCACCCATCTACCCTCCGGCCCTTCCCCATGGTAAACAATCGATGACAAATGACTTAGCCGAGATAAGGTCAAAGGAGGTGTCCCTTGATGGCCCTGAGCGCCGGTCGAAGGTGTCTTGTGTCCAATGGCCGATGGGCAGATTTGGCCTCGTAGGCGATGAGGTTAAGATGTCACACTTACCTGGAAGGAAAAATAATGGGGTTATTTCCGGCTTGGGGAAAGAGCATGGGGAACTGTTAAATGCTGTTTATGGGAATGGTATCTATATCATATAATCTTTATTCATATCAAACAAACACACCAAATGATAACGGCAATGCAAGAGAGAGAAAAATAGTAAACAAACATTCAAGCACAAAATAATAACATGAATAATAACAAGCAGTACTAGGTGTTTAATTCCAAGACTCAATTCCTAACAGTGAGTCCTCAGTCAAGAATAGATAAGAAAGAGAAAAGGTCATAAAATATATATATATATTAGAAATTCATCGATATACATTTTTTTCTAAGAGTTGACAAAAAATCATGATTAAGCCCTCTCCTTCCTATTTCTTTTTTTTTTTTTTATTCTCCTAAAGAAACGAAATAACGTCGATAATGATTACTCCCAGTTCACTGACCTATAACAAGACAAAAAACTCACTTGTGAAAAAAATATATATGATAAGAAAATGAAGGGCAATATCTGCTGACGGTAGGACAAAAAGAAAAAAAAAAGTAATAAAGGAAAAAGGGGAGACAAATCTAAAATTTTCACATTACTCTTTCTTATCGAACAATAATCAGGAAAAGATATTGAACGAAAAGAAAACTTATCACATTCTTCTGTGGAAAATGAACACTGAACAAATGAACGAGCGTGTATGTGTGTTTGTGAAGAGAGAGAGAGAGAGAGAGAGAGAGAGAGAGAGAGAGAGAGAGAGAGAGAGAGAGAGAGAGAGAGAGAGAGAGAGAGAGAGAGAGAGAGAGAGAGAGAGAGAGAGAGAGAGATGCGGCAAAAAGAACGAAAAGAGCATAAAAAAATAAGTAACAGAAAGAACAAAAAGGAAGAAGATACGAAAAGGATTAGAAGAACGATCCAAGAGACAGAAAGAAAAACACAGAAAAAGCAAACAAGAAGAAGAAGAAAAAAACACGCGGGGAGAAAAACTCTGCAAAAACACCTATGTTGACACCAGCTCCGCCTTGTCATCCGCCCGGCCGTTTGTTAACCATGGAAGAAAAAAATCCTCTTAAAGAGTCTCGCTGATGTATTTATGCACGGACACAGACTGACTGACAGGCTGACAGACAGACAGACAGACACAACACACACACACACACACACACACGCACACGCACACACACACACACACATTCCCGTACATAAGTATTGCGTGCGTGCTAGTCCGTGAGTGTACACAGTAATGTGCCTTTCGTTTCCATTCCTCACACACACACACACACACACACACAAACACACGCACACACACACGCACACACACACACACACACAGACACACACACACACACACACACGCACACACACACACACACACACACACGCACATACACACACGCACACACACACACAGACACACACACACACACACACACACACACACACACACACACACACACACACACACACACACACACACACACACACACACACACACACACACACACACACACACACACACACACACACACACACACTCCACCCCCTCTGACCCTAAATGAAGTGAGTGAGTGGCCTGACCTATCCTCAACGCGGTGTCCACCATCAAGCTATCACAGGACACCTTGTGAGACTAGGGGGTGGGGGGTGGGGGTGTAGGAGGGGATGGGAGGCGGGGAGGGAGGTGGGAAGGCATTATCTTCTCTTTATCGAGAACGAGTGAAAGATCTAATGGATTTTGAAGTGAGAGGAAGATGATAAAAGCAAGGTTTTAGTTTGACTTGATTCTCTCCCTCTCTCTTTTTATTAATTTCTTCCTTTCTTTCTTTCTCTCTCTCTCTCTCTCTCTCTCTCTCTCTCTCTCTCTCTCTCTCTCTCTCTCTCTCTCTCTCTCTCTCTCTCTCTCTCTCTCTTCTCTCTCTCTCTTCTCTCTCTCTCTCTCTCTCTCTCTCTCTCTCTCTCTCTCTCTCTCTCTCTCTCTCTCTGTCTCTCTCTCTCTCTCTCCTGTCTCTCTCTCTCTCTCTCCTGTCTCTCTCTCTCTCTCTCTCTCTCTCTCTCTCTCTCTCTCTCTCTCTCTCTCTCTCTCTCTCTCTCTCTCTCTCTCTCTCTCTCTCTATCCCTCTCTCCCTCTCTCTCTCTCTCCCCTCTCTCTCTCTCTCTCTCTCTCTCATTCATTCTCTTTCTCTCTCTCTCTCTCTCTCTCTCTCTCTCTCTCTCTCTCTCTCTCTCTCTCTCTCTCTCTCTCTCTCTCTCTCTCTCTCTCTCCCTCTGTATCGTGACAAAAACTCGCTTTCGGTAAAATCGGCCCAAAACAGCCAACGGCGCGATAAACGAGACGCAGAGTAAGTGATAAGAACACGAACGTATTTTCTGTAAGAGTAAGAGTCAGCGGGAGGAAGAAGAATGCGACAACGAAGCAGAAATTGCAATAAAGAGAGGACGCAGGGAAAAGAAAATTTGCAACATAGAGGCAGGTGGAAGCAGAAAATTGCATTGAAGAGGTAAGAACGAGGTGAAAATTGCAAGAAAGAGGTAGAAGGAAGGAGAATAAAGCAATAAAGATGCAGGAAGCGTGGCGGCGAGGAGAGCGCGAGAAGCGGACGGAAGCGGAGCGCTGTCAGGCTGCCGCAAGGCAAGGGGGCGGACGCGGCTTTATGAATTGCTGTTTTGGGGGAGAGATGTTGGGCGTGAAGGAGGGGGCGGTGGCGGCTCGTGGGCGGGGTGGGGGTGGGGGGAAAGAAAGGGAGAGAGAGAGGAAGGTGGGGAGGAGGGGGAGGTGAGGAAGGAGAGAAGGAAAGAGGTAGAGAGACGGTGGGGGTGAAGAGATGGAGAAGGTGTTATGGAGGATGGGGGCAGGAGGAGGAGGAGGAGGAAGAGGCGGAAGAAGAGGAAGAGGAGGAGGAGGAAAAGGAGAAAAATAAAGAGAAGGAAGAGGATAAAGAGGAGGAGGTGAAATAGAAGGAGGAGGAGGAGGAGGAGGAGGAGGAGGAGGAGGAGGAGGAGGAGGAGGAGGAGGAGGAGGAGGAGGAGGAGGAGGAGGAGGAGGAGAAGGAGGGAGGACGTAAGAAGAGATGAAAGAAGGAAACAAAAGACGACAAAGCATTAGGAGATGGATGGGGGGACACGAAATTATTGTGGGGGAGGGAAGGGGACATAAAATTATGAAAACAAAAATTAAACACCAGACAAAGTCGTACGAAGGAAGGAGAAGGGGAGAAAGAAGACAGAACGGGTGCAATGGAAAGTTCAGATAAAGGAAGGAGGAAGATGGAGGAGGAGGAGGAGGAGGAGGAGGAGGAGGAGGAAGAAGAAGAGGTGGAAGGGGCGGGGCAGATATAAAAGAATAAAAACAGATGAAATATAGAAAATACATACATAAAGATATATACAAGAAAATATATTAATGAAAGAAGAAGAGAATAAACAAAAAGTAAATAGATTGTAAATCAGGAGACACTGAAGAAAGGAGGAAGACGGAGGATAAATAAAAAGGGGAACGTTAAAAGATGAAAAAACAAAAACAAACAAACAAAAAACACGAAAAAAGACGAGGCAGAATAATGCAGTAAAAGAATAAAGAGAAATGGAAAACAAACGAAAATTAATCGAAGATCAAAAAATGATGCGGAAACGAAACATGAAAGAGAGAGGGTATCGGGGAAGTCAGAAAGGCAAAGGGAAAGCATAAACTGCATCCAAAGCGAGACACAATATAGAGTAAAAAAAAAAGAAAAAAGAAAAAGAAGAGGAGAGGAGATGCCGAAGACAAAGCTGGCCAACTCATCTATAATAATGATAATATCAATAACAATAAGAGAAAATACTAATAACAACAAAAACAGCAATAATAACAATCCTTAAAGCTAAAAAAAAAGTAAAAAAATAAAAAATAAAGAGAAATTGAAAAAAAAGATCACGCACACACACGCACCAACAAATAAAAGATATTCCTCGATACAGGCGGACCGGAACCGATATCAAAAACAAGAATAATACGAAGCGCGAAATGTATAAGGCAAGAGGATGATAAAAAAGGAAACAATACCAGCGAAATAGATACGAAAAATAAATACCCCGACCAATGTTCAGCGGATACAGAGATATAGAGACTCGGTCGGAGAGAGCCAGTGAAGAAGGAAGGGAGAGAGGGAGAGAGGGAGAGAGGGAGAAAGGGAGAGAGGGGAGAGGGAGGGCGGGAGAGAGGGTGAGAGGGAGGGAGAGAGGGATGGAGGGAGGGAAGTAAATAAAGGGGAAGGGAAGAGGGAGAAAGGGAGAGAGGGAGAGAGGGTTAGAGGGAGGGAAAGAGGGATGGAGGGAGGGAAGTAAATAAAGGGGAAGGGAAGAGGGAGAGAGGGAGAGAGGGAGAGAGGGTGAGAGGGAGGGAGAGAGGGATGGAGGGAGGGAAGTAAATAAAGGGAAGTAAGAGGGAGAGGAGGGAGAGTGAGAGGGAAGGAGGGAGGAGAGAGATGGAGGAGGAAGTGGCCAGGGGGATGGAAAGAGGGGGGAGGAGAGGGGGAGGAGAGGAGAGAGTAAGAGAGAGGGAGGAGAGGGATGAGAGGGAAAGCAACAAAGGGGAAGGAAGAGGGAGAGGGAGGGCAGAGTGGAATGAAGGAGGAAGGAGATGGAGAGAGAGAGAGGGGGGAAGAGAGAGGAAGAAATGAAAGGAGGAAAGAGATGGAAAGTGGGAGGGAGGGAGACGCGAAGGACAGGGAGAGAGGGAGAGAGGAGGGAAAAGGAGGAGAGATGGAGAGAGAAATACAGGAGGAAAGGAAAGGAGGAAAGAGAAGGGAAGAGGGTGAGAGGGAGAGAGGAGAGAGAAGGGAAGAAGGGGAGAGAGAAAGAGGATGGAAGGATCGGAGGGAGGGAGGGAGGGAGGGAGGGAGGGAGGGAGGGAGGGAACAGGAGAAAGAGAGAGGGAACGAGAAACAGAATAAGAGAGGGGGAAGGAAGGTAGAGAGGAAGAGATGAAGGAAAAGGAGAGAAAGAGAGAGGAGGAGGGGAAGAAAGAAAGAGGGGAGGGAAGGGAAGGCGGGAGGGGGGAGAGGGATAGAGAGAGAGAGCAAGGAAGAGAGGGAGGGAGAAAGAGGAAGGGGAGATAGAGAGCTGGAGAGAGAGAGATGAAGAATGGAGGAAGGGAAGAATAGAAAAAGAGGAGATGGAGAAATGAACGGAGCGATGGAGGGAGGGAGGGAGGAAGTCAAGGAGAGGGAAGGGAGGGTCAGAGGGTGGGAGGGAGGAAGTCAAAGAGGGGGAAGGGAGGGAGGGAGGAGGAAAATAAGAAAGAGGAGGAAGAGAGCAGGGAAGGAGGGGTAGAGGTGAGGTAAAGAGGAGGAGAAAGAAAAAAAAAGGAAGAGGAGGAAGAAGGAAAAGAGGTAAAGGAAAAGCTAGAGGAGAAGAAGAAGAAACAGAAGGAAGCTAAGGGTGATAACAATGATAATGATGAGGATAAAAACAATAATAATAATAACAACAACCATAATTATAACAATATAAAAAAAACAATAAGGGCAACACAAACCCAAAACAACTCAATAGGGAAAAACAACAACAACGACAACAACAACACCAGCACAAGCACGGACACGACGAAGAAATCGACCTCGCGGGGAAATACATCATTAGCGAGAGGCGCGGAGCGACTAAACCGGCCGGCCCGGAATCAGAATGAATGACCCGCGCCCCGATGATAAGGGATAGACGGACGGAAAAGGAGCGCTATATGCATATGACAAATGCGAACCCTATGCAAATGAGGCCCCGGCAACAATGGCGGCGGGAGGAATCGTAGCAAAGATTGGAAGACGAAACTCGAGGGGGACGAAACGCACGCCTCTCCGAGTCAAGATCTTTGAGGCTGTGATTTAAGAAAGAAAGAGAGATAGAAAGGAAAGATCAAAACACGAGGGGGAAATATGTAGGGGGTAAAGAAACAAAGGTGGAAGGAAAGAAAAGAAAATTGAATGGAGGGAATAAAAGGATGATGATGATGATGATGGGGATGGGGATGGTGATGGTGAGGATGATGATGATGGTAATTAAAGTAATTATAATAATAATAGTAGTATAAGAAAAAAAATACAGACTTCACCCACATATACCCGCTCAAGCGTGTAAATGTATGAATGCATGCATATCCGTATAAATCCATGTATATGAGTTTCTTATTTTTTTCTTCTCAATATGATGAAGGTAAAATATTCTTTGGCGAGCCTTGATTTATGAGACCGATAACGACAAACCCAGAAAGTGATGATACCCGCATGGCCACAAACAAAAACAAGGTATCATTGGCTAGTCAGCAAGGGAAAAAATCGAACTAACAAGTCTAGTTTCTTTATCTCTTTCAATAAATTAAGTAAAAGTAAGAAAAAAAATAAGTGCATCTCAGATTTACACAGACCCGTCCCCTCCCTCCGTCTATGCTTCCTCCTCTACTCCCCCTCTCCCCCCCTCCCATCTTAGACCCCCTCC
>BOPN01000080.1:103723-106223 GCA_017312705.2 Penaeus japonicus
AAGACCTTTCGAGAAGGGATTTGAAAGGCGGTTGAGACGAGCCCTCCCGCGCGCCTCCGTTCGCAATCAGAAAGGGAGGGAACTTTTATGGTGTGAATAAAAAAGTAATATAATTCCGCAAGACACATTTAGCTTAATACGGTCTCGGTCTTGCGAGGGTCATCACTGGGGGGAGGGAGGAGGATGGGAGAGGGGAGGGGGAGGGGGAGGGGGAGGGGGGAGAAGAGAGTGTCTCGCGAGATCGAACTGACAGGGACTTTCTGGAGTGCGATTATCGAACGCGTTTTGTTTATTACGTAAGATTTGCAGATAAACAAATGGCGAATTCTGATTGGTCTTTTCCATATTCGGGGCGAAGAAATTCTGTCCAATCAGCGTGTCCCGAATGCTTTGATCACGTGACCGTACATCGTCCCGCCCCTTGTTTCATCTGCTCTCACATCGTCAAATAGATTTACTGCATGACCAGCACGTTCTTTATCAAACAAAACCATCGGCCGTTAATGCCACGAGGGATCCATCTCTCGTTATCTGCCGGTTGCAACTGTTTGTTGTTATTTTCATTTGCATGTATTGAAAACACACACATACACACACACATGCACACACACACACACACACACACACACACACACACACACACACACACACACATTTGTATATATATATATATATATATATATATATATATATATATATATATATCGAGATAAAATAAAGCTATAAGCAACGCCCACCCTGTAATTTCTCCTTCATTTAAAGAAAATAAGAAATCCTTTGTGTCCCCGTTCCCAGCGCGCCCTCGCCCCCTTCCAATATCCTCCCAAGCCCCGACTCGCCGTAGTCGCCGACGATATAAAGCGCGGCCCTCGACGCCACGCGAGACATCAGGAGACAGCAGAGGTTAATCCCCGACGACGATTGTTGGCTCGCACAACTAATACGGCGAGCTAAACCCCCAGAGAACTAACACCGTAAAACTTAATCATCGCCATAACAGAGCCAATGGCGCTTAGACAACCGCCACGCACACAATAAAACAAATCTGTAACAGCCTATACGAACGATGTTTTACTATCTCGGAGGCCAAGGGAGGGGGGGGGGGGGGGGAGGTATGTGCGAGGGAAGGGTGTGAAAGGGAGGAGAGGCACCCTTCTCTTCGAACAAGGTGTGTTGGGAAAGGGTGTGTTGTGTATGTGCGATGTGCGAGTTATTGGGAGGAAAGACGACCTGCTTTGCGAATAGGGCGTGTTGGGGGGGGGGGGGGGAGGCGAAAGGTGTGTTATGTATGGGCGAGGGAAGGTTGGAAGGGAGGCGAGGCACAATTCCCTTCGAATAGGGTGCGTTGGGGAAGGGTGTGTTGTGTCTACGGCATAATGACAGAGAAGGGTGTAATAAGACAAGATAAAGAGGACGGAAAGGGTAAAACGAGGTACAAAAAAAAAAAAGACAGAGGGAGAGAGAGAGAAAAAAAAAAAAAAAAAAAAAAGGAGACAGAGGGAGAGAGAGAAAAAAAAACAACAACAACACACATCACCTTACGGGGGAAGGGGGCACTGGGGTAATCTATATACGTGAGACCTATAGGAAACCCCTTTGTGAATACTTGATTGCAATTTTATATATGCAACGTAAAGGGGGAAGGTTAGCCACGTCGATATGAATAGCCTTACAACCGCCAATTGCATGTGTATGGGCAATGGGAGACCTACAAGATTTGCAATATTCCTGTGAGTGTTATATTGAAGTGCCAATATTTCCCCCTTCTTCTTGTTAATGCTTTCGATGACAGTTATAATGATAGGAAGAAAGTGATTTGTGAGGATGTAATGGTGATAGTAATGTGATGGTAATGTGATGGTGGTAGTAATGGTAGTGGTGTTGATGATGACTGATGATGGTGATGATGATGATAATGAGGAAGAAGAAGAAGAAGATGATGATGATGATGGTGATGATGATGATGATAATGAGGAAAAGAAGAAGAAGAAGAAGAAGAAGAAGAAGAAGATGATGATGGTGATGATGATGACAATGAGGAAGAAGAAAAAGATAATGATGATGATGATGGTGATGATGATGATATGACTGATGATGATGATAATGAGGAAGAAGAAGATGATGATGATGATGATAATAATGATAATGATAATGATAATGATAACGATAACGATAATAATGATGATAATAACAATAATGATAATTGTAACAATAACGATAATAATGATGATGGTAATAACAATAATGATAATTATAACGATAACGATAACATTAATAATAATGATGATGATAATAACAATAATGATAATGATAACGATAACGATAATAATAACAAGTATTGTCCTTGCTACCATCATTATTATGGTGGCAATGACAATACTCACAACACTAATAATCATAATGATAACGGTAATAACACAAAACAACAAAATATCAACATCAATTACGACAACGGAAGGTCATAACGCAGTCTCTTAACTTACGATGGTGGAAAGGACAT
>BOPN01000080.1:108723-111223 GCA_017312705.2 Penaeus japonicus
TCTCTTGAGTCTCTCATTTGATGATCACACAGTACAGCCTCTCCACCTCCCCTCCCCGCCTCTACTATGCTATCCTTTCCCCCTCCTCTGCTCCTCTACCCCTCCACACTCTCCTCTCCTTTATTCTTCTATCCTTTCTCTTTGCATTACTCCTCTACCCCTTCCCCTACCCGACTCTATTCCTCCTCTAGTCTTCTACCTCCTCCTCTACCTCTTTACCCATTTATCTACTCTTCTACCCCCACCCCCCTACTGTACTCCTCTATTTGTCTACCCTTTCCCCCTACTCTACTCCTCCTTTACTTCAATACCCCCTTCCTCTACTCCTCTACCCCTATCCCCCCCCCCCCCGCCTAACCCTTCCCAACCCACGATCAGCATCCGTCTGTCTGTCTCACCGGACAGTTTATAGGTCATGTTGATACCTACAACTCGTAAGCTAACAAGAGGCACCTCTAATTTCTCTAGAGTTATTTTCTAAAAAAGGCATACATAAATGCGAACCTTTTCTGTAAAAAGCATGCTATCGGTCCACATGAATCTCGATGTTTTATCCTCCCTCCTCATTTTAAAAAATCCATAAAAAGCGCGCGAAATAAAAGAATTCAAGAAAATAAATAAAAGAACAGGCCAGGGCGTTATCTCAAGCTGCCGCTCCCGGTTACGAGGGACGAATCCTTGTGTTCCTCTCCAATAAACGGTTATCAGAAGCAACTGTCTGCGCCCACCACACGCTCCTATGACCTCGGCTCACAATGGGAATCATAGGAGGCCGCCCCCGCACAGGTCAAAGCGGCGCGAGAGGTCACCGGGAGGGAGGCTCTGATTACAGCTGATTCCTGTGTTTGATGATTTAATTCGGGTCTCCGGTATGTTGATCGTCGGCGATTAGGGAGCTCGGTGTCAAGCTCTTGAGGTTTGGCGAGGGAGAGAAGCCCGTTCGCTGGCTTGGCTCTGGGGGAAGGATACGAAGGAGGACGGGTGTTGGGTCATCCCCGCACCCCGTTTTCTGTCTGGGCATCTCGCTCTGTCGCAGAGTCGTTTTCTCTTGCCTAAATAGGATGGCATAAGGGGAAAAAGAAACCAGTGTAGTAGTTTTCTGTTACCTAAATCAGAGAAACACGAAAGGTCCTTTCTGTTCCCTAAATCTGACCACTTCTAAGGAAAAATAACCTAGCAGAATCGCTTTCTGTGAATGCTTATAAAGAAATAGAAGCAAGCCTCTTCTCCTAATGATTTAAAACGCAGTCTCCGAGCGCCACAAAAAATAGCAGCAAGAAACATATCGTAGTATCAGTATAAGACACAAGACTAAACACTAACGTCATAACCTTTGGTTGATCTTGCCGGTTCCAGGTACTTCATTGACGATTGCACAACCTCTTTTTTCTATTTTATAAACTCGTTTTTCTTCTCACATCTCTGGAACAGTTCATCACTCTTTTTTAATCCTTAAAAGTCATTATTAAATTATTTTGTCCTCCTGCTTGTATTTTTTCTAAATTCAGACACATACATTATTCATGAGGCGTCTGTTTACATCATTCATTTTTAACTTGGAGAAAAAAAACGCTAATTTGTGTTCAAACCAGGACGTGTGAAAAAAGTTGACTAATTGTAATTTTCAATAGTTATGAAAACAAGTTAATCCATTCGTATTAAAAAGAATATAGGAATATACACACACACACACACAATTATTTCTCTTTCTGACTTCCTTTATTCGCTTCTCTTGTTGTTCCTTGTTTTTCCTTTCCCTTATTTTAGATTGCCACTTTACCGAGGTTACAGTGTCAAGTGGCCAGAGTTTCCTCACATATATTTCAACGTGATAAAGCCAGGTCGAAATGGGTTGATCCGTCGACCTGCTTTCAAGATGTTAAAGAGCATCTCCCGAGAAAGATAAATCCACGTGATGTGTGAACTCGGCATACTTTATCTGCGCAGATCCATCCTTTAAAAACCAAATGGTTTGTTTTCATATTGTTTTTCTTCCATCTCTCTCGTGACTCTGATAGGATGTAAAACCAAGAGGAAAAAAAACAAACAAACTTGAGTCCGATTCACACTTGAGTAACTTCTTTTAAAATCGCCCTTCGGGAGAGACATTCGGCTAAGTGGCTTTTATATCATTTGAAAGGCCTCGGTTTCCATTTCAGCTTTCATCTCGCCAATCTTCGGAGTATTCGTCTCTAATCTCCTTTCATATATACCTTGGTTATCACCCTGTCTCATCTCGTATCAGTAGGCATCTCTTAATTCATTTCATCTTTTTCGCCGCCGTATCTGCAGGCATCACAAGTGGTCATCACCAGCCTCATCACCACCGCCAGCAGTCATCACCACGCCTTGACCTAGCCCGGTAGAAGCATCAACATGTAAATCATGATAGTGTGGCGGGCGTCGCCTCCTGGTCAGGCTGCCGCCAATTTCAGGGTGGAGTCCGTGGTGCGTGGCGCCCCAGGCTTGCACGGCGCCCCCTCCTCCCCTTCGGCTTGGG
>BOPN01000080.1:116223-133723 GCA_017312705.2 Penaeus japonicus
CCCTCTTTCTTTCTTTTCTTTAAAAAAATCTCCACTTCCTATTTTTCATATATGTTATCCCTCTATCCCTCCACCCATCCATCTATGTATATGTATATCCAACTCTCTCTCTCTCTGTAAATGTGTGTGTGTATGTATGTGTGTGTGTGTGTGTGTGTGTGTGTGTGTGTGTGTGTGTGTGTGTGTGTGTGTGTGTGTGTGTGTGTGTGTGTGTGTGTGTGTGTGTGTGTGTGTGTGTGTGTGTACATATATATATATATATATATATATATATATATATATATATATATATATATATATATATATATATATATACATATATATATATATATATATATATATATACATATATATATATATATATATATATATATATATATATATATATATATATATATATATATATATATATCATACTCTCCGTCTTTGTGTTTCTCGACCTGCCTAACTACTTATCAATTCATCCGTTTCTCTTCTGTTTGTGTGCTTTTGTCTGCTAATTGTATAATACATCAACCTCACTGTGGATGCTCCCGATCTGACGTTTTTGTTTCCTGTCAGTTGAAAAAAAACATGCACCGTTAACTGACCCACATACAGACATAAAAACTAGCATGGATTTCAATATACGCGAGCACACATATGAAAAAAAAATATATACACAAAAAGTACAACGGTACAAGAGTTAATGCAGGCACAAGCACTCTCTAATTCACACGCAAACCGACACAGACGAATGCCAGTAAACACACACACAGACACCCACTCAGCGTGACGGACGATGTGGCTCCTTCCCTCGTTAAAGTCTCGACAAAACCCTATCATAATGCTAATTGTTTCTGCACGAAGCAGACACTTTTTGTCGGGTGGTCGTCGTTAAGTCGTCACGACCCGCCTGTGAGGTCCGTCCACGGTAGCGCTAAAAGGATCCTTCCATTTTTTTCCCCTTCTATAACTTTTTAATATGCACACGCCGACCTCCCTTGGCCTGGCCTCCTTGCCCTTACGGGGCGACGCGCCGCTTGTCTCGACGTCTGCGTTCTAGTTGCGCGTCTGTGTTTGTAGGGGGGGTTAATATATATATATATATATATATATATATATATATATATATATATATATATATATATATATATATATATATATATATATATATATATATATATGCGTGTGCGTGTGCGTGTGAGAGGAGAGAGAGCCTGTGAGTGCGCGTGAGTGTCCGGGTGTCTGCTTGTGCGTGTGTTTAAGAACCTAAAGCTGATTTATTGGCAGATGTGTATATGCATTTTTAGCACCCAAGTAGAATTCAAAGTAGAATTCAGATCTCGCCATGTATCTTTCTTTCTCCAGCCGCGGCCTCCCTTGCTGCTTTCCCAAGCGCTCGGCAAAGATCCGGCGAAGTGCTTAAGAGCCAGCAAAGGCTAACTTGAGAGCGGTGTGATGTCACTGCCCGCCCCCCGCCGAAGGAGCGGAGCGGGAGGGCAAGGGCGCCGCTTATCCCTCCCCGTGGAGATGGCACGAGATACGTCATCCACGAGACCAACTCACCCAAAAAATAACCCCGACTTTCCCGAGGAGGAGGTCACGTATCCGAGAGAGAGCGCCTCGACCCCCCCCCCTCCCCCACCATCTCCGGCAGAAGGCGTCACAAAAATCCCACAAAATTGTTTAGGAGATCGACAGATTGATTAATCAATGTCAAAAAAAAAAAAAAAAAAAAAAAAAAGAGCACGAGATCATACGAGATACGGCTCACACGAGATCATACGAGATACTGCCACAGCGGTCTTGAACTGGGATAAGAGACGACAGCGCGTGGCAGCTGAACCTCCACGACCACATGCAGATACCTGACACCCTGCTCTGTCCTCCCTTAGCCCTCCGCGTCCGACCCTCACCCTTCTGTACCCTCGCTGCTCACCCTCGCCGAGCCACCTCACCCTACGCCCCTACGCCCCTCCTCCCCTGCTTGCTCTTTCTTCCTCTATCTCTTATCTTTGCCCTTCACCTTGCTGATCTCAGGTTCCTCTCGAATCCTTGCCCGCCGCTCCCTACTCCAGCCTTATCTCAATCTCTAACACAACTTTTCATTCATTCATATATATATATATATATATATATATATATATATATATATATATATGTATATATATATATATATATATATATATATATATATATATATATATGTATGTATGTATGTATGTATGTATGTATGTATATATATATATATATATATATTTATATATATATATATATGTATGTATATGTATATATATATATATATATATATATATATATATATATATATACTTATATAAATATATATTTATATATATATATGAATCTTATTTTCCATTATATTGTAGTCTCAACAGTTTCATACAGATTCCCTTTACGTTCCTACTTACACTCTATCCTAAAGCTATTATGACGAAGTTACTGTAATTAACTGGTATAATGAGTCATTATCCCAGAATGTCCCTGATCGCATGGCTGTGCGTAAGATGTATGTGGAGATCAGTGCATGTAATCACCATCATTAAGGAGGCCTCTCCCCACCTCCTTATCCCATGCCCTCCGAGGATCAGGGCGTCCACACTCCACGAAGGTCACACTCGTCTTAATGCTGTCTGGCCAGTCGCCTCTTGCCTTTTAGCTGAGGCTGGACTCCATCAGGGGCGTCCGTAAGCCCACCCTTCACCGGAGACTGGCTTGCTGTGACGCCGTGAATCAACAGCGGCACCTTTCTCGGCTCAGGCAAGCACCAATATTGTTGTACATTCCCACGTCTATCCCGTCTGTCAGAGGACAAGATGAAGACGAAGACTCGGTAGCCACTTGAACACTTCCTTCACTCTAGGACTCGACGGTGGTCCTCGTTGACTCTCTATCAACGAGGTGCTGACGGCGGCCGCATCTGCCTTCAAGCGGGTGTTGAGGCTCTTCATCCTGCAGGCTGAGTACTGCCCACCAGGACCCCAGACCCTGTCTTCAGGCCTTCAACAGGTCGCTTGTGTTTTGTTCATCCTCAATCGTCACCTGCTGCGCGTGTTAACCAGTGGGGATGGCCGAAGCGAGGGCAACCTCCCTAGCAAAAAACACGAGGGTCTGAAAAGGCATCAAAGCACACTGAGTCTGCATGCGCGGTAACCTTAGTCACTTCGTTCCTGTTCGGCGCAAAGTCAACTTCCGAGGTGGCACCGGCGTGTGAGCCGCGGCAAGAATATCACACCTGAAATGCTGTCGCTTCCAGAAACTCGAGGCTTCCTTGAGGGTCGCCTGCAGACGCCAAGGACAAATCGCGTCATGCCGCAGCTGGTTGATCCTGGATCATTATTCCGACGACAAGGTCTTCACATAAGGGGGCAGACTCTCCCCTCTCTCTCTCTCATTATCAGCGAGGAGGAACTCGAAATCAAACTCCATTATGCAATTGCTATGCATGAATTTGATTGTAAAGCAGATTGAAAGATCTTTAGATAATAATAGGTAATAAAAACATATCTATGGAAAACGACGGGAAGTACATGAAATCGCAATATGCAGTAAGAATAAAGTAAAATGTGACTCATTCTACCTATGTAGCGACGCTAGCTTGCTGATTCCACCTGCAACATTGTACTAAGGCGTCTTAAGCACAGAGGCACACAAATACACATATGCACACACGCACACACACACACACATACACACACACACACACACACACACACACACACACACACACACACATATATATATATATATATATATATATATATATACATATATATATATATATATATATATATATATATATATATATATATATATATATATGTATGTATGTATGTATGCATATATATATATATATATATATATATATATATATATATATATATATATATATATAATATATATATATATATATATATATGTATATATGTATATATATATATATATATATATATATATATATATATATATATATATATATATATATATATATATATATATATATATATATAGAGAGAGAGAGAGAGAGAGAGAGCGAGAGCGAGAGAAAGGGGGGGGGGGGTAGAAATACAACCAGACAGCTCTCGAAAGAAGGAGAGGGAAAGGGCCGTAGCGCAGCAGTGTCGCGGCGCTGCGGCAAAGCCTCCTCCCCTTCCTCCAGCTCCTCCTCCTCCTCCTCCTCCTTCTTCTCCGCCGCCGCCGCCGCCGCTCCCCCGCGCAGCGCCAGGAATCCACACCGTTCGACAGCGCCTCCCGCGACCACGTAAGCGGGGGACAATCAGGCAAACAAAACCACAGCATCTCGCAGCCATTCGCCAATTATTCTCAATGGGTCGGAGGAAGATCGAGCCCGGCCCAGGGCGCCTGTAGAGGTCACTTTGCCACGCGGATGCCACTGGTTATGAGCTCTACGACAGGCAGCAGGGAGTGCCTTGATCCCCTGAGCTCCGGTGGCGGGGAGTGTTTGTACAGATGCTTTGGTCGTTGTCTCCCGGGGTCAGTGCTACCAACGTTGCACACACACATAATAAAAAACGAAAAAAATATATTCTTCTGAACCCCTAGCAACAAACCTCACGCCATATATTCTTTTAAAAGACGCATGTTGTGCTTATTAAGCATGTCTCGCGTCCTCGGAAATCCAGTTGAGATTTCCTTTGAGAAGAAAAATCAATCACCTCTTGAAATACTGGTAAAGAACGGAGAGTTCTCTCGCCTTCGATGAAGGAAAAGTCATTCTTTAAAATCACACTTACCACACTGACAGTAATATATTGCCTTTTCAGGAAAATTCCTTGTATTAATTTCGAACCATTGTATAGCAGCGACAAGTACGGTACACCCTGTCGAACAACGATTAATCATTCCCTTAGATTGCAAACGCCATCGATCTTGCAATAAGATTTTCTCTTCTTAGTGAAACAATAAAGCACGCACTCACAAAGTTTATGTTTGTGTCTCCGTCAACGGCGCCCCGACAGCAGCGGTCGGCAGGGTGGAGGACGCGCCATAACTCCTCTGAAATATTGTGAGGTGGTGATGGCTGAACTTGCGGCCTTGGTGTTATTAGTGTAGGTTGCGTGTGTGCGTGCGTGTGCTTTTTTTTTTACCCCGTGGAAGCTGAACTCCGACGACTCCTTGCAGTTGTGACAACACCAGCTCCAGTGACTTCGCCTATTCATCTTTCTGCTCGAGCGTGAGCCACTTAACACACACTATACTCGCCGATAATCTCTCACCGTCTGAAACAGACAGTCTGATTACAAGGTCCATTCTCAGACCGTTCCCCAAATGAAACAATATTGGTATAAAAAAACAACAACAACCAATCATCCCTTGACTCGATGCCCGCCACCGATCATCAAGTGCCTCCAACGACCCAATCATCCGCAGTGACTCCGAGATCAAACCAGCTGCCGCCGCTTCCTTCCTCCGAGCTACCACCGCGACGGCCACCAGCCGGATGACGCCGCCAAGCCACCCTGTAATCACGTCTTTCCTCCTGGCTTCTGCCGTCCGTCTACCTGCAGCTCTGCCGCCCGCCCCCCTCCGCTCCGCTGCCGCCGTAATCCCTTCTGAGCTACTCAACCGCCGACTCGGCTGTCGTCTCCCCATTCCCTGTGTGTGCCTTGTGTGTCGCTCCATCTGTCGGATCCCTTGTCGATGCTCACTTGTTTTTTCCCTTCCTCTACTTTTTGCGTTCGTGTTGTATCCCTTATCAATTATCGCCTTGTAGGTGATGTTCCTGTCTCACTCGCCGTCTGTGCCTTCATATTTTATCCTAGTTTCGTTTGCACAGCGTGTGTGTGTGTGTGTGTGTGTGTGTGTGTGTGTGTGTGTGTGTGTGTGTGTGTGTGTGTGTGTGTGTGTGTGTGTGTGTGTGTGTGTGTGTGTTAGTATATATGACTGTGCCAATATGTGTGGTTTTGTGTGTGTGTCTTGACACATCTCTACTTTCTTCTGTCTGCTTACATGTATCTATGCGCTTCTTCAACCGAGTTCCTCCTTGCGACAACAGCTCCTCGCATTTTCTTGTCCAAAATTGCTTGAACTTATAATCTCGGTGTAATAATTGCCTGCTTTTTTATTCATGGTCCGCACGCAATTCACAGCCTATCGTATACATTCGCTACATATTCGTGTTGATTCCTTCATTGTTCGTCAGTTATCCTCTTCATCTCGAGTCGCCACACCTCTCCTGTTACATGCGCCTCTTCTGGCGTCTTCCTCTGCTTCCTCCGCCACTTCCTCTTCCTTTTCCTTCGCATCTTCCCCTTCCTCCCTCTTCTCTTCCCTACCCGTCTCTTCCTCCTTATTCTCCTCCTCCTTCCCCTGCTCTTCCACCTATCTTCCCCTCCCCTTCCTCCTCTTTCTAAATTCCACTTCAGCGTTATGCTTCTAACCTGATTCTCTCCTATGCTCTCACTACTTCTTTCTCCTCTTCCCTTTCCACCTATACACTGTCTTTCGTACACTTAAACCCATTTTTACCTTCTTGTCCTCTCCCTACCTACTGGAGAGCTATCCTTTATATATATAGCCTGATTCTATCTACTTATCTATCGATCTATCTAGACTGACCAATCTATCTATCTCTATCTATCTCGACTGATCTATCTATCTAGACTACTTTTCTCCCTATATCTTCCTCAAACTCTGGAAATACTCCCTTCTTTCCACTCCCTGATACACACCCCCTCCTCCTCTTTGCCTTCTATCTTTCGCCTGGCCTCCCTCCCCCATTCGTCTTCTTTAGCATGACTCTTATCTCCTCCATTGTCATCTCCTTCGCCTCGTCCTTCTTCATTGCAGCAGCCACAGCAGCAGCACACTTGCACTTGTCTACCCTGACATACACACACCTCCACCACGCTGCCGACTTCGTGTGCGTTTGTTTGTTTAATGTTGATCTTCCTTCCTCTCGCGTGTCAGGATATCCTCTTTCCCCGTAAAGAAGGAAAATAAGTACGTTGTTATTGGTTGTCGTGAGAAGCAAAATTGGTCAATCTGTCTTGATAAAGAACCCATAATCTAAAATCGCGTTGTTGGGAAGCGGCGACCTGTCATATCCCTAAACTCATGATGCATAATACGTTGATATACTTCGTAACGTATTGTGTGTCGTGCAGAGAGCCACGCACGCCTAGAGTGATAGAGTCACGCAAATATGGTAAGGTATTGTGTTCACCTATTTTTACGCATAAACATGTACACGTAAAAACGCGATATTTATGTTATGAATAAGTTGAGAAATATTTTTACGGTCGTATTTCCAAGCCTTATCAGGCATCGTAAAAAAATATGTGAAGCTGCACTCCGAAATCCACTCACGATTTTACACACCATCTTATAAGCTTACTTGGTACTTGATACTCACTATTTACCTAACATTTGCTTACTAGTTAACTGTGTATGCCCTCTTTAATTTTCACTGAGGCTTAATCTCGATGAACTTGATATCAAGGCCCAAGTTCCGCTAAAGGTCACGTCGCTTATGCAAATACGCACGCGATCGACCATGTGGTGAGGGACATTTATCGCCCTCTTGTCCCGAGTCGGTCCGTGGGGGGCGTTGGCTGGTGAAATGTGAGCGTCAGTTGGCCAGACACCCCCCCGCCCGCCGCCCCCGATCGCCATATGTGACTAAAATGCCAATTATCGCTCTTATTTTGCCCATCCCGCGAGATCCGCCGGCCTATCCCGGCGGCGGGGGGCGGGAGCGCCCCGGGGGAGACTCGGACGGGCCGGAAGTGCCAGGTGTAAACACGCTGGCGAAGGAACGCCCGTCCTGACGCCGGCCCGAGGGTGTGTGACGCTGATATTACATGCAGATAAACATCGCCTTGACTCCGAGCGCTTTACGGCTTTTATTTTTCGACGGCGTAGATAGTCCTGGGTGGTCCTTCGGCGCACGGAAGAGGAGAGCAGGAGAGGGACGGCGGCGGGGGAGCCAAGCCGCCACAAAGACGTCCCGGTTGCCCGCGAAGGAGCAGGGCAGCAGGATGCCCTTGGGAACACTTGTGAAACCTGCTCCTTTGCACTGTTCCTGAAGGATACGGGATTGCTGGCGTTGCAAGCCTGCGTCGAAGCAGTGAATCTAGTCTCGCAATCATGAGGTTGTGTCTGCCTGCGGGCATGGGCATGTATGGGCATCACTGCGTTTGGACGCATTTCTAGTACATGGACTCCCCTAAGCCGAGGATATACCATAATTACCCATTTCAAAAGAAGAAGAAAACCGACCAGCGAGGGCTAAGTATCTCTTCAAAAATAGAAAAAAAACAAATACATCCCGGTCTTCCCTTTCCACTCGCAGCGTCACTATTACTTTGAGTCTCGGGAGTTGCGAAGAAAATTCTGCTTTAAAAACAATTAATGGAGCATTTCTGTCCCTTAATGAGGTAACAATCACCTCCCCCCCCTTCCCTGGCTACCCTAATTACTGAGTGAATTGCCAACTTTCAGTGTCGGTGCTCGCGAACAAATACGGTCGACAATTCCATTCCTAATGACAATGCTTTCAGTGTCGAGTTCTGATTAGATACTGAGACTCTACACGCCTACAAATATAGCTGTAATATAGGTGTAATATATACATACATACATACATACATATATATATATATATATATATATATATATATATATATATATACATATATATATATATATATATATATATATAATATATATATATATATATATTTATATATATATATATATATATATATATATATATATATATATATATATATATGTAATATATATATATATACATATATATATATATATATATATATATATATATATATATATATATATATATATAAATATATATATGTGTGTGTGTGTGTGTGTGTGTGTGTGTGTGTGTGTGTGTGTGTGTATATGAGAGAGAGAGAGAGAGAGAGAGAGAGAGAGAGAGAGAGAGAGAGAGAGAGAGAGAGAGAGAGAGAGAGAGAGAGAGAGAGAGAGAGAGAGAGAGAGAGAGAGAGAGAGAGAGAGAGAGAGAGAGGGGGGGGGGGGGAAAGAGAAAGAGAGAGAGAGAGAGAGAGAGAGAGAGAGAGAGAGAGAGAGAGAGAGAGAGAGAGAGAGAGAGAGAGAGAGAGAGAGAGAGAGAGAGAGAGAGAGAGAGAGAGAGAGAGAGCGAGAAAGACAGACTTTACACACCTACAAATATGGGTATAATATAGGTGTAATATATATATATATATATATAATATATATATATATATATATATATATATATATATATATATATATTATATATATATATATATATATATATATATATATATATATATATATATATATATATATATATATATATATATATATATATATATATATATATATATATATATATATATATATATTCATGTGTGTGTGTGTGTGTGTGTGTGTGTGTGTGTGTGTGTGTGTGTGTGAGAGAGAGAGAGAGAGAGAGAGAGAGAGAGAGAGAGAGAGAGAGAGAGAGAGAGAGAGAGAGAGAGAGAGAGAGAGAGAGAACCGATATAAAGATCAAGAGAAACAGACAGACAGACAGAGAGAGAGAGAGAGAGAGAGAGGAGAAAGACCATGCACACGCGTACAGCAACGTGCGTGCTTGTGTCTTCTTCCAAAAGAACCAAAACGCAAAAAAAGCAATGGTAAATCAAAGAGCGTTTTCTCCATCGCCACCGCCAGTCGGTCGGCTGAGCTCGGCGGCGGCAGAAAACAAGCCCTTAGCCGCCATTTAATATCGACCCCCCCTCCACCCCCTCCCGGTGTCATCGGCGGCCATGCATTTCTCTACATGAATATATACTCATGACCGTGACAAATGGATCCAGGGATAAACAGAAAAATAACTACGCAGTCCAGACGCAAAATGATAAAGTCGATAACAATAATCAGTTATCACAGTCACGCTAAAGAAGTGCCTGATTAATTATTTCTCACAGGACGATAACCGTGCGGCAGATATTTCCCTTTGCGCCGACGAAAGAATCGACCTTATGGCTGTCCGGCACACAGCCCCGAGTCGCCTCCCATGTCACACTTCGGGGTAATTGGTGGAAATGATAGGCTAGGGACATTCATCGGGGTCACACCGGGGCTCTTTAACGGGGTCGCCCTCCCCCCCCCCCTCCCACACACACAGACCTCTCCCCTCCCCCTCGTTTTTTCCTCTCAGCTCGTGTATGCAACATTAATAAAGAGCAATAATGAGTGGCTGTAGAGCTAGTGGCGGTACCGCAGCGAACTGCTGACTGAGTCGTATCCGTTAATCAGGTAAACGTGCAATTACGCTCCCGAACTCCAGCTCTCTGTTTACACTGTCTGCCGGAAAATTGGCTGCCGTTGGTGCAGACTACGGCCAGCCACGCGGCGCGCAAGGTGGCTTCGGCGGCGGGCGGCGCTGGACGCATCTTCCGCCCGGGTGTGTCTTCCGCGAAGAGGATGTGTATCGTTGGCCCGCCCGATCTACCCGCATCTTGCTCTCCTCCTGCTGTGCATATAAGCAAAACGATGACTTTGCTCGCTTCTTTCAGAGACTGAGAAGACACACAAAGACACACTAAACCAACTTGATCCATCTTGATGGGCTTAAGCTGCCATTGCCCAACCCACAGTAACTTACCTTAACAAGTAAACTTCTTTGCATATCGACAAGTCTTGTTTATTGTTTGTTTTTATTATGTACGACTCAGCTTAAATCAGCAAGGATCTATTTATAGTACAGAGCCGATGTGGCTGTATGCTAAATGTATTTTTATGCCAGCAACATGCATAAATCTTGCACGTACTCAGCTACGAAAGATCCACTATTTTCACGATACACATCGCACACCATTTGCTTCTCAACGCACCCTTCCACATATATTAATATACATCATCACACTTCTCAGAAGCGTGTCCCCCCCCTTCCCCCCTCCCCCCTATGCAACCCCGAAAGGCCCCACGTTCCCCGTCGCCCCAGCGCCCACTCCACCACTGGCGTCCGTCGTTGCGAAGTGTTCCCTTGCACGATTTACAGGCGACATTTAGAGTTTTTATCGAGGCTTTTACTGTCATCCACATTATTGAGTCAATGTCTGCTTATTTCTAGCCATCGTTTTTATGGGGGGTCGAAGGGAAAGAGAGGGTGGGGGGGGGGGGGGACTTCTGTCTGTTATGTGCAACTTTACGTAAACGTCCCTTGAGCGTTGTTCAAATCTGTAGCCTTATGTAGAGCTAGGAAAGGCGGACTGGCCTTTGGATGAATGAATGAAGCTTTCGATATGATCGAAGAAATACACTTTCCTAGAGTGTATGCTGATTTCATGGACTATAAGATACGTAAAACCGTATTATTAATGTAGTTTTTTTCTCCTATATGCGTATTTGTGGTAAGGTTTACGCCATTTTACTACTTCGTTAATGTTGCAATCCCCTCAGTAAATTGCTACGAAATGCCTACTTGGCTAAAAGCTACAGCTATATTTATTTACGCTTCTCCTGCCTCATCCCGCCTTCAGAAAGAAACCTCCATAAATGCGACATGGCTGCCTGACTGGCACCAAAGCACGGCATGTCATTAACGCATTCGCAGTCTCTGTTAGCGGAGGAGATAAACGATAATTACCCTGGTTTATTTGAACTGGTAACTGCTTAATCTATTCTTATCGCATTTGTAAACAAGCATCATGCAAGTTAATAAATATACACTCACATGCAAACACACTGAAGTATGTATGCGGACATGGACACATCAGTCATGTAATATATAATCTTGGAGTATAAAAATAAACCTCGCAGCGCTGACAACAAGGAGCCTGGCTTAATCTATAATCCAACGAAACATCTATCATGTTCACATATAATAAACACGACAAGGGCCATATAAGGAAAGGGGGCCGTCGAAGCACCACCCGGGGCGCCCAGCTAAAACCAGGGGATATAAAATACATGTTAAAATTACACCTGGCTACCACATACTTATTATCAATTTCCATACATATCTTTATGTAAGCATGTCTGGCTGCGTCACGCAACCAGGAGGGCCTTAAACGTTACACAGACCGCTAATCGCTCCAAAGCCGATCTACCAGATAATTTTAATAGCGAGGAAGATGAGCAGAAAACAGGCTGTGGGAACAACAATACCCTGTCCAAGCCTATGGTTCGGCAAGATTTAATATCACTGGATGGCCCTATATGCAAATCGCCCCTCAGATTTACGTGGCTTAAGCCTGTTCTGACCTCAGTTCGGCATACGGCCTGCCGTAAGAGCGGTAATAGGTTGTCAAACACCATATACGGCACGTCGGTGTGGTTAGTAGTGTATGCAAATTACGGGTTCGTCTGCCTGGCGTTGTACTCCCATCCCCCCGCGGACCCTTGTTGTCATTATGTTAATGTTTAGACCTGCTTTCGCCGCTAAATGGACCAGTTAACCAAATAACGCCGGGGTGGTCCCTGCTGACGCTAGAGCGAGCTGCAGTCACCGGCTAATCGCCAAAGGTCTCGCGCAAGTGAAGTTAATGATGTTTTCTTTTTCACGATTGCGCGCGAACTCAATGCGGAGGTTGTAACAGTCGGCATTAAATGTAAACTCTTTGTTCCTCCTTGGAAGGTCTCCACGCTGATATCCCTGAGTTGGATGCAACCTGCTGGTACCAAAAGAAGCAACACTGGCATGGCATCGATTCTTTTTCCCTCGGCGAATAAAACGAACATCGGAAAATCCCGACCTCTCTAACACGTCCACCCCACCAGATACAAATCAATCAATAAAGAAAATTAAGAACTAAAAAAAAAAAAAAAAAAAAAGAGTTAAGACCAAACACGAGACGTAGAGAGAAAATACATTCTACGTGACGTTAATGGGCAGATCAAATGAGGGTCCTGTCAGTTTAATTCCATGACAAACGAAAACTTAATTACTAAAACATTCAAGGGCCACTCGCACGGAAACGGGGACGGGTGAATCAGACGTTAGCTGTCAAGAGTTCGCGATACTCAGCCCAGCGTGTCTGATTTTGGTCTCAAGATTCGCCCATGTGTGAGAAGTGATTCGGGTCTTAGTTAATTCTCTTCGCGTCTGGCCAAACGCTTGGTGATCGTCCCTTTGTTTCGGAATGTTTATTGTTCTTGGAGTAGCAATATTGTTGTACTAATAGTAGTATCAGAAACATCAATAACAATGATAAAATAATCCAAACAATAATAATCATTGCGATAAAAGTAAAGAAAATCATAAAAACAACGACAACAGCAACAACAATAATGAATAATAATAATAATAATAATAATAATAAATTATAACAACTGTAGTAATAGTAACAAAAATATTAGTGGAACATGTAGTAGGAGCACTGACAGTAACAATAATAGTAGAGGTAAAGCTACCAGCAGTGATAACAATAAAAATGCATGATAACAATAAAACAAATAACGACAATGATAATAGTAATAATTTTATAAGCTATTTCACTATCCTCGCATACTGTACCAGCAGCTGAGAGGGAGGGAGGGAGGGAGAGAGGGAGAGAGGGAGAGAGGGAGAGAGAGAGAGAGGGAGAGAGGGAGAGAGAGAGAGAGAGAGAGAGAGAGAGAGAGAGAGAGAGAGAGAGAGAGAGAGAGAGAGAGAGAGAGAGAGAGAGAGAGAGAGAGAGAGAAAGAGAGAGAAAGAGAGAGAAAGGGAGAGAGAAAGAGAGAAAGAGAGAGACAGAGATAGATACAGACAAAATGCTAGATAGCTAGAAAGGCAGATAGACAGCCAGATAGACACAAGGCCCCGTACAGAAACCGAACGCCAAAGAGACCTCTTCAGCCTCCCCGCCCCCCCCCCCTCTCTCTCTCTCTCTCTCTCTCTCTCTCTCTCTCTCTCTCTCTCTCTCTCTCTCTCTCTCTCTCTCTCTCTCTCTCTCTCTCTCTCTCTACGCGGCCATACTTACGGGTCCCTAAACAGCCCCAACCTTTCACGTCATCAACCTCAAGTGACGTCCCGGAGGAGATCAAAGCGCCTTGAGATTTTGGCAGGCCGAGTCTCTCGAGTTGCTTGAATAATTCATCAGCTCGTCACTGCCTCATCCCTTGTCCTTCGAGGGGGGTGGAGGGAGGGGGGAAGGGGGGAGGGGGGAGGGGGGAAGGGGGGAGGGGGGAAGGGGGGAGGTGGGAAGGGGGGAGGTGGGAAGGGGTGAGGTTGAGGGTACGAATAGGGTTGAGGAGGAGGGGGAGGAGGAGGAAGAACAGCAGGAGGAGGAGGAGGAGGGAGGAGGAGGAGAACAGGAGGAGGAGGAGGAAGAAGAAGAGGAACAGGATGGGGAGGACCTGATTGCTTTTGTTAATGGTTTTCCTCGACGTCCTCTTCGACATCTCCCTTGCTTCTCGTTTCTTGTTTATTTTGCTCTTCAATGCTTGACTAATATTCACGAAAAGGCCGCGCTTACTTTTCTGACTGCTACCTTCTTCTTTCTTCTTATTCTTTCTTGACCATAGTGTACAGTATTTGCTCGTGATAAATCTCTTGTCATTTCGTGTCTCTTTCTTAAATTCCCACTACTCCTCTTTATCCATTTATCATTCCTCCTGTTACTCGAACCTTTTCCTCACATTTCTCCCCCTCCATCTCCCAAGTCAACCCTTCCATCCGGGAACTCCCTTTAAATAATCTCAAGCCAAACCTCCCCCCGAAAGCCGCGGCGCCGTCGCGCAAGTCCACATACCAGTGTTTGGAATGTGCAGCGGGGCACACCCTCGGTCCGGCGAGTCAATAAAAACTCTTGAGATCCTCCTCGCTTTCTTCGAGGCGGTGCTGGTTGTGAGGCGCCCCTTGATGATGGACTCGCGCTTGACCGGCATAAAAAAGGGCAGTCATTTCTGCCGTGCGTTTCAAGCCACCTCGCCTGCTCTTTCGTGACTGCCTTCTTTTTAATGACGGCGATATTTCACAAAAATTCGATGCCCTCTTTCCCTCTCCCCTCCCCATTTCTGATTTTTTCTTCTTCTTTTTTTCAAGACAACACTCCCTCCGCTGCTCCCTGGTCACGGGACTGATTAATAAATACCCGTCAATCTCCACTAAATTGGACCTTATGTGTTTTTTGTGAGTTAAGCGTGATTGGTATCTTGCATGTATGACGCGAGATACAGCGCGTCTCTCCCACACGACCCGTAAATAATGGAACCCAACGCTGAAGCACCCGATCGATCCCTTAATAGTGTGTTATACTTGATTTGTCCCCAGCGCGTCCGCCAATCGCAAGGGCTTCTTCTCTCAGGGCAAGTTGTTGTCTTGATACACTATTATACATCAAGTACGTGTCGTGTTCTTTTATGTCACGACAAATGGGTTGTCGTTCGCGGCTGGCATCATCACACAAGGCTTGCTGATATACACGATATTTACGTCTGTGATCACTAGCATGTGTCCCTCCCACGCTGCATTGGTGATTGATGTCAACCAATTTTCGTCTTGTATTCTTCTTTGTATTCGACAGAGCTATATGTTGTCGTACGAGTAAATTCCTGTTGTCCAGACTATAAATCATACTTAAACGCCCTGCCACCACTTTGTCACTCACGTTTGCATGCATCACAGTGAATATCAGCATATCCAACTCCACAACTAGCCAGCAGCTGTTGCAAGTGAAAGGTACTAATTACTGAAAATGTTCTCCTTCTGGTCAACTTTGATGAAAGAGTGCAAGGTGCTAAGGCGCAGCGTATTATAAAACAGAGTACGAGGGTGACGTTGCACTCGTGTATAAAACATACCTTCCTTTCGTGCTAGTCATTGACTGACAAAAGTTAGCCAATATTATGAACTATAATAGTAATATATAAGATAATGATAATGATGACGAGTTAAATTTCAAATGAATAGCAACAGAGTTACGGCTACGTAGACAAAAGTGCCAAAGAATCACGTCTGCACATGCGTGCGTAGGTTGATGGGTGGAGATAGGGGGTTGTGTAAGTGAGTGTGTGAGTGTGAGTGTGAGTGTGAGTGTGAGTGTGTGTGTGTGTGTGTGTGTGTGTGTGTGTGTGTGAGTGAGTGAGTGAGTGAGTGAGTGAGCGAGTGAGTGAGTGAGCGAGTGAGTGAGCGAGTGAGTGAGTGAGTGAGTGAGTGAGCGAGTGAGTGAGTGAGTAATTGAGCAAGTAAATGAGTGAGGGCGTGAGTGAGAGAGTGAATGAGTGAGTGAGTGAGTGAGTGAGTGAATGATTAATTGAGCAAGTAAATGAGTGAGGGCGTAAGTGAGTGAGAGAGTGAGTGAGTGAGTGAGAAAGCAACGGTGAAGACCTCCCAGGGCTTCTACTGAACATAAGCGATGACGTACGCACACCCGGGAGGTCTTTAGGAATATTTCCTTTATTTTCTCGTCTTCTCACACAATCGACTCTAACATTCAATCAAATTACATAATACAAATACAACATCCACAAGTACGCACAGACAGACACATTTACAAGTGCGCGTACTATGAAGCGTGCTGTAATAATGATATACCCTTTTGCTTACCTCGATGGAAAGAATACATATGCATCCGTACGAAATATTTATGCCCAGTACGTACTAGGGCATTATTTATACTGACATCTTAATCACATTAACTTGGTAAAAATAAATTTAAGTTCATCATGCATCTATAAACCTTACTCTCTCTGTGCGAGTGTTCAGATGGCACTAATGGGAAGGAAAAAAATTCAAAAAGCAGGTTATGTAATCATGTACGTAATTCGGATGAAGAGTTAATCAAAACGCGGCATGACATCTCTCGCTTTGTTATGTTTTCCATTCTTCATTTCATGAACTGTGGCACTGACCAGATCACACACACACACACACACACACACACACACACACACACACACACACACACGCACGCACACTCACACCGGCGAGCGTGTGTGGCGTGCGCGCGTGTAAGAGCGCGTTGAGAGAAAAGTCCCAAATAAAAAAGTCAAGGCAATGACAATGACACAAACCGCTAAAAATATTGACAAAACAAGCCCGGACATGGAGAAGCGTCGCCAAGGACGCTGAGTGCAAGGAAAGGCCATACTAACTTCGCATTTCACACAGGAAATTCCCCAGTCAGCCCAGATGCCATGGGGGGTGGAGGAGGGGCGTGTTTGTGTGTGACGTGGGAGGGGGGGGGGTACTAAAGGGTGGAGGTGGGAGTGGAAGGAGGAGAAGGGGGGGAGGGAAGGCAGCACGGTGTGGAGGTACGGGGGGACGAGAAGGGAGGAGGAGGGGGGGGGTCGAAGAGGAGGGATGAGGATAGCAGTAGGTGTAAGTGGGGGGAGGTGGGGTAGGAGGGTACCCCTAGGTGTAGGGGGGAGGAGGATGGTAGCCCTGGGTGTAGGTGGGGTAGGAGGGTAGCCCTGGGTGTAGGTGGGGGAGGAAGGAGGAGAGAATGGAGGGAGATACAGAACGGGGGAGGGGAGGAGCGAGGAGAAAGAGGGGGGAGGGAGAGCATTGGGTGGAAGTAGGGGAAGGAGGGGGGAGAAAGAAGGGGGGGGGGGGGGTGTA
>BOPN01000080.1:138723-148723 GCA_017312705.2 Penaeus japonicus
TGTGTGTGTGTGTGTGTGTGTGTGTGTGTGTGTGTGTGTGTGTGTGTGTTTGTGTGTGTGTGGGCACGTGTTTCCTTTTACGAATGACCTTGTATTTCACTCTCTCAGCGAATTACACGACCTCCCCCCCAAAAAAAAAAAAAAAAAATATATATATATATATATAAATCAATAAAAATCATAATAATAAAAAAGGGGAAAAAATGATATACAGACCCTTTCCCTCCAGCTCGCACGTCGCGCGCTCTATCCCACGTCGAAGTCAGAAACAGCTCGGCTTTAAGACCACAACATGTAAAATTCACGCCGAAGAGATAACATCAGTGGCAACCATTATTTATCGCTGTTCACCGGTAATACGACTGAGGCGGCGAAAGACAACGCCTCAGGCAAGAAAAAAGAGAAAGGAGGAGATGAAAAAAAAGAAAGATCAAGGGGGAAAAAAAAGATAACGAGAGGCATAGATCAAGTGATTGAAAGGAGAGAAGGGAAGGCGCCCTAGTAAGGAAGACTAATACATCACTTGACCAAAGCTTTCCCTGCTTGAACTAGTATGAAGAAGGAGGGGCGGGAGGGAGGGGTGGGTGGGTGAAGGACTGCACGTGGAGGTGACTGAGGGGAAAGGAGTTAAGAACGATAAGAGAGCAGAGATAGAGAAAGTGGATAATAAAATGAAAAAAAATTGAGGGAGTGGGGGAGAGATAAATATGTGTGTGTGTGAGAGAGAGAGGGGGGGAGGGAGAGAGGGAGGGAGGGAGACTTTGACGAGAGAGAGAGAGAGAGAGAGAGAGGGGGGGGGAGGGAGGGGAGAGAAAGAGAGAGAGAGAGAGAGAGAGAGAGAGAGAGAGAGAGAGAGAGAGAGAGAGAGAGAGAGAGAGAGAGAGAGAGAGAGAGAGAGAGAGAGAGAGAGAGAGAGAGAGAGAGAGAGAGAGAGAGAGAGAGAGAGAGAGAGAGGGGGGAGGGGGGGGGGGGAGGGAGAGAGAGAGAGAGAGAGAGAGAGAGAGAGAGAGAGAGAGAGAGAGAGAGAGAGAGAGAGAGAGAGAGAGAGAGAGAGAGAGAGAGAGAGAGAGAGAGAGAGAGAGAGAGAGAGAGAGAGAGAGAGAGAGAGAGAGAGAGAGAGAGAGAGAGAGAGAGAGGGAGGGAGGGGGCTTTGACGAGAGAGAGAGAGAGAGAGAGAGAGAGAGAGAGAGAGAGAGAGAGAGAGAGAGAGAGAGAGAGAGAGAGAGAGAGAGAGAGAGGGGGGGGGGGCAAACACAAAGAAAGAGAAAGGCGCAGAAATGGGCTAACAGAAGAATGAAAGACGAAAGCGAAATAGAATAATAATAATAATAATAATAATAATATACAAATGAACACCTAGACAAACATCCATAGAGATACGCCCATAAATAGACGTCTCGATAGATAGAGCGAGATACGAGTAGAGCAAGAATGGAATAAGATCAGCAATGGCAAGTGAGGAGAGAATAAGAAAAAAAAAAAAAAACGAGAATATGAAAGCGATAAAGGGAGTGGGTGGAAAGAGAAAAGAGAATAAAAGTAGACGAAGAGGAGGGCTGACAAGGGTGCCTGAACTGCTCTGCGGATCTGGGCATTACATCATCTCAACACCGAGTGACATGACTGGTGACAAATGGGGAGGAAGGGCGTAAAAGTGGGTAGTTTGGAAAGCCATAAGGAGTGGGTAGTTCAAGGAGGCTTTTATCGAGAGGAGAGGGGGCGGCGGGGGGGGGGGGTGAGTCTAGGGTCCTAAGTACACACACAAACATACGCATACGCACAAACACACACACACACACACACACACACACACACACACACACACACACACACACACACACACACACACACACACACACACACACACACACACACACACATAGAACCAGTCCAATAATGAATCCAATCTAATTGCACAACGAGGAAGGTCTAAGAAGGTAATTAGGAAAGTCTGAGTAGGTAATTAATGGAGTCTAGTCATGTAGCAGTGGGAAATTATTCCTGATAGAAAAAAAATATATAGTCTTACAAAAGGAGAGAGGGAAAAGGAAAGACAAGAGAGGAGAGGAGAGGAGAGGGGAAGGAAGGGAGGAGAGGGGAATTAAGGGAGGAGAGGGGAAAGAAGGAAGGAGATGGAGAAAGTGATAGAAATGGATAGAAACATCCTTTCCCTCACCTTCATCATCACCCCACCCTCGCCCTCGCCCGTCCCCTCTCCCCCAGCCTCACCCTTCACCCTGTCCCATCCCCTTACCTTTACCCTCTCATCTTACCCCTCACCCTGACCTTGTATAAGAAAGCAGGGCAGTCGTGGCAACAGCAGACACAGGAGACAGGAGAGACAACGGCGGCGGCGGCAGTGGCGGCGGTGGCGGCGCGGCGGTGCGTTACAGCTGCTCAAACTACGGGTTAGTTTTTCGAAGATATCCAGTTTTGTTTATCCATTTGGTACCTCGTAATCAGAGGCCAGCGTGAGGGGCTCTCCCGGCGCGGGCGTGGGACGACGACTTCGTCCCAGGGGGGGATTCTCGCTCTTCTTTTGGCGCCCTCTTCGCCCTCCTTCCCTCCCTCCCTCCCTCCCTCCCAAACCATGTCTCTATCTCTCTTTACGTCTCCCCTCTCCCCCCTCCCCCTCTCCTAATCTCTCTCTCTCTCTCTCACTCTATTCATCCATTTATATTTCTCTCTCCCTCCTACTCTCCCTCCCTCCTTCCTTCCCACCCTCCCTCTCTTTAACTCTTTTCCTCTCTTCCTTTACTCTCCTCTTCTTCTCTTGCTAAAACCTCGAATTCTTGCTCTTCGCCCTACCTGATGCTCTATTTCTGTTTCTTCCTTCATCCGTTGGTCAGCATTCAACAGGATGAGAAATCAGAATGGTAGAATGAAGAAGAATGGTAGAAGGAGGAGAGGTAGAAAGAGATGGACACGGCTTGGGGTGGGTGAGGAAGGGATGGAGTAAGAGAAAGAAATAGAGAGAGAGAATGAGAGAGAGAGAGAGAGAGAGAGAGAGAGAGAGAGAGAGAGAGAGAGAGAGAGAGAGAGAGAGAGAGAGAGAGAGAGAGAGAGACGAACATTTTCGATAAGCGCAAGGAAATGGCAGAAGGCAATCGGGTGAACGAGCACTAGACGCAAAGACAAATGCGAAGACCCAGACGCACAGGCAAATAACTGTCAGACACACAGACAAACACTGGCAAGACATCTAGACAGATCATCAGTCTTCCGAGCAGACTCTCGGCCAACAGACAGGGAACACGAGCCATGTGTTGAAGATGCAACCTCGGCACCTTGCAGAGTGCATCCCAGGCAACCCCGATCCTGCCTTATGCAAGGTGACTAAAGGATAAGGATTAAGATTAATGGGTTTCTCTAATCCCAAGACAAGTTATCCCGTCACATTAGATATCATGAGACCCTGTTGTAAACAGACAAACACACACAGACAACTACACAAACAACAACAACAACAAACAACAAGAACACCGAAATAAAATCCTCACCTCCCCCCTCCCCCCTCCCCCATGAGAGTGACCCATGATATTAGCCCATTTTCCACCGCCATCCCGACCTCATTAAGGATGTGCTTGTTTCAAGTATCCATTTTGTCTTCAACACTAATTTAGCTAATTCCAGGCGATTAATTTAAGGAGCTGCAGGCGGGCGCCGGGATTGGCGAGAGATTGCACTCGGGTCGAGGCAGGCGCGGGACTTTATTGCTGTTTCGGAATCGGCGACGCGCTGGGAGGAGGAAGTCATTACGGGAACGGAGAAGGGAATATTAAACGTCAACTCTTGGGCGAGCGGGATATTTATATGTGTGCTCGGGGAGGCTGGCGCATCATTTCGGCTCTGGTCCTTCCAGCGATTGAATTATGGAAGGACTGAGGGATGAGAGGTGTGTGTGTGTGTGTGTGTGTGTGTGTGTGTGTGTGTGTGTGTGTGTGTGTGTGTGTGTGTGTGTGTGTGTGTGTGTGTGTGTGTGTGTGTGTGTGTGTGTGTGTGTGTGTGTGCAATTGTAGGTAGGCGTAAAGATATATAGACAGATAGACAGTCAATCAATTCCTCTATCAATCTAATTATCTATATCATCTACCTGCCTACACACCTAACCACTCGTTTTTCTATCTGTAGTTCTTCAATGTCCAGGGATTAATTTCATATTAATAACCCCACCCCCTCCCCCCTGCTCCTGCTGCTCTCATTAACATTCATATCAGCACCACGTCCCTCCCTCCTAACCGCCGCCCATACCCACCCATAGTCAGCGTGGGAGCCAGGCAGTTACTCTCTCTCCGGCCGTTCCTGCCGGCTGTAACAGATACGTTAGCGGCAAGGGCGGTGCTGACGGCTGGTTCCGGTGCTAACGACTTACAAATTGCTCCTGCCTCATCTATAGTGCGGCCGGTCGCATTTCCCGGGAATACCATATTCGTGGGGACAGCTCGTAATGACAGTCACTTACGTGCGCTTCGTGTGTTTACCTGAGGAAGTCGCAATTCCCCCGCCGACTTTCCTCGCCGCCATTTTCTTCGACGATTGTCATTTGTCACGAGACATGTAAGAAGTTTACACAATGCTTATTACGCTGAGCGCGACCTTAATCCCCCGAACACATTTTAGGGAATGAAAAGCTGCAAAGAACAACGAACATCTCAGATCAGTGTAACGCCTTTTTACGACGACATCCAACGGACGTCTGGAGGCCTTGGTATATAATCAAGACCACGCCAAGATGAGTACGTACGCTGCAATACGCCAGGGACTCCATGTTGCTTGTGAGACTCCACGTTGACAAGCAACAAGGGTATCGCCTGCCTCTCGTAAATCCTGGTCACTGCCCGAGGTGTTGTGACGGGATGCACTGCCAGCACGTCTAGGATTGGTCACGCTTTTTGCTTTCCTTTTCAGATAACCCGCATCAACATCTTGGTCGGCTACGGGAAGTATCAGAACTATTTTCTCGTGTCTTTTTTCGCCTTCTTATTCTTCTATTTGAATTTATTTCTGTTACTACTGTTTCTCACTGTTTGCTACTATAGTATCAAATAAAATTCAATTCGAAAAATGGTCTTCTTGCTCTAAACTCCAGATCTCCGAAAGGCATCAATAGGTCGTGATATGCGCTGCCAACAGGTGTCTTGCATCCCTGGCACTTGTATTCTGAGAGTATGTGGATATTGAATCCTTGTCTTACCCCGCCCCCTCCCCCTCTTCCCTACTCGGGTCTCAAGGTGCGTGACTGAACTACCCAAGCTGAGTAACGTCATTATCCCCGCTTTGTAACACATTTAGCATTTTATTCTCGCGAAACGTACCCAGTCGGACGCGGGCGAGTGAATTCCGGTGTCCAGATCTGCAGAGGAATTACGAGAGACTTTCACGTACAATCCTCGAGCTCATCGGCCCCGACAATGCTTCAATCTCTTGTCAGACCGATTACACACACACACACACACACACACACACACACACACACACACACACACACACACACACACACACGGCTCTCTCTCTCTCTCTCTCCTAGCCCTCAGCCACCCATCCACCCACATGCCCCCTTGGCCTTTTCACCCCCCTCCCCCCCTCACTTCTCCCTCCACCCGCCCCGGCCGTCATTCTCCGACGCTGATTGGCCACGTTTGTTCAATAAGGTATAGAGCGAAGCGTGACGTCATTCCCGTTGTTTGCTTTTAACCCAAAAGAAAACACCTCGAGTTTGACTGAACCGCCGCAGTCGTGACATTAGTGTTTGGTCCCGACCCCCCCCTCTCCCCTCTTCCCCCTCCCTCTTTCTTTCTCTTTTCCTCACACCTCCCCCCTCACCTCTATCCTCACCCCTCCTCCTACGCTGTAATTAACCCATACACGCCCACGGCCACTATGTCGAGGCCTATATAACCTTTACAGTCAGAGGAGAATCTCGATCGGCGATGGCTAGTTTCTTGGTGCTTTGACTGTGGCGCAAGCAAAGTAAAAGGCAGAGGCAGCGAGGTGGTGTGAACTGTGTTACTGCATATTTCATAAGTAATCTTGGGTCCATCTGTAGAAAATGAATGAGCGAAGGATACATCTTTAAAGCATATATCGATAGTCAAAGCTCCTTTCACTATAATAAAGGGTCTGAAAACAAACAATTTACATTTTTTAATATGCCAATCAGTTTTTTTTTTTCTTTTCTTTTCTTTTTTTTAAGACCCATCAAGAGAAGAATCCATAGATTCAAAAATACTTTCAGCGCCTATACCAAGTCAAAAACCGTAAGCAAAGAAACGAAAACAAACAACACATTAATGGATAACAACGTAAATAAACAAATACAAAAAAAAAGGTCAAAAGGCCTACCGTTCCATCCACGCCCCCATTACCTGAACAGCCACAAAGTTTCTGGAATATTCCCCGCCTCCAGCATCAGTCAATCCACCTCTCTATGAACGACTGGGCTCCGTCTTGAGGAATGCCTTAAAAAATTCAAGTTCCTCGACGCCACATCATTGGCGGGTACCTGTCGGTCTCGTGGAAATTGTTCTCGGAAATATGAATGATAAAAAGAAAGGAAGGAGTAAAGTAAGGGAGGGAGGAGGAAGGGAGGGAGAGAGGAGGAAGAGAGGGAGGGAGAAGGATGGATTTAGGGATGGAGAGGGAGAGAGATAGGGACAGAGACAGAGAGGGAGAGAGACAGGGACATTTACAGAGAGACAAACAGGCAGACAGATAGACAGATAGAGAGGGAGACAGACAGACAGACTTTGACAAGTTTATTGGGACAAGTGGTTACATCTCACAAGGATGAGTGAGAGGGAGGAAGGGAGGGAGCTTGAAAGAAAGGTAGAGATCTAAACAATATACGAAGAGAGAAAAGGAGAACGAGAAAGAGAGGGAGAGAGACTGAAAGAGAGAGAAATGGAGTCTGCGAAAGAGAGAGCGCGCGAGAGCCGCTCCTATCGGGCTTCTGCGGTGGGGCTGGGGGGGTCACGCGATCCCGCCCCCTCCCCCTCCCCCTCCCCTACGGACTTGTGTAACGCAACCCTTCCCTGTGGTCTTTCAGGCAGGCGACTGCACGAGTCCTTTTACGCAACGGAGGACTCGGCCGTTGGGGGACTGTGGCGATTCACGTTCTCGATCGAGGGATGTGGGAGATGGAGTGGTGAGGGGGTTTGACTGGTGGTATATATGTGTACACTCTCTCTCTCTCACACACACACACACACACACACACATATATATACATATATATATATATATATATATATATATATATATATATATATATATATATATATATATATATATATNTGTGTGTGTGTGTGTGTGTGTGTGTGTGTGTGTGTGTGTGTGTGTGTGTGTGTGTGTGTGTGTGTGTGTGTGTGTGTGTGTGTGTGTGCGACTGTGCGTGTGCTTGTACCAGTGCATGTGCTTGTCCGAATGTGCGTATACGTGCGCGTGTGTGAGTACCCATGTAAGTAATTGAGTTAATAAGTAAGTAAATCAGCAGATAACACACACACACACACACACACACAATTACCCCCCCCCCTATGTCCCACCACAAAGAGACTAATCTACAGTGGACTAACCCCGGGACGGCCAGCACGTAAGACCGAAGCATCAGACCCGGTGCCAAGCCAAGCCAAGCCAAGCCAAGCCTTTGTGGCGGCGGAGTCTTAGGTTAATAGAAAAGAAATAAAATTCTTGCGAAAGAGGAGGGAGGGAGAGGAGGAGGGAAGAGGGTTGAGGGGAGGACGTAGGAAGAGGTAGGAGGAAAAAGAAAGAAGGGTAAAGGTAGGATAGAGGTCGAATGAGGAGGAAGAAAGAAGAGGGAGGAAAAGAGAGGAAGAGGGAGGAGAGAAGACAAAGAGGGAGAATGGAGGAGGAGGGAAAAGGATGGACGAGGGGAAGGAAGAGGAAGGGGGTGGAGGAAAGAGGATGAATAAAGAGGAAGAAAGAAAGAAGAGAAATGTGGGGGGAGATGGAGGGGGAGGGAAGAGGACGGAGGTGGAGGACGGAGAAAGAGGAAGAAAGAACAGGGAGGAGGGAGGAGGAAAGAAGAGGATAGAGGAGATGGAGGAGGAGGGGTTGGAGGAAGAGAAGGGAGAAGGGCAAGGAGGAGGAGGAAGACAACGAGGAGGAGGAGGAGGAAGAGGAAGAGGAGGGGGAGGACGAGAAGGAGGAAGAAGAGAACGAGGAGGAGGAGGAAGAGAACGAGGAGGAGGAGGAGGAAGAGAACGAGGAGGAGGAGGACGAGGAGGAGATGGAGGAGGAGAAGGGAGGATGAAGAAGAGAACGAGGAGGAGGAGGAGGGAGGAGAAAGAAGAGAACGAGGAGGAGGAGGAGGAGGGAGGAGGAAGAAGAGAACGAGGAGGAGGAGGAGGGAGAAGAAAGAAGGGAACGAGGAGGAGGAGGAGGAGGCAGGAGAAAGAAGAGAACAAGGAGGTGGAGGAGGAGGGAGGAGGAAGAAGAGAACGAGGAGGAGGAGGAGGGAGAAGGACGAGGAGGAGGGGGTAATGATGACGTGGGTTATAATATAACGCGATATTGAAATTGTTTAAAATAACAATAAAATTATACTGATAAAAAAAAAAAACTTCACAGACAATATAATTATTGTGATGGTGAGAAAAAAAAACAATAACAAAAATGATAACAATGATGGAGATAATAATATCAATAAACATAAGAATAACAAAATTAAATACGAACAATCATAATAAGAATGATATCATTATTATAACTATTATCATTGTAATCATCAGCATCAAGCAAATGAAAAAGAAATAAAAAGGTCAAAGAACGAAAGGTAATGGCAAGATTGTAAAAAATATATATATATAGAGAAAAAGAATATGCCAATGTGGGTTAAAAAAAATAAAATAAAATAGCAGGGTGAAATGACAAGAAAAAATAGAAGGAAGGGAGACAGAGAGAGAGAGGGAGAAGAGAGGGAGAGAGCAGTAGAGAGGGAGAAGGGAGGGAAGGGGATGGAGTGAGGGAGAGAAAGAGGGAGAGGGGAGGGAGGGAGATTGAGAGAGAGAGAGAGAGAGGAAGGAAGTGAGATAGAAAGCGAGGGAGAAGGTGAGGGAGATGGTGGGAGGGGAGAGACAAGGAGAAGGAGGGAGAGAGGGGAAAGAGAGAGAGAGTGAGAGAGAGAGAGAGAGAGAGAGAGAGAGAGAGAGAGAGAGAGAGAGAGAGAGAGAGAGAGAGAGAGAGAGAGAGAGAGAGAGAGAGAGAGAGAGGGGGGGGGGGGAGCCATGGAGGCGCGGAACAAAGTTTGGCAACACGGAGAGCTCGGTATCGGCCCGGCTGCCAATTACGCGGCGGCGCATACGGCGCGGCTGGAAGATAAGCCTGGACACTGACCATCCACACGCCCTCGTCGCCCTTCACGCCCACTACTCGCACGGGAGGACCCTCGTGGGCGCACCGGTTGAATGTAGCCTCTAATGCTCCATTTTCTCTATTCTTTTTCTATGTTTTCTCTGAGCCTTTACCCTGTGTATCTGTTTCAGTCTATTTCTCTGTCTGCTTGTGTCTGTCTTCCTCATTTCCTACCCCCTACCCTTTCTCTCTCTCTCTCTCTCTCTCTCTCTCTCTCTCTCTCTCTCTCTCTCTCTCTCCCCAAACTCTCTCTCCCTTCTCTCTCCCCTCTCCATCCCCTCTCCTTCCCTCGCACCGACATATCCATTTCTCTTTTTATCTAACCTTTTTCACGGTTGTAGTAAGTACCAGAACCTTTCCCATTCTATTGGAAATGTTTTTGAAAACAGAAAATATATTTTTGGTAGCCTCTGCAGGGCACTTCACGCGAGAGTTTCGGTTACTGTATGATTTTTGGTTTCGACTTCTCAGTAACCGATATCTAGTGACGGTGGTTCAGCTTTCTCTTATAGTTACAATTGTATACATATGTATATACATTCATACATATACGTATCTATATAATGTGTGTACACACACACACACACACACACACAAACACACACACGATTTTTCACTAGCATTACGT
>BOPN01000080.1:153723-156223 GCA_017312705.2 Penaeus japonicus
AGAGAGAGAGAGATTGATCGATAAAGTTCGGACTCTGTAATACATCTTGGCATACTACAGTAGTTAACATATGGCGTGTCTTCTTCCTGATCCATTACAAGCCATTTTTAGAATCGATATTTTCAGATTACAGTGAAATTAGCTACCTAGCCGTAAGACAAGTCCACTGACGACATTCGAACCTTGAGTCCCCGGGGCTGAACTCACTGGAATACCCCAGACATGTAGACATTTGAATTTTCATTGAATAAGCAATTTTAACTTTTAATGTCGGTGGAAAAAGAAATATGGGTTAAATTATATATATTGTACAAGATATTGTATATGACATACTCACCATAGGTATGAATAATGAGATATCAATTTTCAATTAATGAACACTTCATTTTTCGAATTACACTTCATTTTTTCAATATTGTTAATTTTTCTTTTTCTTCAACGTTTAGTTAAATCCCAATTTGTCCCTCCTGTTCTTTCTTGTTCGGGGACGATAAGAAAAAGTCCATATCTTATGTTACGATTTAATCTAGCGTCGTTGGCGACACGTTTGAATGCGCAACTAAAACCGGGTTGTGTAAATGAGTAAAGTTTCCTTACTTACGCTACAGTCAGATAATATTGGCTCGTAGGCGATGCATTATTTTCCTCTTTTTTTCTCTAAATATCTAATTGTATCATATGCAAATAAGCAACAAATCCAGAATGTGACAGAAATTAAAAATAACTACGGTTTACAACCCGTGTCAAACGTGTTTGGAAAAAAAAACCTTGGCAGTCGTGCCATACCTTCAGTCGTACCTGATATACGTACGTATTTACAAAGATATACATGCATGCTCATATACGAATGTAAGTATGTGAATATATGAAAATACACACGCTTAGGAGTGACCATTACAAATTCCTCCAGAAAGGGGCAGGCTCGGCCAACGGGACGGGGAGGGAGGCCGGGCGCGGACATGGGTACTCGGGTGTGAATATGGTAATGCGAACTCTATGCTAATGATGCCCAGCGTAAACAAACCGGCGTGTGTGCGTATAAAAACAACAAAAAAACGCGGAGATTGTAAATACGACAGGGAAAGAGCAAAAACATCGTTTCGCAATGCACTATAATTGTGCTATCAATCACGGGTAACTATGAACAAAAAAATGTTGATTTTTCACGTAAAACTGCGTCTATTAACCCCCGATCTCTTCTTATGTTGAGCCTCTTTCTCTCGCCAAACATCATTAACGCGGACAAGATCGACTTGATATCATAAACCCTTTTATTATATTTCGTTACGGGAGATTACCTGTCTTTCCAGGTAGAGGTGAGAAGAAGAAAAAAAAGAGAGAGATTCGGATTAGTAAACAAAAAAAGAAGAAAAAAAACAAACTTAAAGGCTAAGGTGTTGAGGTCAGTCAGATGATGTGCAGGTAATAAGAACTGATTATCCCCACCTTTTCGTGTGATGGGCGACGCCAAGTGGTTGGGTGGGGGTGGGGGTGGGTAGATGGGGTGTAGGTAATCCTTCGTGTATATAGGCCTATCTCGTATTTCAGTCGTTTTCTTAAGAACGAGAATAATGATAATGAGAAATATTGTGTATATCTTAACCTTAGATTTTATTTATTTGTTCTATATGGTATAAGGATGAATATTTATAGATATAATTCAAATGTTATCACAGGCCTCGTAATAAGATCACTGATGAGAAGACGTTATTCTCTTCTCTTCTGCATAGCTTCTACCTTCATTTTACCTTCTCTTCCGTTCGTCTTTATTCCAATCCCTATTTTTTCTCTCTCCTTTCTATCCTCTCTCCTTCTTTCACGGCTCTCTCTTTCTTTCTCTCCTCTCTCTTCCTTTCTCTTCTCTTTTCTTTTTCTCTACTCTCCATCTTTCTCGTCTCTCTCCTCCATTCTCTTCTCTCTCTTTCTTTTTCTCCCCTCTCCATGTTTCTCTTCTCTCCCCTTTCCATCTTTCTCTCCTCTCTTCTCCTTTCTCTTCTCTCTCCTTCTTTCTCTTCTCTACTTCTTTATCCTCTCTCTCTTCTTTCACTCCTCTCTCCTTCTTTCTCTCTTATTTCCTTCTTTCACTCCTTTCTCTTTCCTTCCTCTCTCCTTTCACTACTCTTTCCATCTTTCTCTCCTCTCTCCTTTCACTCCTCTTTCCATCTTTCTCTCCTCTCTCACTCCTCTTTCCATCTTTCTCTCCTCTCTCCTTCTTTCACCCCCTTTTCCATTTTTCTCTCCTCTCTCTTTATTTCACTCCCCTTTCCATCTTTCACTCCTCTCTCCTTCTTTCACTCATCTTTCCATCTTTCTCTCCTCGCTCCTTCTTTCACTCCTCTCTCCCTCCTTCACTCCTCTTTCCATTTTTCTCTCTTTTCTCTTTCTTTCACTCCCCTCTCCTTCTTTTTCTCCTCCCTACGAAGTAATGAAATCGGTGACTGATAGATTAATTGTTAGATTAGCATCATGGAAGCGGAGGTTGCTAATGATTCACTTGTTA
>BOPN01000080.1:161223-163723 GCA_017312705.2 Penaeus japonicus
GTGCATGAGCAAAGAATGAGGCAGTGAGTAAGTGGATGAGTGAATGAGTAAGTGACTGAGCGAGTGGACAATTGAATGATTTAGTGGAAAGCGGAGTGAGTGAGTTGATGAGTGGATGGATGAATGAGCAGGTGTTTGCGTTTGTATAAAAATTCACTCTTGTATTCATATATATGCATACCGCATATACTCTCATATAAGGCTTTCTCTCCGTCTCTTTCATAAACCTACTTTCTCATTCCTCTCCGACTTTCTTAATCTCTCCCTACCAACCTTTTTTTTTTCCTCTCCTCTTCTTCCGTTATCCTACTCCCTCTTCTCATCGTTGTTCCCTCCTTCCCTGTGTCTCATAACCGCCGATTAACATCTTATCTCTCTCCTTAAGGGTGACTTCCATCTTATCTCCGCCCTTAAAACATGACTAACGGCCGCGAATAGGACGGATGATTATGAGCTTTACATAGAAAGGATTCCAAATAGGACTCCACCCACTCCGCCCTCCAGCACCCCCTCCCCCCCTCCTCCTCCCTCCCTTCAGCTCCTCCCGGTCCCTCCCTCACATCCTTTCCCCTGTCCGAGTTCCACCTTGCCCTTTCTCTCTCTCTCTCTCTCTCTCTCTCTCTCTCTCTCTCTCTCTCTCTCTCTCTCTCTCTCTCTCTCTCTCTCTCTCTCGGCCTCCGGCGTGTGCGTGTCTTCTCTTTCCCCCACCGCCCGTCTCCTTTTTGCTCCTGTAACCCTTGCGTTTATTTTATCATAGGCTTTTCTGCATTCCTCGGATATTTCCCCCTTTACTCTTTCCTTCACTCCCTAACTCTCTCTCTCTTTCAGTCTCTCATTCTCTCTCTCTCTCTCTCTCTCTCTTTCTCTTTCTCTCTCTCTCTTTCTCTTTCTCTCTCTCCTCATCCCTCCTTCTGTTCCTCCCCTCCCTCTCACTCCCTCCTTCCCTATCCCCTACACCCCATCTCTCTCTCTCTTTCTCATCCCCGTAATGTGAAGTGACTCTGAATAGCCCGTCGACCCGTTAGCTCATGTCACAGGAATTCTTTATATCCCTATCTTGTAAGGGCGACATTCCCAAACGCTCGAAATAAACGTCTGTCTGATGCGAGGTCAGAGTTGAATCGGTTCTCGTCTACGAGTGGATGGTCAGTGACCGGGGAGGGGAGGGGGAGGGGGGGTTATCGACAGTTCTTAAGTTGGTGATGATTTACGGTTATTGTTATTATTATTATCATGCTTCTGCTTATTATCTTTCTTATCATGACTATCGTCATTATTACTATTATTATCATCATATCCACTATCATTATCATAATAATTATTATCATTATCACATTCATTGTTATTTTCATTATCATTAATAGTACCATTATTAATATCATTATCATGTTTATCATCATTCCCACTATCATTATTATTACTGTTACTAATAGTTTTGCTTCATTACTATTATTATCACTATTATTATTGTTATTGCTATTATTATCATCATTATTATCATTTTTACAGACACCGTCATCAACACCATTACCATTACCATTGCCATTATCATTTTTATCATTAATAATTAAAAAGTGAGGAACAAAGGAAGGATGAAAAGAATGAAAAAAACAATATGGATATCACATCTTTTCCTCCGTTTTCAATTAACTACTTTCTTATATCATACAAATTTTACTTTTTTACACCACATATACATTGTTTTTCATTCATACTCTTTCTTTGCTTCAACGAACTTCTTTATTGATTTTGGAAAGTCAAAAAGGCGTAGAGTTCATCACGAGGCAAATTTTCATTAAACTTGTAACAAAATTATCTCGGATTCCATAAGAAAAATAAGGTTCTTGATAATGACGCTGTAATAATCAGCTCGGAAGAAAAGGGTAGTCTTTTTCATTAATATTCGGGTGGCTTCAACTCCTATCATCCCGTATGTGGAAAAAATAAGATAGTAAAAGTGTAACTTTGAGGGTAAAAAAAGATTCATAACTGGGAAGAAGAGGGAAAAAAATCCATTTCTTTAGAACAGCGGCCATTCTACGGTAGATTGGTCACTGCTGACGCCATCGGAAATAAAACGTTAAGGGGTAGAATCACCAGAGATAAACATCGTTAATTTCGCCTTTCATCTCCGTTCATTCGGCCGACACTCGCCCGTGGCCATCTAGCGGCGAGAGCAGAAAGCTCCGTCTCCCATAGAAGGACTCTACGGGACTTTCCTTCTTTTTTCAGTCACGATTCGTACATGCGTCACGTTCACCTCCTGCAATTTGCTTCATTGCCATTTCTTTCCCGTGAATCCTTTGTGCAAGATAAGAAAGTGTGCCACGGCGTCTGTTGCAGGAGTTTATGTCGATATTATGCAGAGCAGGACGTAAGTAAATTTTCTTTCAGAAGTTCCCGAATAAAAATTCATCTCACAATAAGCACGCCAGATATTCATGTATTCGCGGTCGGAGAGCGACGGGGGGTGCGGTAGGGTGGGGGAGGGAGAAGGAAT
>BOPN01000080.1:171223-176223 GCA_017312705.2 Penaeus japonicus
CCTCCTCCTCCTTCTCCTCCTCTTCTTCTTGTATTCCTTCCTTCCTTCCCCAAGTTTCCCAGCTGGTTATGAAGTCAACCCTACATCCATGGTGTATAATTCTCATCTCCGTATTTGCAATGCTATTTACGCGATCATTCAGAGTTCAACCGACATGTGCTGCACGAGATCTCTGCATAATAGCATGTTTCGCAAATGATGAGACAGAACATTTTTGGTGAAATAAAGAACGCTAATCTACGTCCTGTATTTGTTATGTGTGTTTGTTGATCAATACGTGATTATTTGCATTGTCGTGTCTGGATAGGCGGATAAACACACGTGTATGTTAATGAATAAAGTAATTAGTTAAAAGGCAAATAAATTTGTAAGTATGTGAATAAAGTATAAACACCATTAACATATATTTATAAAATAACGGATATGTGGGAGTAGTGTTGAATGAATAATATGACTAATTAATTAACGCTTAATAATATGATATCAATATAAATTCATGAATGAAATGGGTGGAAAGGAATTTTAGAAAGACGAAAAGAATCACTTAACAATGGTCGAGCGTGGGAAATGTCTGTATTTCAGTATCGCTTCAGCAAGGAGCCATCTGAACGATTTATCCATAGTTACATTATAGGGCAGATGCCGAACATCAGGCTCCGCTCTTGTCTAATTCACATTATGAATAAGGAAATGAAGAATCAACCAAGAGCCAAATAGAATAGGGTTGAACCAAAGAAGTAGTACTATAAGTAGTGTGGGAAGATGAAAATGGTGATGGAGAGAGAGAGAGAGAGAGAGAGAGAGAGAGAGAGAGAGAGAGAGAGAGAGAGAGAGAGAGAGAGAGAGAGAGAGAGAGAGAGAGAGAGAGAGAGAGAGAGAGAGAGAGAGAGAGAGAGAGAGAGAGAGAGAGAGAGAGAGAGAGAGAGATTCTGTACTGCGCGTCGTTTTGTCGCTCTTGGGAATTAAGATTTCATAGGCGTGTGTGTGTGTTGTGTGTGTGTGTGTGTGTGTGTGTGTGTGTGTGTGTGTGTGTGTGTGTGTGTGTGTGTGTGTGCGCGCGCGCGCATTTATAATAAAAATGTAATGAGATATCTAAGCTCTTCATCCTTTGGCCACTCACATCGCCTGACATTTATTGTGAGCAGTAGTCAGAGAGGCAGAAAAAATACACAATTTCCAATTTTACAAATGGTTCCAGCTCACTTTTCGCGCTCCCCGTAAACTAATATTCCCTATGGTAATGCTCGGTTTACGACTCCGCCCCTCATAGCCCCTCATAGCCCTAAAAGTAATACCCAACTTGGTCGAGGAACACTACGGTACTCGGGGCTGCACCGAATTCGCTCAAGTCTCAGCCGACAAACCGAAGGCCTCAACTACGCCATTCTTATGCAAGCCATTAAGAGAGAACTATTATTATTTTTACATATAGGTGCTGACCAATCAGCGTCTCGACAGAGTTCTAAAGCCAGGCATGACCAATATAAGTGATGGTAATACCAGTTTTATGAATATCGAACGGATTTTGTGTTCACTGGGGTACGACCCGCGTTCACCCAAACCGCCGTAAAGATTTAACATAATTTTGTTTACGCGTTAGATACAATCGTGGTTCTTCTATGCATACATTAACGTTCTTCGAATGCAAAAGTAATTCTAGGCAACTGCATTACCCTCCCACTTGCCCCCTCGTGATAAACTATTGCCATTAATATTACTTGTACAAAAACTCGTAGTATCTGTTTTGTAACCGTCTTGATTCCAACAACAAAAACAACAGCGGGATAAACGATCCATTCAGACCCATGTTCCCTACCTAACGACCAGTGTTGTCGTTGTAGTTATCGAGTTGGCCAATGAGTTATGCAACGTTGCGTTGTTCTTGTGCCAATGGCCAAGAAGACGTGTAGAACTCAAGTGTTGTTGTCAAGGCAGTTTGTGTCATTCAGAGGACCATGGAACTTAGTCAGTCAGTTAACCTGCCAGGTCGCTAATACGGCCACTTTGTGTGGTTTCCAGCAAGGCACGAAAATTCACTTGATATTTTGCTTAAGACATCATGTGACGTTATACCTCGCTATGAGAATAATATCTCAGATATTGGGTCAATCAATTCTAGCATTCTTGAGTTATTGCTATGCAAGGTCGCCCTGAACAACCCAGCAGTTGTTGCTAAACGCGACTCTCTCAGCAACTGTATCATCTGAAGACGTTGCACTGCTCTCACTAACCAGACAAAACAAAATGTCTTATGCCTTCGTCTCTTACCACCCACAGCTAGATTACACTAAACATCATAACGTTCAGAACATAGTATTGTTTTGTCATGGTAGCCGTTGGAAGTACGCACGTCTGTTGTGACTGGTTCTTTTATTTATCGCCTTCCATCCAATGCATTTGGTGAGTTAGAGACTCGCTGTGAATGTTTTCAAATTCACACAGGAGTGAATACTGTACAGATATAAGTTCCTGAACCTGACTCGACGTATCCTGATACGTCGAGTCTCTATCTGTCTGTCCGTCTGTCTATCTGTCTGTCTGTATCTATCTATCTATCTATCTACCTTTGTGTCTATTTCTCCCCTCTTATCAGGATAAATATCTCCTCATCTCCCTTTGTTTCCCATGTCTTCTACCAGACCTCCCTCACCTTGTTCTCATGTTGATACTAACTAAAGAGCGCCGAGCAAGTCATGTAACTGGACGTAATAACACACCAAATAAACACATTCACCGAGTTGAGATAACAAAAGCCGGGCAACTGTTGTATGATGAAACAGCTAACTGCCCGTGTTGTGGTAATAAACAAACAAATTATCTTTTACTCGGGTTAGCAACAAATAAACACAACAGAGACATCAAACAAGAGGACTGTACGTAAGAAGGCAAACAAGTCCAGGACGCACCGACAAAAAATAGCATAGGCCTACATACTGACGCGAACAACTAACAAATAAGCGACGGAAAAGCTGCGGTAAACAAATAGAAGCAACGTGCGTGGAAACAACAAGAAACAGGCAACTGGGCTGAACGCGGACTAGCAACAAACAAACAGCTGGGGCGTGTGCTGGGTGTCTGGTGTTGAGGACCCAGCAGGGGGTTGGCGTGGGCGTTGGGTGCGGGATGGGCGGGGATGGCCACGGCGAGGGAGGAACAACAGCTTCTAAGGAGATGCAGCTTCTTGGGTGCGTTTGGAGAAGATGCAGCTTCTTCGATACGCTTAAGGGCGATGGCGGGAATGTAGAGAGTCAAGTACTGTGTGGATGTGAGAGTGACTGGTTGGCTAGATGAGTGAGAGTCAAGGAGAAGGAAAGGTACAGGGCACCCCCTCGTCTCTCCCTAACGCGACCATCAAAACAAGCATTTCCTCCCCTGCTGAGAAACGTGTCCCTTAATCCCCTCACTAACCCCTTGTCGTAAGGTGGACACTCGTCCCCTCGCTCACACCTGGCATCCCTTACGCCCCTCGCCATCATCTCTCAAGACGAAGGATTTACGGGACACTCGCGGGGGTGAAGGAAATCGTCGCTTTGCTGAAAACCAGTCGTTCTTGGGTCAGTCTCCCGCCCTTGCGCTCGCCTCGCCATTGTCACGCCCTCGGGCTGAGGTTTATGGCAATGTGTTGCATCACCTGACTCATGGGTTGAGGCGTCGCTTGTTGTGGTTGTAGTTATTTTAATGGAAATGGATATATACTTAAAATGACAAGTGTATATATCTCACCTGCAGATAATGAACGCAGCTTCAAGCCTGGCGTCACATTTAGAATTCTAGTTACAAACTTGCAAGATCTTTTAAGGAAACTGGGGATTGTACTCCGTTCTAAAGAGAAGTCTAACGCACTTTATACTCTAAGGACATAGCGAGGCATTAATGACTTAATTGATATTTGGTAGGCACCGAATAAAATGCATTCTGTGCATGCGAGGGAGTCTCATGGTCTGAATCCAAAAGGACTCAAGCATTTTGTTACATAATATCCATTGACGTCATTCACTGGCAGAGAAGTAGGGGGCAATGGGGACGACAAAAAGTGGGAAAATGGAGATAAATAAGACATAACAATGGCTGCTTGAGAGGGAGGTAAAACTAGAAAGGTAAAACGAATGAAAGAAAGCATTCGGGGGTTGAACGAAATGAGAGGCAAGTTTGCAGCAACATCAGAGACACCGATCTCACACACACACACACACACACACACACACACACACTCACACACACACACACACACACACACACACACACACACACACACACACACACACACACACACACACACACACACACACACACACACACACACACATATATATATATATATATACATATATATATATATATATATATATATATATATGTATATATATATGCATTTAAACATAAACACACATACACACAGTATATTTGCTTGAACACTTAACCGTCTCCCTGCATCAGCCGCACTGGAAAAACCGTGTCAACGCAACACAGTTTGAACTCCCGCACGATCACCGATCTTGACCTTGCCTGTCTTTATAAAGAGGTGTGAACAACAAACATCCAAGTCAGCTGGAATGTCAAATGGCCTCTTAAGATGAAAGCTATCTTCAAAAAAATGGTGCATATATAAATATAAGAATGATTTGCATGCGCGCGCACCCAATATGTTTATGTGATGTGCATGTTGGACCTCTTGCTCTGTCCAGTAGAGGTATGTGGGTGCGGTGGGCGAGTTGGGTGTGGACGACTTGTGGAGGGAAGTGGAGAGAGGAGGGGGAAGAGTGATAAGTGGAGAGGGGAGAGGGGAGAGGGGAGGGGGAAGAGTGGTAAGTGGAGAGGGGAGGGGAAAGAGTGGCAAGGGGAGAGGGGAGGGGGGAGAGTGGCAAGGGGAGAGGGGAGGGGGAAGAGTGGCAAGGGGAGAGGGGAGGGGGAAGGGTGATAAGTGGAGAGGAGAGAGGGAAGAGTGGTGAGAGGAGAGGGGAGGAGGAAGCGTATTGAAGGGAGAGGGAAGAGTAGTAAGT
>BOPN01000080.1:181223-186223 GCA_017312705.2 Penaeus japonicus
AGAGAGAGAGAGAGAGAGAGAGAGAGAGAGAAGAGTGAGGAAGAGGAGCATCCAGCGGAAGACATGAGGCCCAGACTCAAAAAAACATACGTTAATGAGACAACCTTCAAGACCCGACCAGAGGAACGGACCGATAAAACACGTTGGTAAATTGATTTCGTAACTCGTAAATAAACATTTGTCCCCATCAAGCGGGCGCGCTCAGCGGTTTGGCCATTCTGCTTCGTGGTGCAACTTTGCTTTTTGAGAGGATGGTTGGAGTGGAGAGAGAGAGAGAGAGAGAGAGAGAGAGAGAGAGAGAGAGAGAGAGAGAGAGAGAGAGAGAGAGAGAGAGAGAGAGAGAGAGAGAGAGAGAGAGAGAGAGAGAGAGAGAGAGAGATAAAGAGCGATAGAGATAGATAGATAGAAAGAGAGAGAATAAAAACGAGAGAGCAAGAGACCGACAGAGAGAGAGAGAGAGAGAGAGAAAGTGTCGAAAAAAAAAGACAAACAGAAAGAAAAAAAAAAAAAGAAAGAAGAAAATTGACAGAAACAAAGAGAAAAAGAAGATGAAAGAGAGAAAGAGAGACCGAGGATTTTCATTTCGTGGTCAAGTGGAACGGGAATTCAGGAATATATCGGGAATGGCGGTAAATTACCGGCGAAGGTAAGTCATGGATCAGAGGTAGGTGGCAGAGACGATCAAGAAGGAAGTGTGGGAATACGTCTTTTTTTTCTTCGCTTGCTTTTCATATTTATTGGTTATCCTTGGGTTTGTTCGAGTTTATTTTCATTCTTGTTTATTTATTATTTTTGTGTGGTGTTATTTTTGTTTATTTCTTTGAATTCTTGATTTTTTTTTTCTTGTAGTTAGTTAGGTTTGTTTTTATCCTTGTTATTTGTTTGTTGCTTATCTTTTTTTTTTACCTTATTGTTATTTATTTTTCTTGTTTATCTTCATTTTCTTTTTCTTGTTGATCCTTATTTTTTTTTTTCTTGTTGATGTTTATTTTCTTTTTCTTGTTGATGTTTATTTTCTTTTTCTCGTTTATCTTTATTCTAATTTTCTTGTTTATCTTTCTTTTTTTTATTTTTTTTTAAAGTTTATGTTAATTCATTGTTTATCCTACAATGTTTTCTTTATCTATTATTCATGTACCCACAAAACTGTGAAATCATATCTTAAAAAAAAGGATTTTTATACATCTCTTTATTTCTTTCTATCAGTAGCTATACTTGTCTTTATGTTGTACGAGTCATGTATATATATATATATATATATATATATATATATATATATATATATATATATATATATATATATATAACTCGGAAAAGAGATGAAAATAAATGATGAGCAAAAGTTGGTTAAACAAATCAACAGAATGTTTTGATGAAATTTAGCAAAACTGCAGAAAAAATATCAACAAAACTGAAATATATGAATATATGTATATATATATATATATATATATATATATATATATATATATATATATATATTTATTAAATATATATATATATATATATATATATATATATATATATATATATATATATATATATATATTATATAAATATATATATATATATATATATATATATATATATATATATATATATATATATATATTTGATATAATATATATATATATATATATATATATATATATATATATATATATATATATATATATATTTGATATATATATATATATATATATATATATATATATATATATATATATATATATATTTAATATTATATATATATATATATATATATATATATATATATATATATATATATATATATATATCTAATTATATATATATATATATATATATATATATATATATATATATATATATATATATATATATTTAATATAATATATATATATATATATATATATACACATAAGTAAATAAATAAATAAATGAATAAAAAAAACAAAAAACAACAACAACAATATATATATATATATATATATATATATATATATATATATATATATATATATCAGTTTTGCTAAATTTGATCAAAAATTCTGTTAATTTGTTTAACCAACTTTTGCTCATCATTTATTTTCATCTCTTTCCCGAGTTGTATAACATGAAACAACACTTTGTTAATCTTGTTTTGGGTCTCAAATATAAATCAATTTGGCGTCTTTGGAAAATCAACCTCAGCCTTCCTGTGGCTCCGATTATATGATAAGGGAATGAAGGAATTGATTAATAAGCGAATATGGTAAAAGAGATAGAGAGTACATAAAGAGAAGCACAAAGAGAATAAATAAGTAAAAAAAGATACAAAAAATATATAGATAAAAAAGTGTATAGCAATAAAATAAAAGATGAATAAACAGATAACAACAAAAGAAATGTATACGAATTAATGATAAAAACAATAATAGAATAATCGAGGCACAGAGGGAAAATAATCCCTTCGTAAATGGTTTAAATAGAAAGATGTAGAGAATCAAATTGTGATAAAAAAAACAAAAAACGGTAACCCTTCTGCACGAGAGCTGAACATAAAGAAGTGAGATCTGATTGAACATAAAAGGAAATGAAAAAGCGAAGAAAATGATGAGGGCAACGCATAAGGACAAATCGTCTTGTTCAGAGGGACAAAAGAGGGAGGTAAATAAGAAAAAAAAAGGGGGAAAAAAAAGGAAAACATCTTTTGCATAACATAACGTAACATAATTTTGAATAAGGAAACAAAAAATAATTAAAACGAATCAATAGATAAACCAATTTATAAACAAATTATAGAAAAAAGAAACAGAAAACGATAAGTGCAGAAAACGCAAGAAATCGCTCTGTGTTGAAGGACGGAACAAAAGCACCACGCGAAGGGAATTTCTCCGACCAAGAGGAACCTTCTTCTTTTGCATCATCTTACCTTTTTTCTTTCTTTCTTTCTCCACCTCACCTTCTTCTTTTTCTGTAAGTGTGAGGCCGAACGTGGGGATTCTGCTTGCTTGCGTCTCTCGAGTGTTCAAGGACTCATCCGGGACACAATGCAAGTCACGAGCCTTTGGCAAAATTTCAATAAGGATCATTTACGCCGTGTTGGCAATATGGAAATGAGTTTTGAGGCGCAGGAGGAGTTCCAATTTCTCCCCCCCCCCCTTTTTTTTCGCCCTTCGTCGCTTGCGCCTTCTTTCTCTTTTGCTTAAGCCCCCCCCTCCCCTCCCCCCCTCCTCACCCACCCACCCACGCCCACCCCCTGCTCATAAATCTTCTAGCATACCACGGCAACTTTGTAGAGTTTCAGAGTCTGACATCAGTTGTTCATTTTTATGCCGTCTGTCTTAGAAGTGTCGTCGGGGGAAGTCCGGGGGGGGGGGGGGCGTCCTGCAGCCTCGTGTCGTCACTTCGTTATTTACCTTCTATTTTTGTTATTGGGGCTTTTGCGCTAGTCTTGATTATCCTTTGTATGTCGGGCTTTTTTTTATCATTGTGTGTTGTGTCCCTTTTTGGTTTATTTGGTGAATAGGTCTTTCTACTTATCTCTTTTTTTCTAATTGTATCATTGTTGTCCTTTTCCCCTCCATTTCGTAACTGGGCTTATTTTCTTTTTTCTTTTCTTTTTTGTTATCTCGTTATCGGACTTGTCTTTTATCATTTCATTATTGGGCCTCCTGCTTTTTTTCGTTTTGATAGCTCCTCATTGGGCCTTTCTATATTAGTTCATCATTGAGCCTTATCGTTAATTCGTTATTAGGCCTTTTTGATGGTCCGTTATGGGGGGCTTCCAGACACAATTAGCCCCACCCTCTTCCCCTCCTTCACCACCACAATTTTTCGAGGGAGGAGGGGTCGAGGAGGGACTAGGGGCGGTAGGGTGATCATGGCAATTAGGCCGTCCCGAATTACTCCATGGGCGTCTGCTGTGGGTATATACTATACAATATACAGTACAGATGTATATATATATTCTTTATTGAGTCTGGATCTCATCGTGAATGTCTGCGGTCGTCATAATTCTAGGGCTTTCTGTGATAAAAAGGGGCTTTATGAGATGACCACCTTAGTAATCAGGACAGTAACAAAGGCCTGCGGAAAGGGAGGTGACGATGGAGCTTAATGGTGATACATATATATATATATATATATATATATATATATATATATATATATATATATATATATATATATATATATATAGAGAGAGAGAGAGAGAGAGAGAGAGAGAGAGAGAGATGTATATATAGACATATACGTGTGTGCGTGCATATGTATACAGAGAGAGAGAGAGAGAGGTGTGTGTGTGTGAAAGAGAGAGAGAGAGAGAGAGAGAGAGAGAGAGAGAGAGAGAGAGAGAGAGAGAGAGAGAGAGAGAGAGAGAGAGAGAGAGAGAGAGAGAGAGAGAGAGAGAGAGAGAGAGAGAGAGAGAGAGAGAGAGAGAGAGAGAGAAATAGAGAGAGAGAGAGAGAGAGAGAGAGAGAGAGAGAGAGAGAGAGAGAGAGAGAGAGAGAGAGAGAGAGAGAGAGAGAGAGAGAGAGAGAGAGAGAGAGAGAGAGAGAAAGAGAGAGAGAGAGAGAGAGAGAGAGAGAGAGAGAGAGAGAGAGAGAGAGAGAGAGAGAGAGAAAGATAGATAGATAGAGAGAGAGAGAGAGAGAGAGAGAGAGAGAGAGAAGGAGAGAAAGAGAGAGAGAGAAAGATAGATAGAGAGATAGAGAGAGAGATAGACAGATAGAGAGAGAGAGAGAAGGAGAGAGAGGGAGAGAGAGAGAGAGAGAGAGAGAGAGAGAGAGAGAGAGAGAGAGAGAGAGAGAGAGAGAGAGAGAGAGAGAGAGAGAGAGAGAGAGAGAGAGAGAGAGAGAGAGAGGTATTGGAAGAAAAGTGTGCCAGCAATGGTAGTGTGACGTCGATGGAGAATCAGTCGCAAACACTGGGCTGTCCATCACTTCCGAAAACAAACACAGCACGAAACCCGCCGAGATAATACAATACTACAAACGCAATACGTCAAGAAAATTCCCCCGAACTCAAATCCTGGCCGC
>BOPN01000080.1:193723-201223 GCA_017312705.2 Penaeus japonicus
TGTGTGTGTGTGTGTATGTGTGTGTGTGTGTGCGAGTCCGTGTGCGTGTGCGACTGTACATTCGTATATGCATGTGCTTGTGCGTGTGTATGCGTGTGTGTACATGCGTTAGTCTGTGTCTGGGCATGTGTGCGTGCGAACGTGTGCGTGTGTTCGAAAGCATCGCAAAAAATAAAAAAAAAAAAAAAAAAAACGAGCAAAGAAATGTGCCACGAGACTCCCTAGTGCGAGGCTCTCTAATTTGTGAGCTGGCGAGAGCTGGGCGGCCGGAGCGCCCCGCCCTCCGCTAAGTCGGTGGAGAGGCCATGTTGGATCGAGTGGAAGGCTGGCGGGCGAGAAGGAGGGTGTGGAGGGAGGGAGGAGGGCTGGGTGGGTGAGAAGGAGGGCGTGGAGGGAGGGTGGAAGGCTGGCGGGTGAGAGGGAGGGAGTGGAGGGAGGGTGGAGGGCTGGGCGGGTGAGATGGGAGTGGAGGGAAAGAGTTGGAGGACCGGAAGAAAAGGAGGGAGAGAGAGTGTAGGAGGAGGGTAGGGAGAGAGAGAGAGAGAGAGAGAAAGAGAGAGAGAGAGAGAGAGAGAGAGAGAGAGAGAGAGAGAGAGAGAGAGAGAGAGAGAGAGAGAGAGAGAGAGAGAGAGAGAGAGAGAGAGAGAGAGAGAGAGAGAGAGAGAGAGAGAGAGAGAGAGAGAGAGAGAGAGAGAGAGAGAGAAAGAGAGAGAGAGAGAGAGAGAGAGAGAGAGAGAGAGAGAGAGAGAGAGAAAGAATGGGTGCAGTGGGGGAGGGGAGGAAAATAGAGGAAATAATGAATGAACGAAAGAATGAACGAATGAATGAATGAATGAATCCTATCCATGTTGCTGGTCTTGGGAGAGGCAATGGAGACGGGCCTCGGAGGGGCAGGAGGGAGGGAGGGAGGGGGTGGGGCGGGGGTGGGGGTGTCCACTATTCGCCTGTGATCCCTTATGAAATGAGGTTTTAAAGACGGTATTGTCGTTTGAATGCGTGGCTGTTGTCTGGCTGTTTGTGTTTGTTTGTGTGGAGAGGGAGATGTGGGAAGGGAAAGGTAGGGAGGGAGAAGGGGGAGAAGGGAGAGGGGGGAGAAGGGGGAGAAGGGAGAGGGGAGAGAAGGGAGAGGGGGGAGAAGGGGGAGAGGGGAGAGGGGGGAGGGGGGGAGGATGAGGGGGGGAAAGGGGAGAGGGAAAGAGAAAAGGAGGAAAGTATTCTGGGTGGGTGGGAGGTGGGTGGGAGAGGAGAAAAGGGAGTGTTTCTAGGAGAAAGGGGAAGGGGGAGTGCTTTCTGGATGGGTAGGGGGGGGGGGAGTGGTCGTATTAAGGTGTGGCGACGAGAGGGGGTTCGTCTTCGGAGATGGAGGGAGGGGGAGGGGGGAGGGGGTGAAAGTAGTCGTCTACCGAGGCGGGAGGACTCAGAAGGGTCATAAACACTCACCCTGACTTTTGTAGTGTTTTTGTATTAACAGTTCGGAGTTTGAAGCATTCTAAATTCTTATTAAATTCTCGCGTACATGACAAAAGAATGGGGCATTTTTTTAACAGTCATAATTCATATACGCACTTGGTGTATGCACATATGCTTGTGTGCACGTATACGTGTATGTGTTTATGTGTGTGTGTGTGTTTGTTGATGTGTGTGTGTGTTGGTGTGTGTGTTTATGTCTGTTTATGTCTATCTGACTGTCTGTTTGTTAGTCTATATATTTGTCTGTCTGTTTTATACACAGCGTATCTATTCGTTTTTTTTCCATCATCCTTCACTGACCGCAATATTCGGAAAAAGTCTTTTTATTTGATTCTTTCTTTTCTCATAAAACTTCATAATAACAGAACAAACATCTACAAGGAAACAAATAAAAAACAAGGACACAATACAAGGTATTGTAATCGAATCCATGGCAGATACACAGCGGGAAATTTCAAAATCAGAGGCTAAACTTGCAAAATCAGAACTTGTCAACAACATTGAAATACCGGAAAAAATGTGTTTTGATCTTTTTTTTTTTTTTTTTACGTAATTTTTCATTTTGCTTTTATGTGTTTTTTTGTGTGTGTTTTCGTCTGGAATGCTATTGTTATAATTGTTTCATATGACGCGCCATACAACTACTGGAATATTACCATTATCATTTTCCTTTCCTGTGAGGGGAGGTGGAAGGGGGGGGGGGGATTCAACCTAAAAGTCTATCTTTTATTCGTTCAGTTTTCAGATACACGCTCGTTCCATGAGGAATTCAGACAACACGAAGCATCGCAAAACATCGTATGTAAAAGTAAAAAGAAGAGAAAGAGAGAGAGAAAGACAGAGAGAGAGAGAGAGGGAGAGGGAGGGAGGGAGAGAGAGAGAGAGAGAGAGAGAGAGAGAGAGAGAGAGAGAGAGAGAGAGAGAGAGAGAGAGACAGAGAGACAGAGAGACAGAGAGACAGAGAGAGACAGAGAGACAGAGAGACAGAGAGAGAGAGAGAAAGAGAGAGAGACAGAGAGAGAGAGAGAGAGAGAGAGACAGAGAGACAGACAGACAGAGAGAGAGAGAGAGAGAGAGAGAGAGAGAGAGAGAGAGAGAGAGAGAGAGAGAGAGAGAGAGAGAGAGAGAGAGAGAGAGAGAGAGAGAGAGAGAGACAGAGAGAGTGACAGACAGACAGACAGCAACAAAACAACAACAGTAATGATAACCATAACAACAACAAATAATAAACAAAAAAGACGGATACATCCTCACCCTACTACAAACACCAAGAAGAAATAAAAGAGGAAGAAGAATATGAGAAAAAAAAAACAAGAAGAACACAACGAAACAAAGAACAGGAAAAGAAGAACTACAGAAGGCAAGAACATTCCAATCGACCCCAAGCACAGAAGGACATGAAAAAAAAAAAAAAAAACAGTAATAAAAAGTAATGTGGGGGAGGGGAGGCGGAGATAGAAAGAGAAGAGAAGAGAAGAGAAAAGAATAAAAAAATAATAAATAAAAGAAGATATGGAGTAGGAGTATCGCCGGAGACGCTCACCAACGACAAGAGGCTCCGTGATGCAGACGCGGAAACCGGAAGTAGATGACGACACGAGCAGGAACGCAATAAAGAGCCTGATGGCGCAGACGAAGGCAAAGGGTGAGTAATGACAGAGGACGGAGAGGACGAGGCAAGAGAGAAGAGGAGAGAGTGCAGAGCGATAAAGATGTTGGTTTTGCTAAGAAAGGGCAAACGACGAGGGCGGAGGATGCCAAGAGGTGGTAGTGGGGATGGAGGAGGTGGGGGAGGAGGAGGAGGAAGAGGAGGAGGAGGAGGAGGAGGAGGAGGAGGAGGAGGAGGAGGAGGAGGAGGAGGAAGAAGAGGGGGGGGACGAAGGGGTAAGGAGAAGAGGGAGGAGGGGACGAGTAGTAGTAGTAATTGTAGTAGTAGTAGTAGGAGGAGGAGGAAGGATAGGAGAAGGAGGGGATGGAGCAGGAGGAGAGGGAGGATTAAGAGGAGGAGGAGAAGAGGAAGGACGGGAATGAGAAGGGAGAGAGCAATGAGGAAAGGAGGTGGAGAATGACGAGGAGGTGGCAGCGGAGGAGGAGGTGATGGTGGAGGAGGAGGAGGAGGAAGGAGATGATGGTGGTGGTGGAGGAGGAGGAGGAGAGGAGGAGGAGAAGGAGAGGGGCTTCTCTCCAGGATGTCTCGTGCAACATCTGCAACCGAGGCGAGCGAACAAGAAGTGATAACTAAATAATGAAAGCAATGACGTCACATATAAATACAATATAATCCCACAAGAAAGACTCGTTGCTCACTGCCACCCCGCAAGACGATACACAGGATGATCCTTCTAAATCCTCTACTGCAGACATCTCCGGCCTGTCAGCAATGTCAGCGGTGCCACCAGTGTCAGCAGGGTCACGCCACGCACGCTCCCATGTCAGTGTCAGCAACGCAAGTGTTTGAGCAGAGAATCCTGTCACTCTTGTCACGCCAAAAACGCTCACGACACCTTGTTGCCAGTCTCAGCGTGGCCACTCAGCCAAGCGGTCAATTAGCACTGGATTCAGGGCCCTTTGGCCTTGTTCTGCATTGTAATTGCATATATTCTTATATATACGCATAAATTCATATGAGTATACATAAAAAAAATTGGATATATGCATGTAAACATAAGTGGATGCGGGCATACACTGCATACACATCAGTACCATTAAAAACTAACTGAAAATAATTATTTAATTGATATAAATTTTGTTATATAAATGACATTGTCAATACATATGCAACTGGTAATATCAGGAATGATCAGAAGCAAGACTCATAACTTTAATTAATCAAAGTCGTAAAGTAACAATAAAGTTAATAAAGTCAATTCGAGTGACGATGATAATGATAATGAGAAAATGTCAATCATTATAACAATAATCATCATTACAAAAACAACGCTGATAATCTTAACAACAACACAGTCAGATCAACTGCACGACAACTGATATGCCAGAACGAAGGATGGGGCGAAGGGGGGAAGGGGAGGGAGGAGGGGGGGAGGGAGTGGAGCGCGAACAGCAAGGGCTATTAAACTCGTCAAACAACAAAACAAACACCGACATCAACACCACCAACAAACAAACAACATCAACATCCTTCCCCCGCAGAGACCCTCTCAACACCCTCCTCCCCCATCCCCCCCCGCATCCTCCTTCCCCCCCCTAAATAACAGGGAGAAAAGGGAAGCGAAAGGGGGGCAACAGGCTCCTCGGAAGATCCCCGGCTTAGAGCAATTAACACGAAAAGGCAACCGAGTCACAGCCTCTTCGCAGACGACGCAACCCGACTTGAGGCCCTTCATGCGCTTAATAATGGATCGTTAGGGGAATATTAGTGTATCTCGCGATCGCAGGACGAGACTCTTGGGTGGTACCTGTCAGAGCTCAGGCCGGGGGAGGGGGAGTGGATGAGGAGGAGGGGGGGTCTGTAAGAGGGGGAAGGGGGTAGGAGGAGAGGAGAGATAGGGAGGGGTGGAGGAGGGCGAGGTAAAGGATGTGGAAGAGGAGGAGGAGAAGGAGGAAGAAACGGAGGTGGAGGAAGAGGAGGAAGAGGAGGAGGATGGGGAAAGAGGAGGAGAAGGAGGAGAAGATGGAGGAAGAGGAGGAGGAGGAAAGAGGAGGAGAAGGTGGAGGAGGAGGAGGAGGAGGAGGAGGAGGAGGAGGAAAAGGAGGAAGAGGAGGAGAAGAAAAATTAGGGAGAGTTAGGGAGGGAGGGATGGAGGGAGTGAGGGGGGAAGGAAGAAAGGAAGGAGGAGAAGAAATAAGAGGCACTGAGAGCCGTGCAGTAATGAGGAATAAGCAGGACGTGCACAAAGATATATACAGGGACGGGGGAGGGATGGTTAGTTTTTGCGCACTTCTGGGTTTCTGTGTGTATAGAGGCATAAGTGCCTGACAGGCAAAGAAACAAAAGACTACCACAATGTCGCTCTAATAAAGAAGAAAAGAAAACAGAAGCAAACTTATACACATGTGCAACTGATTTATAAAACGCCGATACACAAACAAACATACCTATAAAACTAAAATATGAACAACAAAAAAACGAGAGAAAGGGTTACGCCAGACAAACACGCGTTACACTGATAAAGAAGGAATCTAACCACAAACCAAGTGGCCTCACAGATCTGAAACTGCCGATGCACGGCCGTAAACTGCAATGACTCTGTGAGATCAATAGCCCGGACGTATAGCACGCAGAGGAACCTGATTTCAAGAGACTTCTCCGATGTAGAATGGGGATCTCAATGTGTTCCAGTGAACACACGCGGCTGTTCAGAGTAAAACGAGTAAAACAAGTCAGTGGTTAACGAGTTAATTGTTAAGGGTGGCTGGAGTGGGCGAGGGGGGCTGGATGGAGTGAAGGGGCGGGGAGGGAGGGGGAATGGAGTGAAGGGGTGGGGGGTAGGGGCGCCGTCGAGTCAACAGGTGTCCGTCCGAGCGGGGAAGGTAAAACCCACACAAGTGCTGGGGAAAGTATACCCGGGATCAGTACACAAAAAGATTCATAAAATATATCAAGATATTTTTACATCAGGTACGAGAAAACAGACGAAGAAAAGACTGAGGAGAAGGAAATCAAGAAAAAGAGAAATCGCACACACACACACACACAAACACAAACACACACACACACACACACACACACACACACACACACACACACACACACACACATATATATATATATATGTATGTATATATATATATATACATATATATACATATATATACATATATATATATCTACTTAAATATATATACTATATATATTATATATATATATATAATATATACATACATATATAATATACATATATATATGCATATTTAGATATATATATTTCACATACCGTATATATAAGAACGAGGAAATATAATCTTCATTAAACCAGAATCATACTTCCACAAGATTATCTACGACATTTCCCTGTACAACCATTTTTAAAAAATAGTTAAATAGATAAATGATATATCAATAAATGCTCTATAACTCGCTGCAGACAAATAAATATAAAAATATATTGCCATTCATAGTATAAAGATTCTTCCAGCAAAGACAATCTAAACTAGCAAAGGCAGAACGGAGACTTAAAAATTAATTAAGAAAAACAACATAAAACTACAACAACAACAACCCAAAACAATGAAAATAATAATAATAACAATGATCATTCAAAAAAAGACAATCCTAACATTACCATCATGGTACTAATAACAACGATAATGTTACCAAGACGTAAAAGGAAAATAAATAAAAGTGAGAAGGATAGAAAGAGAGAAGAAGTGTTGAAATACGAATAAACAGAAAGATGTTGGAGGAAAGAAGACAACATAAAAATGTCTCTTAAAAAACGAACATTTCCAGTGAAAAACGAAAGAAACGAGAAACTCAAAATTAAACAAGAAAAGTTCTAACAAAACGACAAAAACGGCACCACAAGCTGAAGAAGATACAACGTTTATGAAAAAAAAGCAAAAACAAAAAAGACGAAAGATCGAAAGAAAAAGAACGAAATAAAAATAGAGAGAAAGCGCTTTGAGGGGAAAATGAGAAAAAAAGAGGAAAAGAAAAGAAAAAATATATATAAGCATGTAAAGAGAAAGATTTAAAGAATGAGAGTTATTGAAAATTGCGGATTTGAAAGAGAAGGAACAGAAGGAGGAGAAAAGTAGGAAGAAGAAGGAAGGGAGAAGAAGAGAGGGAACAAGAGAAGGAAGTTTAGGAGGAGGAGGAAGAGGGGGAGGGGGGGAGGAAAAGGATGCATAAGAGGAGGAGGAAAAGGAGGAGGAGGAGGTCGAATGAAGAGGATGGAGGAGGAAGAAGAAGAGGATGGAGGAGGAAGAAGAAGAGGAAGAGGAAGAAGAGGAAGAGGAGGAATCAGAAGAGGCAAAATCGAAGATAATAATGAGGAGGTGAAAGAAGAAGTAAAGAAAAGAGGAAGGAGAAGTGGATGTGGAGTAGGAGAAAGGCAAGGATGAGAAGGT
>BOPN01000080.1:211223-213723 GCA_017312705.2 Penaeus japonicus
AAAGTTAGCAATAAACTGGAGACCCGATATAGTAGGGAACTTCGCCTCGTTTGTATAAGGGATAAGGACTGTTATCGTATCTCGCACAACAGGAGAACTGCCTTTCCGTCTGGTCAAGAGAGGAGAGAGTATCACTAAGTATACGTCTATACTATCTCCACCATCAGGAAGTCGTGTTCGCTCGAGAAAGATGTGTTTTGGCTTCTTTAAACGCCCGCGGCCGTAAAGATGACTTACTGAGTCGGGGCGGGCGGCGGGCGGCGGGCGGCGGGCGGATCCGGAACATTTCCAAAATCTGCGGCATTTGGCTCTTTCGGCGGGTCGCCAAACCGCCGCGAGACGCTGGCGGAGTCTGGTGGAAAAGAACACCAGTTCCACTTCTCGTTTCTTAGAATGTTCTCGCGTTGCATTCTGGGTCATCGTTCGGCCGCGAGCTGGTGGGCTGCTCGGCGGCGCCGGCGGTTCGCCTCTCGATCGCTGGGACGTCGCGCCTCCCCCCCTGGCCGGCCCTCGCTGGGTGTCAGGGCGAGACTCGACTTTCGGGTCTCGCTCTATCTGCATCTTTGGACGCTTGGCGGCACTTCAGGCAATGGTATTATAGATTACTTTTATTCTTAATCTTAATATTAATCTCTCTCTCTCTCTCTCTCTCTCTCTCTCTCTCTCTCTCTCTCTCTCTCTCTCTCTCTCTCTCTCTCTCTCTCTCTCTCTCTCTCTCTCTCTTCCATTATATACTGCGTCGTTTAGTAAATTCGATGACTAAAATTTGCTTTAAATATCTTGCTAATATTCAAGGCTCGGGCTATAAAGATTAGGAACAGAAAGTTGGCTCTTTTAGATCTTCTGGCATATTACCTGTGCTTAAAGGGAACAGGTTTTATTCTTTTACATCGACAATCTTTCTATCCCTTCGCAACAAGAGCCCACAATTTATAAGTTGCAGCTCATAATCCTTCTTGATAATGAGACTGCGTAAGCTGTAAACCTTGCAAAAATTTACGAAATCGCTTTACGAAGAGTGAACGAACGCTCTTAGCCTTCCATACGAATCGGCCCAAAAGATTCCCACAAAGCTAGAATCTAACACTCCAAAGCCCTCAAGCGAGTATTCTACAATCATCACACAATACAGACATTCCCCTTTTACCATTCGAGCCTCAAGCACTTACGTCTTCCTTAATCTACAAATCTTTCGCAAGCACTTTCATGCACGAGTTAAAACAAACAGCCTCACCACAGCAGGAGAGCGGCGATCTCGCAATAACTAAACAAACTGTAACCTTCCGCCACACCACTGCACAAAATCCCCTTCTTATGCGAGACGGACCGGATGATAATTGCTTCTCCATTTCCTTGGTTTGCATTGTTGCTTAATTAGAGTGAGGGTGACAGAGGGAGGGAGGGAGGGAGGGAGGGAGGGAGGGAGAGAGGGGAAGAAGGGGTAAGTGGGAGGGGAAAAAGGGGAAGAGGGGGAGGGAAACGGGGAGAGAGGGGGAGAGGGGTGAGTAGGAGAGAGAGAGAGAGAGAGAGAGAGAGAGAGAGAGAGAGAGAGAGAGAGAGAGAGAGAGAGAGAGAGAGAGAGAGAGAGAGAGAGAGAGAGAGGGAGAGAGAGAGAGAGAGAGAGACAGAGAGAGAGAGAGAGAGAGAGAGAGAGAGGGTGAGAGAGAGTGAGAGTGAGTGAGAGAGACAGCGAAAGAGAGAAAGAATGAGAATGAGAGTGAAAGAGATAAAGAATAAGAAAGAGAGCGAATGAGAGAGAAAGCGAATGAAAGAGAGAGGGGGGGAGGTGATATATATAGAGAGAGGGTAGAGAAACAGAATAAAAAAAAATAGACTATGAAAGATAAGTATCTACAAAGGGGAAACGACTCGAAGAAGGAGCAGGGGAAGGAGGAAGAGGAGAAGGACAAGAAGGAGGATAAAGAGAACGAGAAGAAGGAAGAGAAGAAGAAAAAGAAGGAGACGAAGAAGAAAATGGAAATCAAATTAAAAAAGTCAAGGAGAAGGATAAGAGGAATAAATAGAAATACGAATAAGGAGAGATAAACGAGGAAGGCAGTGTTCTTGCGGCATAAGTTGGCGATTTACTCACATTTTTATGCCAAAGTTCTCATCGCGGGAGAAGGTTAATAACAAAATGCCTCGCGAAATTAGTCCCTTTGAAATTATCCATCCAAAAGAAAGAAAAAAAAAGAAAATAAAAGAAAAAGAGAGAAAATAAAAGGTATAACTTTCTGACAACAAGGCATAAGAAAAAAGGGGGAAGAAAAAAAAAGGGTAGGGGGGGAGAGGGGGGAAGAAAAGAAAAGAAAAGAAAAGAAAAAAAGGGAAAAAGAGCGAGAGTGACTCTACAGCTCTATCAATTTGGAGTTAGAAAACATCTTTGAGGAAGAGGGAAAACACCACCTCCTTCCGGCATTGTGTATCAGGGACGAGTGTTCTGTTCTGTGTGGGAGACTTTCTTGTGGGTATCCAAGTTCCTTCGCCAGAAATAATAAAG
>BOPN01000080.1:221223-226223 GCA_017312705.2 Penaeus japonicus
GAAAGATTTAAACAAGCTTAGATTACGGTTTCGGAACGCCATGTCATAGCGCCCTGGCTGGTGAGGGCAAAGACCCTGAGTGGGAGGGAGTACGATCGGCTCGCTGAGTGATCGGCGACGAAAACATTCAATCCGCGGACGACCGATATCAGGCCAAATGCTTGAGATAAATCCGAGTGATATTCTTAATCGGATAATTCGGAGTTACGGCCCCATGACGTCAGGAGATTTGTATTAACTGTGGGAAGTACAGGTATTAAAAGAGGGAGAGAGAGAGGGGGGGAGATAGAGATAGAGAGAGAGAGAGAGGTGGATATATATATATATATATATATATATATATATATATATATAGATAGATAGATAGATAGATAGATAGATAGATAGATAGATAGATAGATAGAGAGAGAGAGAGAGAGAGAGAGAAAGAGGGGGGGGGGGGGAGATAGAGATATATATATATATATATATATATATATATATATATATATATATATATATATATATATATAGAGAGAGAGAGAGAGAGAGAGAGAGAGAGAGAGAGAGAGAGAGAGAGAGAGAGATAGATAGATAGATAGAGAGAGAGAGAGAGAGCGCCATCCCGACAGAGCGAGAGCGACACGAAAGACCCGAAATACAAAGGTAAATATTCATAAACACGAAACATCAGAAACTCCCAGTAACGGCCGCCCTTTCGACAAGAGAAGGCTGGAACAAACACCTGACTCGTGTAAGCAAAGAAAAAACGGGAAGAAACAAACACATAACTTCAATAATGAACTCGAAATTACCATATCAAACTGCCTTGTGATAAGTGTACCGTGGAGACAGCCATCTAGGGGGGGAGGGCGAGGGGAGGAGAAGGGAGGCAGTGAGTAAAGGGGTGAGGGGCGGCGGAAGAAGGAAATGGGTGAAGGAGGGGGAAGAAAAGGGTGGAGGAAGGAAGGGGCGACGGGGGGAGGCCAAAGGGAGGTGAAGGAGAAGAGTGAGTCGGGGAAAGGGAGGGGGAAGGTGGAAGGGAGAGGTAGGAGGAGGGTAGAGAGAGGAGGGAGGGACGGAATAAGCGGAAGAGTGAGGGGGGAGGAAGGGAGTGTATGAGGGGAGGGGAGGGTAGCGGAAGATAAGCAGTATGAGCGGTAAAAGAGGGGAAGTGAGAGGGAGAAGGAACGAAGTGGGAGACGAAAATGGGTTGGGAGGGGAAGAGAGAGAAAGAGTGAGAAATTGAGAGGGAAAAGGGGCGGGGAAGAGATAGAGGGGAGGAAAGAGAGAAAAAAGGGAGAAGAAACAAAGGAAAGAAGAAGGAGGGGAGGAAAGACAAGAAAAGGGAGAAAGAAAAAGAAAAGGAGAAGAAAGGGGAGTGGAGAGGTCTGTCAATTAACCTCCTTCAGATAAACTTTCAGTGGGTCTCGGTGTTGCCATTTGGATAATATTGACATTAAGTCGATAACACAGAGAAAAATACGTGGTATTTTTGACAAGCGAAATCAAACGAGCAAAGCCTGGGATAAATATTATGTAAACAAAAGAGAACGACAGAGCAGAGTCACAGGACTCTCTCTATCTTTCTTTCTTTCTGTCTGTCTATTTGTCTGTCTGTCTGTCTGTCTGTCCGTCCGTGCATCCGTCCGTCCGACTCCCCTGTTCCCCCCCTCTCTCTCTCTACCTCTCTCTCTCTGTCTCTGTCTCTCTCTCTCTCTCTCTCTCTCTCTCTCTCTCTCTCTCTCTCTCTCTCTCTCTCTCTCTCTCTCTCTCTCTCTCCATTACCCACATACACATGGAGAAAGAGAGAGACCAGATAACAAATCACATGATTATGAGAATACTGGTCGTAATGTCGTTGGCTCTGTTAAAGAGGAAAGTCACTTCAGGTCTTGAAAAAAAAAAAAAAAAACTGCAACGTCAGAAAATACAGCCAAGAGTTGCATTTCCTGACTTTGCCGGTGGTCGTCGTCCTCACGCTGATAGTGATACAATGAATGAAGCAGCAACATCTTCCTAACCATTTACAAGGGAGAGCGCGGGGGCAAACAAAGCTCGCATACCCATCTTGTCGGGCACGAGGGGTACGTATGTGAGTAAACAATGAATAAGCAGAAAGGAGACAAAAAAAAAAAAAAAAAAAAAAAATAGGAGTGTGTTCACAGCGAATGAGTCAACACAGAGTAAGGCGGCTACTCACCAGGGCAGTGAGGATGAGTAAGGAGAGAATCGTCAGCATTTTCATCTCGCTGGCTTGGTCCTTGGGAAGGTGACTCACATGTCCTCACACTAGGTGAGCGATGGTCTTAGTGTGAGCGAAACACACTCGTGCAGATGAAGCACGGTTCGTTCTGCGCTTGAGAGTTTGGTTCACCTTTTGAATTTTTGTTTCAGTTCACTGTGTTTTGGATTTCTCTTCCGTTGTTTTCCAAATGTAGGTCCTAAGAGTTATCCTGTAAGGCAATTATACTCACTAAAACGACACCGCAAGCGGCTTCACAAGCGTCACACTGCCGCGCATCCACACCCGCACTCACGCACACACACGTGCTGCCACGAGTGCGAGCAAGCGAGTGCGTGTGCGCTGAAGGCGTTGTGTAGCGTTGAGAGGCCGCAGTGAGCACGCGCGCACTTTGTCGGAGTGTGATGTCAGTTTGATAGCGCAAGCACTGGGTGTATAAATAGATATATGTGTCTTTATCACACGAGCCGGACAAAAGTCTATGTATATTTTTTTGTATACTTTTTTCGACGATCAATCCGTAACTCGAGTAGTAAAGAATGTTCGATGTGCGGTCCGCGGGTCAGGCAATGTAGCGACGCACGCGAGGAGCCACGCCAGCCACTCCGCTACGCCGCAGGCAACTCCGGGCTCCTTCTTGAGGTTCCTCCGGCGGACAGGTGAAGGGGCAAGGAGAGGCACCGATCCCAGGCGCAGAGGTCAACGTACGTATGCACGCACGCACGGAAGGTCCACTTCAACACTTCTGAAAAGACAAGATAAAAAACTTTGAGGCGACGCGTCCGTCGAAGGAGAGAAGGAGGAGATCGGGGCAGTGATTGCACCCCTCGAGGCAGGGGGCCAAGGCGAGGGGAAGGGGGGGGGGGGTGGGGGGAGGCTGGAAATAGAGAGAAGAAAGAACACAAAACAGGAGTCAACTAACAGATGCTTCCCTCTCCCTCTCACTCCCCCGCTCCATCCTCCTTCCCAGTGGTGTCACTTGACCAAACATAATTAAGGGTAAATGTAAATGCAGAGCAAACTTGGTCTTGGTAACACAGACTGCGCCCAGTAGCAGGTGCAGCGGAGGAGGGGGAAGAGGATTGGTTTCGGGGACATAGAATAAACACTTAAGAATCATATAAAGAGGAAAAACGCACATTTCTAAGAATATCACAAAGCGAAAAAGGGAGAAGAGGAAGAGGAGTGAAAGAAAGGGAAGGAGGAATGCGAGGTAAGGTACTTTTCCTCTTGTCCACTCTCCTCTCTCTCTCTCTCTCTCTCTCTCTCTCTCTCTCTCTCTCTCTCTCTCTCTCTCTCTCTCTCTCTCTCTCTCTCTCTCTCTCTCTCTCTCTGTCTGTCTCTCTCTCTCTATCTATCTATCTGTCTAGCTATCTATCACTCTCTCTCTCTGAGGTCAAGGCAGGACAGTGACCAGCAGGTCGTATTACGTTTTATAACAGATATATGTTTATAGTATATGTGTGCAGTTAAATGTGAATAGATTATGTTTACTCGTAATAAAAACTAATATGAATATTTTAAATATGACCATTACTAGGTCACACACACGCACACACACACAAACCCACACACGTACACACACACACACACACACACATGTGCGCATTAGAGTAAGAGAGAAATACAACCAAAGAGAGGACATGCAAAACCAATAAGAACAAGCGGAAGACATAGCTGTAGAGAGGAGCTGGCAAAGGGAGAGAGTGACTGACAGCGATAACAGACAGGTGGACGTGGATAGCGTCGGCGAAGTCCACACACACACATAAACAAGCAAACTCCGAAAAATAAACTGCTGGATTCGCGAACAGTTTATACGTCTTGAATTCCGCTAATGGCATCTCCTCACGCTGGTAATTACAGGGAAGGCGGTGACATATCTTGGTCATTATGCTATTCATCAGCGTACAAATAAAATTTAAAAAAAGCAGTGAGAGAGAAAAAAAAAATCGTATTGGTACAAAATGCGTGAATATTCAATTTAGAAAAGAACATGCACAAGTTTGGGTTTTAACTGATTGCCCGTCAGAGTTTTTTTTTTCCAGCCTTCGTATACTATGAATTATTGTCTGACTCACTGATTTGATTAATGGATGATCAGAGAGTGAATGCATGTGTAGCTTATTGCTGATTGGGTGACAAGATTAGCCTATTGAATGATTGTTTTGATCTGAGAGTGAATGACCGGGTTATTTGATCTAAATTGATTGCCTGATTGAATGACTGACAGATCGGATCAAGAAAAGACGAGAAATACCGTGTAGTTGAAAGTTTTTTTTCTTTATTTTTTATTGATTTTTTCTCATATACCGGATCTTTCTCTCTCTCTCTTTATCTATCTATCTATCTATCAACCAATCGATTTCTCTTCCTCTTCCTCATTCTCTCCCACTTTCATTCCCATCTCTCTCTCGCTCTACCTCTCTTTTCTTCTCTCTCCCTCTATCATTCTCACTTTCTTTTTTCTCTTTAAAAAATACATAATCGGAGTAGTAACCATAACAACCAGCGGGGAAAAAAAACCACTAGAGTTAGGTGTCTTATCAGTAAAAGACATGAGCGAGTGACTAATACAGGAGAACTGCCGCGAAAACGTTCAATTAGACACCATTAATTTAAATAAAGCATCCCGACGCAGCCGTTGGAGCGCAGCCGCCGGACACCAAACAGCCCAACGTGCAGTTTTTCGCTTTCCTTCTCGTCTTTATAATTTTCATCAATTCACAGGAATTTTCTTCTTCGAGGAAGGATCGAGTAATCAAAGTTTAATTGG
>BOPN01000080.1:231223-233723 GCA_017312705.2 Penaeus japonicus
ATATATATATATATATATATATATGTGTGTGTGTGTGTGTGTGTGTGTGTGTGTGTGTGTGTGTGTGTGTGTTGTGTGTGTGTGTGTGTGTGTGTGTGTGTATATATATATATATATATATATATATATATATATATATATATATATATATATATATATATATATATTTCGATTAAGCTGATTAACTTTTTATGTAATATATAATATATATATATATATGTATATATATAGATATGTGTGTGTGCGTGTGTGTGTGTGTGTATACATATATATATATATATATATATATATATATATATATATATATATATATATACATATACACACACACACACACACACACACACACACACACATATCTATATCTATATCCATCTATATATATACATATATATATATATTATATATTACGTAAAAAGTTAATCAGCTTAATCAAAATCCCAGCAGTAGGATAACCATAAGGATGAAAAGCAAATGCATCTGATTAGATCTTCACATGAAATTAAATTTCAATCCATTAACATTTTGAATTAATCTTTGGATAATTGAAACATGTTTATGACAGTTATAATGTTATAATGCTTAAAAAAAAAATACATATGAATTACACGTCCACATTATCCATGAATAACAACACAGCGGTCAAAGTATTCATTATCCATACATCAAATGAAAAAAATGCCTTTGAATAAATAATAGAGCGAACACTGAGAGCAGTTCACGGTCGAGAGCAGATGACATGACAGCTTGACAAAATATTTAATCAATGGGGGAATGGGAGTCAAGAATCCGAATGAAAGACGAGGTTTAATATTTGATAAATGGAAGTAGAAGAGGAAGGGTAATAAAAAAAAATGATTGGGAGAACGTTGATGAGTGACAGTTATGATGGTTGTGATAATAATGATGATCTTAATGGGATTATCATGTCTTGTTATAACTGTACTTATAGAGGTAATAGTAAAGATGATGATTCTCTCAGTACTACTTATAATGATGATATCACTGATGAAAATAATCATCATTTATGCAATGTAAGGACGGTGATTATGACGGTTTTAATAAAGATGATGATTATGAATATAACAACAATTGTAATGATAGTATTAGTGATAAAGATGAAAAAAAAATAATGACAATGATAAAATAACATCAATAATATAAGCTTGATTTTGATATCAGTATGAACTAATCATAATAATGAGAAAACTCAAATGATCATGACCATCAGCAATCGAGGTATCAACATGATCAACAATATCTGCAAGGTCTACCCCTTAGAGTCACGTCCTTCATCCTGCTCCTACTTTATCCCTTTATCCTAATCCTTCTGACATTATCCCTATCCATCCCAATCCCAACGCCATCTTTCTCTATCCTGCCTTATCCCTCTCTACTTATCCTCCCTTCCATCTCTGTGTCTTTGTGTGCTTAACTAATCCTGCCTCGACCCTTCTCGGCCCTTGCCCTTTCCTGCTTTTTCCCCCTCCCCTCTTCGGCCTCCTAATCCCCCCCCCTATCTAACTCCCTCCCCCCTCCGATTCCTCTTCCTCCTCCTCCCCTACATCGTCCCCTATCCTACCCCTAATCCCCCCATCCCCTAGCTATCCCCTTATCCAAGTCTCCTGTCTCCCTCCCCCATCCCCACTTCTATCACCCCTCCCCCTCTCCCCTCTCCCCTTCCCCTTCCCCTTCTCCCTCACCCACCCTCATCCAACTCTCCTCTACCCCCCTACCCCCTACCCCCTACCCCCTCCCCTACCCCCTCCCTCTCCCCCTCCTCCCATCATCACTCTCCCTCGTCACCCATCACCCTCACCCCCACTCCACCCCCACCCTCACCCTCCCTCACCCTCACTCCACCCCCATCCCCATCGCTACTCCACCCCCACCCCCACCCCCACCCCCCTCCCAAACCCCAAGGTAGGAACGAGCTAAGTTTCAAGATAAACACAGCTGTTGGTCGCCACTGCCTGATAAAAAAGGGAGTCCGTCGTAAAACATAAGCAATGAATCAAGTGGATCTGTTTAATTGTGGCGTACAGTGGTCGTGGCCCTATATTGATCTTCGGGAGAAGACATTTCCGAGAGTTTTTATTTTTATTTATCTAGCTATTTATTTATTTTTTTTTTGTTGTGTGTGTCTGTGTGTGTGTGTGTCTCTGTGTGTGTTTGTGTAAGGAGAAGGGGGGGGTGGAAGGGGGGGGGTGCATGCGTATGTATTGTATGTGTTGTATGTGTGTGTGTGTGTGTGTGTGTGTGTGTGTGTGTGTGTGTGTTTATGTGTGTATGTTTGTGTTTATGTTTGTTTGTGAGTGTTCTAACTGCTGGTTTGAAGTCTTCTGTTTAGTGGCCATTGTATAACTCTCTCTCTCTTGCCCCTACTCTCTTTCTTCTCTCTCTCTCTCTTTCTCTCTCTCTCTCTCTCTCTCTCTCTCTCTCTCTCTCTCTCTCTCTCTCTCTCTCTCTCTCTCTCTCTCTCTCTCTCTCTCTCTCTCTC
>BOPN01000080.1:291223-293723 GCA_017312705.2 Penaeus japonicus
CAGTGATAATAACAAAAATAATATTTATAATAATAATGATAATAAGGATAATAGTACTGATGATAGTAATGCTAATAATAACAATAATGCTAGTAATGGTGATAATATGGTAATGATAATAATGATAATGATGATTATTATTATAAAAAACTGGTAACGATAATGTCAAAATAATAGCAAGGATACCAATGATAAGGATAATGATTTAAACAGTAATGTTAATGATAGCAATAACAATATTGATAATGATAATGATGATTATAATTATTTTGAATATACTACTACAACTAATAGTGATTATATAGATTATCATAATAATGATATAAATGATGTTAATGATGATAACAACAATGATAATGATAATGACGATGATAATGCAAATGCTAGTGAATGTGATAATAATAATAACGATGATTATAATTATTACAACATTATAATAATAGTGATAATTATGATGATGGTAATGATAATGATAACAATGGAAATTATACTGATAATGATAAAACCAATGATTATGATAATTGTGATAATAATGATAATACAATTAATGATAATGAGAATGATAGCAATATTGACTATAATGACAATAAAAACAATGACAACAACAATAACGATAGTATCAATAATGATAATGATAATAATACTGATATTTATGATAATAATAACAATGAGAATAACAACAACATTAATTATTATAATGACAAAAATGATGATATTAATGATGATGAGAATGATAATAGTAATAATGATGATAATAATAATCATAATCTTGATAATGATACTAATGATAATGACGACAATAGCGATAATTATAATGATAATGATAACAATTACAGTAATAGGAATGGTAATAATGATTACAATGATAATAACAATGTTAATGAGGATAATGTTAATAATGATAATGATAATAGTAATGATGATGATGATGATAATAATGATAATCATAAAGATAATGATGATAAAATAATGATGATATTAATCATGATAATGCTAATGATAACATAATGATATTTATAATAATGATAAAAATGATGATAATAATATAAATAATGATAATGATGATAATAATAATGATAATGATAACTATGTTGATAATGATAAAGAGGATGATAATGATGATGTTAACAATAATAGTAATAATAGTAATATTGATGGCAACAAGAATGATAATGATAATAATAATAATAGTAATGATTATGAGGATAATATGAATAACAATCATAATGATGATCATGATTAAAGACAATAATAAAAAAGAGGATGATAACAATGATAATAATAATAATGATGATAATCATGATAATGAGATAATGGCAATAATTAGGATAATCATAAAATTAGAAAAATCAATATGATAATGATAATGACATGATTGCACCAATAGTAACAGTAACTACATAACGATGACGATGATGAATTTTAACATAAAAACAATATTTTGCAATATGGCAACCACCATCCATATTGCAGTTATCATTTTTAATACCATAATCACTATAATTATTTTTACTTTTTAATGTCATCATCATTTTCGCTAATATCATTATTATGATTATTGTCATTAGTTTATTGCTTGTTATTACCACTGTAATTACTATTATTACTGGTTTTGTTTTAATTACTGTTGCTAATTACTCTTGCTAATTACTGCAACTGCTACTAACATTATTTCGTTGTTATCTGTTATTATAATGATCCTATTTTTGTATTATCAATGTCATGATTCTTTAATTATCCTTATTCTAGTATGATTTTATTTATAATTTCTATCAATTATTAATATTTCGACAATCACCACCACATGCATTGTAATAGATATGGTATCATAAGCACTGTCATTATTATCATTACCGCTTTTGACCTCATATAAAAAATAAACTACCCTCGTATTTTCCCATTTGTATTGTTTTCTAAAATATTCTGGTATTGCATGTCATCATCGGATTAAATTCAAGTTCTTTAACATTAGATATGGTAATGTTATATAAGTAGGAATCATCATCCAACACATGCTATTTTAAAACTCTCCCGAAGGAAGTCAAGTTCAAGGAATGATAAAACTTACACAAATTGCAACATGCCAGTGTGGACTTGTTGCCTGAGACTTATTTGATTCATCTTCAATGTTTAGCAATGATGCTGAGCAAACAGTGATCGCTTGTTTCCACTATTACGGTCTAGTTTTGTGGATCAATCAAGAAGCAATGTCGGGTCGTTCTTCTTGCAAGATTGGCAGTGAATCTTGAGTCATTTTGGCAACACTAACTGTTGCAATTTGTTTCGTTGAAATATTGGAATTCAACATTTTCCGTCTGAGAGCAGCCTTTTGCGGTTGTTGTTGTTTTTGTGTTCGGTATCTTTCTATGTAGCATTTCTCATCCTAGATTTTTCTTTTATTGTCAGTAGTATTTTTTTTTCTTTTTTTTTTTTTTTTTTTTTTTTTTACTTACTGCATTTGTTATCTGCTTAGGGTTGTGGGAGGTTAGATGCCACACTG
>BOPN01000080.1:301223-303723 GCA_017312705.2 Penaeus japonicus
AACCTCATTTGAAGAGCAGTTTCATTTGGAATTGGTGCGCGACTGAAATCTACGTAGGTTTATTTTTTTTTCTCTTCTGGCATTGTGTCTGATTTCTTTCATTTTACAGATATCGGCTTTTTTATTTTTTTGATATAAATTTATTTTTAAATAGTTGGATTGGTATTTTTGACATCGTTATCATCATCAGTTTTTGGCGTTCGGAGATGATTTCGAAAATCTGTTCACTTGAACATGGAATTTTATAAATTGCACTATTAAAGTCATCATCCCCCTCTCCGAGTCCGTTATTCATTCATTCATTTTCAGCTTACCAACCTCTCCGGTAGTTCGAATCCATCAAAATTTGTCTTCGTATAGATTCCCTTTTTTTCTTACTTTCTTTCAATTCATTTGAACCTAGAGCTGTCAAAAGCTTATCTCAGCAATGTTCTTTGCAAACTGGTATATTTTGCTATAGGGAAAAGGAGCTTAAAAAAAGGTTGATAATGGTTTTGAAAATTAACTAATATATGGATAAACTATATAATAAGAAAATAAGAGAAAATAAAAGTGAGAAAGAGCATATACAGTGTGTATATATATATATATATATATATATATATATATATATATATATATATATATATATATATATATATATATATATATATATGTATGTATATACATATATATATCGCGTCGGTATGATCTTGGAACTGCCTCTTGACCGGGACAAGAGGTTGGTAAGTGGCCGGAATGGAGGGGAGAAATCTTACTTACGTATGGAATGCGAATGCAAGGGAATCTGCATTAAAGTATTGTCTTTATATTTAGAATCAATGTGTGCGAATATTGTTTATTAAATATAAACGGTCTATTCTTTAACTTAAGTGTACTGTGTGTGCAGATGAAGTGGCACTCGAAGAAAAGAGGCTGAAAAGCTGAAAATATTGTGGTAGCACTCCCACCTCCGTAATCTTGCTAATACGAATTAAACATTTATTTGACGTAAGAATTAAAGGTCACATCGTCCTCTCTCTCTCTCTCTCTCTCCCATTTTCCATCCCTCTCTCTCCTTCACTCGCTCCCCCTCCCTCCCTCCCTCCCTCTCTCTCCTTCACTCGCTCCCCCTCCCTCCCTCCCTCCCTCCCTCCTTCCTCTTCCTCCCTCCCTCCCTCCCTCCCTTCCTCCTTCCTCCCCTCCTCCCTCCTCCTCCCTCTCCCTTCCTCCTTCCTTCCTTCCTCCTCCCTCTCTCTCTAAACAAAGACTGGAACTCATGTCATGATTCATTTCGGCCAAATTAGCTGGACGCTGTCTGGTCTCGTCCTGATAAGGTAGCTGGTATATCCACTCTATAATCATTAATCAGACGTCGGATGAATATATCTAACATATCAGCAAAGTATATTATTTTATAATTCAAGTCCCACGTTCCAAAGGGCATGTAAACACTTTTAAAAAACGGCATTACCCTCTCACTGATTTGTAAAAAATTGAATCTGAAATGCATAGCAACATAGACAAATGTGATCATATCAGTGATGGAAAAGCGACGTGAGATGGAAGTGTATGAGCTAAAGGATATTAACATGGACGTGGGACAAGGAGAAGGATGGGAGGGGGTGGGGGTGGGGGTGGAGGAAAGAGAGGGTATAAAGGAGGGGGTTAGGGATAAGGGAAGGGAGGGATAGGGGATAAGGAAAGAGAAGAAGAGGGATAGGGAGAGGAGAGGGGTAGGGGGGAGGATAGGGAATGAGGGGGAATGAGGAAGGGGGGTAAAGGATAGAAGGAAGGAGAATAGACGAGGGCGGGAGAAGAGACGAGGGAATGGGAAGGGGGGCGGAGAGGATAGAAGGGCGAAGAAGAGACGAGGAGGAATAGGGGAGGGGGGAAAGGTTAGAAGGGAGGAGAAGGAACGGGGGAGGGAACGAAGGAGAATTGGGAGGGGGCAGGGGGGAAGAGAGAAGGGAGTTAGGATGGATAGCTTGTCCAGTGAGAAGGAAATACCGAGACAAGAAATATAGCGAAAGTTGAAACATGGAGCAAAAGATCGTTGTCAAGGTGGAGGGGCCATGCATGTAGGATGCGGTGGAAGCGTGGATTCGTCTCAACCGTTTAAGGACGAGAATGGGAATTAGACCAAGGGAGCGAGCGAACGAGAGAGCGATATATATGTGTATATATATATATATATATATATATATATATATATATATATATATATATATATATATATATATATATATATATATATATATATATATATATATATATATAGAGAGAGAGAGAGAGAGAGAGAGAGAGAGAGAGAGAGGGAGGGATTATGATTATTTGAATGATGATGTTGATAATAATAACATAAAAAAAATATTATAATTCAGTAATTAGTGGGAGTAGTAGTATTGTTATTAATATTATGATCATTATTATCAACGAAACCATAATTACTTTCAATACAATGACTATCATCATCTTTCAATTATTATCATTATCATCATTATTATTATCATCACTATCG
>BOPN01000080.1:313723-316223 GCA_017312705.2 Penaeus japonicus
CCCCCCCCCCCTCCCTCCCTCCCCCTCCCTCTCTCTCTCTCTCTCTCTCTCTCTCTCTCTCTCTCTCTCTCTCTCTCTCTCTCTCTCTCTCTCTCTCTCTCTCTCTCTCTCTCTCTCTCTCTCTCTCTCTCTCTACCCCCCACGACAAGAGTTATGTCGAGTAACACAGCTCTCCGCCACATGTCATTACGGATACTAAGAATAGAACTTCGACTGACGATCCGTTGTTTTGTCATCTGCTGACGTCTGGATCCCGAAGGAGCTACGTCGGGGTCGCCGGGTGCGGGCGCGTCCGTGTCATCCGGGCCGGGTGTAGTTGTGAGAGAGGAAGAGGAGGAGGAGGGAAGGGAGAGAGAGGGGAGAGGAGAGGGAAGAGGAGGGAAGGAAGGGAGAGGAGGGGAGAGGGAGAAGATGGGGTAGGAGAAGACAGAGAAGAGAGAGATAGAGAGGTGAGAGGGGAAGAGAGAGTGAGAGAGAGAGTGAGAGAGAGAGAGAGTGAGAGAGAGAAGAGAGAGAAGAGAGTGAGAGGAGGGTGAGAGAGAGAGTGAAAGGAGATAAGATTGAGAGAGTGAGAGAAGAGAGGAAGAGAGAAGAGAAGGAGAAGGAGGAAGAGAAGAAACGGAGAAGGAGAAGAGGAGGAAGAAGGAGAGGAGAAGAAAGGAAGAAGGAGAGGAAGAGTGAGGAAGTGAGTGAAGTGAGTGAGAGTGAGAGAAAAGACTAGAGAGTATGAGAGAGAGAGATTAGAGAGAGTGAGAGAAGAGAGAGATTAAGTGTGTGTGTGTGTGTGAGAGAGAGAGAGAGAGAGAGAGAGAGAGAGAGAGAGAGAGAGAGAGAGAGAGAGAAAGGGAGCGACAGAGTGAAACAGAAATACTTTCAGCATTAATAAAGGTGTTAGAATCCAGCTATCACCCACTTATAACTGCAATCCTTCGATTAATATGCATAGCCTCTAAACCGTCAAACCGTGTTCAGCGGGTTTGCTTGCATTTCCTAACTGCACTGAATCATGCAAGTGCTTCCTCGTTGACCACTCTAGTTTGCTTCCATCCGTTTTTTTGTGACGTGAAGAGACCTTTCATTATAAAAAATGCAGAAGAAGCTCGGCAGTATAGACCGAGACATCAGAGCGACGCCGCTAGATGATGGTAATAGGCTTGGTGTCTCGTTCACTGAGACACATATGGAGTACTCGGTGGCGCTGCTGCTGCTGCGTCACGGCCTATGAGGATAATGAATTATCTGAACGGCTGATGTACATGTATAGTGCTACGATGTGTTACAGACACGCTGCGTTTATTACAATACAGCTTCGCCATGGTGGTACACTGTGCTACAAGGGGATAGGGGACAAGGCAGCACTGTCTTCTTTCAGTGGATATGGAGGCCAGACAGGAAGAGAGAGGTCTAGACGGAGAATGCAGAGGGACTTGACATCAAGTCTTCTCCAGACAAATGGGGCGACAGGTTGGATACCTGAATAGAAAAATGTTTTCACTCTATGCATATTAGTCTGATTACGTCATTATGTCATCATAGGCAGGATAAGCCACCCTGACAAATATCAAGGTCTTTGGAAAGCCGCCCTGTAGTGCGAAGTCCATACACATGCCATAAATCGATCCCAGATACATGATAATCGAAACCTCACAGCACCTCTGACGTATAGAAAATATGATCCTTTGGAATATCCAAAACATAAGTAGGATGGTTTAAAAAAAAAAAGTAAAAAAAAAAAAAAATACCCTGCGCATATTATGAATACCTTATTAAAAACCGCTGTTGAAACCTCTGATGTCATTCGACATGCCACCAGGCCACGCACCGCCTCAAAAATGCCAAAATGCCACCCAAGAACGTTTCATCCTTCCCGTACCCTCCGCCTCACAGCAAGGTCACCCTTCGCCCTACCCGCCGGCTACGGATAGTCCGGCGGCAAGGTCGTCCGCCGCTAGCGCGTCTTCACGAAACCCGACACCGCCGCTCCTGGGATTTATCGTCTCGCCGAAAACCAGGTGCTGACGGAGGCACAGAGGGGCGGTGTTTCCTCGGTAGGACCCTGGCCAGCGTCAGTCGCCCAGGAGGTATATTTTCACTAGATATCGTACACCGTCGCACAGGGAGGCGCCGCCAGCACCCTCGCCCACGCCCTCGCTTTGGGGACTTGAGTGGGGAAGGACGAGAGGGAAGCATAGAGGAAGGAAAAAAACGCGTTGGAAAAAAAAAACGAAAAAAAAAAAAACTAGCCATGAACCTGAACCAAAAATCAAACACAGCCAAACGAAACAACATATAAACACATATAACTGACCTTAAACCGGAGCGTAGAACCGAAAAAAAAAGGAAAATAAAAGATAAAAAAAAAAAGAATACCAAAAGGAGGAAGAACATTAAGCGACGGAGTAAGAGGGCGTGAAGAGACAGACATGACTGGGAGCAATTATGTGCAGAGATGATATCTGGACGACGTGAGCACGGCGCGATATAGCGTTACATCCGCGCA
>BOPN01000080.1:321223-336223 GCA_017312705.2 Penaeus japonicus
AGACGGAACGAAGTAAAATAAGAAAAGACCAAGAGGGGAGAGAGAATAAGAACTTTTTTAAGAAAGAAAAAGAGAAAGAGAGAAAAGGAGGGAGGGAGGGAGGGAGGGAGGGAGGGAGGGACAGAGAGAGAGAGAGAGAGAGAGAGAGAGAGAGAGAGAGAGAGAGAGACAGAGAGAGAGAGAGAGAGAGAGAGAGAGAGAGAGAGAGAGAGAGAGAGAGAGAAAGAAAGAATGAAAGATAGATAGATAGAGAAATAGAGAGATAGAGAAAGAAAGAAAGATAAATAAAGACAGAGAGAGAGAGAGAGAGGGAGAGAGAAATAGATAGGTAGATAGATAGTTAAATAGATAAATAGATATAGAGAGAAAGAAAGAGTTCCAACACAAAACCATCGGTTACACACAAAAAAAATCAAAACTTTTCGACCGAAGACTTACCCACCCCCCACCCCCGCCCATAAAAAAGCGACCCCGTGACGTCGGCATGACGCGGCGGCGGTGGCGGTGACAGTGGCGGCCGTGCTATTGATGGGATGTCAATACTGCGTGAAGGCTGCGATAGATTGGCCGGCACAAGAGGCAGGTGGAAGCCTCGTAAAAATATATATATCCTTCTAACCTCTATAGTGATATCCTGTTTAGGATGAGATTCTACTTTGTTCCGTTTTGTGTAAATGAACATAAACATGCAAACATGCACACACACACACACACACACACACACACATATATGTATATATATATATAACCACAGTATCATTCTCATAATCATTCCCACCACAGAAATCACAACCATCATCACATCACATCACCACACACAAATCAGAAAATAATTCATCATTGTGTATTTGGGGGACTTTTTCCGTCAGATCGAATTCCGGTTTCCTGAAGAATGGGTGATGTCATGGGAATATATATATATATATATATATATATATATATATATATATATATATATATATATATATATATATCTATATATATATATATTTTTTTTTTTTTTCCGTCTGATGATTATGTTATGTCATGGTGATGGTAATAACAGTAGTTATCATTATTATCATTATCTTTATTTTTATTATTTCCATTACTTGTTATCATGTTATTAATATCATCATCACCATTATTATCATTGCTGTCACTACCATCAACACAATCATCATCACCATAGCCATTACCATTAAGATCACTATCATAATCTTAACATTATCCTTTTGCTCGCCTTTACAGTGTTAGTATCATCATTATCATTTTCATCATTCTCTTCATAGTTATCATCATCATTGCTGTCACCACCATCCTCATCATCATCATCATCTCCATCATCATCATCATAATCATCATCTCCATCATCATAATCATCATCATCTCCATCATCATCATCATCAACACCACCATCATCATCATCATCATCATCTCCATCATCATCATCCCCATCATCATCATCATCTCCATCATCATCATCATCAACACCACCATCATCATCATCATCATCATCATCATCATCTCCATCATCATCATCCCCATCATCATCTTCATCATAATCATCATCATCATTATCATCTCCATCATCATCATTATCATAATCATCATCACCATCACCACCACCATCATCATTACCACCACCATCACCACCACCACCATCATCAATCATCAACATCATTACACATGGCCATCAGTAAATTAACATCATTTTCGCCATTGCTTCTATCACATCCATATCTTGTGCAAGAGAACGATCCTATAGGAACATGAATTACAGATTGCATATCAAGAGCAGGTTACAGGAGACGACACGGGGAATACTCAAATCCAAATCAGATTTTACTGGAGACATTGTAAGAGATTAGAGGGGAAAAAGTTCAGTAAAGCAGGATTTCACTCGCGTGTTTGAGAGAGAGAAAGAGAAGAGGGGTGGGAGGGAGTGGGAGAGAGAGAGAGAGAGAGAGAGAGAGAGGAGGGAGTGGGAGAGAGAGAGAGAGAGAGAGAGAGATAGAGAGAGGAGGGAGGGATGAGAGGGACGAGAAAAGGATATGGAGAGAGAGAAAGAGAGAGAGAGAAAGAGAGGAGGAGAGGAAAGAGAGAGAGAAAGAGAGGAGGAGAGGAAAGAGAGAGAGAAAGAGAGGGGGAAGGAAAGAGAGAGAGAAAGAGGAGGGAAGGAAAGAGAGAGAGATAGAGGGGGGAAGGAAAGAGAGAGAGAGAGAGAGAGAGAGAGAGAGAGAGAGGGAGGGAGAGTGAGAGAGAGAGAGAGAGAGGAGGAGAGAGAGAGAGAGAAAGAGAGAGAGGGAGAGGGAGGGAGGGAGAGGAGGGGAGAGAGAGAAAGAGGAAGAAAGAGAAAAAGGAAGAGATAGGAAGGGATACAGAGAAAGAGGAGGAGGAGGAGGAGGAGGAGAGAGAGAGAAAGAGAGAGAGAGCGAGAGAGAGAGAGAGAGAGAGAGAGAGAGAGAGAGAGAGAGAGAGAGAGAGAGAGAGAGAGAGAGAGAGAGGAGGGGAGAGACAGAATGAGGAAGAGAGAGGATGGGAGAGAGAGAAAGAGGGAGAGAAAAAGATAGAATGAGAGAGGGAGAGAGAGACTGAGTAACATAAAAAAAAATTAAGAGAGTAAGTGAGAAACACTCACAGATACAAAGAAAGTTAAGTCAGCTTCCTATGGGAAAAACTCCGGTCGCTTTAAACGAGGGTTGAGTCTCTAGCCTTTACTGTATTGTTCCGTGAAGAAGTAAACTTATAAGAATAAGAATTCTCTTTAAAAAAGGGAATCCAGATTTTGAACTTAGAAATATAAACGAAAAGTTAGGTGAAAGTAAACGAAAAGTTAAGTGAACGTAAAAGAAAAGAGTACATGTCAGTCACGACACTTATGTTCATTGCATGTTGATGAAATGCAACGCAACCGAAGCAATAAAGGAAACACTAATCCGTTATAGTGTCTCCTGTAGTATTATGGCCATGTTTTCTTTCCTCTTTATACGGACGTTACTGTGTCTTGGTTCTTGAAACATTCAAATTCGATGTTTCCCGGGATAGTTCCTTCACTCCCCTACCCCTCCCCATCCCCCTCCCCATCCCCCCCCCATCCCCCATCCCCTATTCCCTCTCCTCCCCCTCCCGCTCCCATCCCCCCTCTCCTCCCCCTCTCCCTCCTCCTCCCCCTTCCTCTCCCCCTCCCCCTCCCCCTCCCCCTCCTAAAACAGTCAACAGTCACCCCACATCTGACATATAAAGTGTTTATATGACTTAAAACTCAAGACCGATGATCTTCTGTTGTTCGATAGGATATTCCATCTGTTAATCGGAGTCTATACTGCCGTCGTCTTTCTGTTGTTGTTTTTTTATCTTTATATAAAAAAAAAAAAAAAAAAAAAAAAAAAAAAAAAAAAAAAAAAATTCAGAAATCATGAAATAAAAACATGGGCATTATCATGAAGCTTTTGTGACACGATTCAAAAATATTGTGGCACAAGAGAGAGTTATCACGAGCCAGGTAATACGTCAGACATTAGATTGATACAGTTTACAGTTTACAATGCAAGCGCAGTTTGAATTCCCATTTCCCGCTGATTATTATGACAAATGTAGCAGTGAACATAGCGAAGCAGACATTTTCTTTATGATCATCGTTAGTTGAAGTAATATCAGTGGCTTTAATGAAAAGAGAGAGAGAGAAAAAAAAAAAACTTGATTTTTTCTTAGTTATGAAGTTGATATTTCTTTCATCCATCTAAATTATGATAATATATTCACTTGTAATGTATTTATGTAGATTTCGATGTTAATCGCGAAAAGATATATGATACATAAGAAGACAAAATATGTATGAATGAGATTCACATAAGTATAGAACATCCATCTGGCAACGAGGGAGGCTTGCTGTATGGATGAATAAATCACTTCCTACATTAGTGAGCAGTCTGCTTCTGAACCTTCACCTTTGTCTACTGGTGTAGCGTGATGGTAATATATTGATGTCTCCGAGCTGTTCTGGGATAGTGCTGTGCTGGTGATGTCCTACTATTAAAGATAATTTTGGTGTTATAGCAAATTGGTGATATTTGAGCATGATATATGTGTGGTTGTATTTGGCACACTGATGAAATGCCGTGTTTAGGTGTGTCTTTTTGATGTAGTTGGGTGTTGGTGAGTTGTTGTATCAACTATAGGCCATGTTGATATGATAATAATGATTAGAGGGGAAAAAGGCCCACATGCTGATCATGTAGGCCTTACTAACGCCATCATGCAAATGCGTGGACGCTCCATAGAAATATGCTACCATGATGCTCCGAAATACTATGTTAACAACACTGTGGTTCCATGATCACGTATTTATTGCTAGTAAACTAGATCCTAATTTGTGAAATATTTCGGTCACACTGATTTATTTCTATCTGTCTGCAGTGTTAAGATAATGTTGTCTTGTTATGGTGACGTGCAAGGCTACGCTCTTACGGGGCCATATCCTGAATATGGTGTCGTTGTGTGTGGCCCTTTGGCGTGTGGTGCCGCGCCGCCAAGACCCATCGTCTCCGCCATCATGGCCCATAACTAAACTGTGCCAACTTGTTCCAGCTTCCTCGTCGGAATGATAATGATAATACCAGTAAAAAGGGCTGGCCGCTTTTGCCATGCACCGAATTTTGCTCTATAAATGTCTCGAGGCTGTTGCCAGGGAGACCGGCCAACTGGCGGCCTAAGCATCGCTCTCACGGACATGTGTGGGGACTTACAGACATGCACACACGCGCACAGAGTGGAATAAACTAATTAATTCTTGCATGCACGCACTCACGCACATACACACACATACACACACACACACACACTCTCTCTCTCTCTCTCTCTCTCTCGCTCACACACACACACACTCACACTCATATTCACACACACACACACACACTCACACTCATATTCACACACACACACACACACACACACACACACACACACACTCACACTCATATTCACACACACACACACTCATATTCACTCACACTCATATTCACACACACACACACACACACTCATATTCACTCCCACTCCCACGCATTCACACAAAAAAGTGCATGTGCGTTGGGTCGTTCATTTTGTTATGACAATGAAAAGAGTGATGACCACGAGTCTTGTCTGTATCGCAGGCAGGTAGACTTGACGCCCGACTTAGAAAACAATTACTTGAACGATAAAGAGAAAAAGGAAAGGGGCAGAAGACAGACAAACGGGGCCATAGTCGTGAGCCCTCAGGCTGGGATGATAAGGCGGCCGAGATTATGAGGGAAGGATGCTTGGAAGGATACAAGCATGTTGGAAGGCAGGCTATGTGGAGAGCGAAGGGAAGGGAAGGAGAGGAGAATACAGTGGTATATTCGAGGGCATGTCACACTCACTCACTCATACTCACTCACACACACACACACACACACACACACACACACACACACACACACACACACAAACACACACACACATATGTATATATATATATATATATATATATATATATATATATAAAAATTTATAGACCTACAACAATACAGAGACAGACAGACAGAGAGAATAAGAAGTCATAAAACGCCGAGAGTCGAAGGGAGTCACGAGGGCAAGTAGCGACCCCCCGCAACGCTTCGGGATCAGGTCACGGCTGGAGGCTGGGGTCGGGTCCCTTCCTGTTGTGTCAGCATTACGACCCACCGTCCCGACTGACTGCATAATCACTTTCTAGTCTGTTTCGCCACCGCTATAGATTCATAATCATGTGGTATGGATTTCAGCATTTTTTTTACATAATTAGTTACTAATTGACTAGCATCCATATTAATGGTTCACCGCGACGCATAATCAGCCTCAAGCACAGAGTTCAAAAAGTATTTACGAGGGAATATCCAGCAAGCACACAAGCTCGCTCTCTCCATCACTCCCCCTCGCTTTCCACCAACGCAAACAATCGCCTGGAGAGAAGCGCACACTCAATTGCGCCATGTTATCACCCCACCAAAGACCTCTTATCGCGTGTTATCTACCGTGCCTCTTTTCCTCGAGAAGGTCTTGAATTAAGATGACAAAGGAAAAGATGGCGGGGGCGGTCTAGACGATGGGCGGAGGGGGAGGGGGGAATGGAGGTGGGGGGAGGAGGAGGAGGAAACAGGCAGCGGAGGGAAAAGACCTGTGCGAGAAATAGTTAATGGCTTCTTAGCATGGACGAAGATTGTTATCGGCAGGCTAACGGGGCCGGAAATGAGATAAGACGAGCCTCTTGACCGAGCGACAGAGACGGATGGACAGGTGAGGGAATAGAGGGCGAGGCGCACGCAGCAGATCCACGAACAAAAGAACAGCGATACGACCGAAGAAAGAGCAGCAGATCCTTTTAAATTGCTCTAAGCTTTAGATCCGTCTGCCTTGGGGACTCGGCTGAGGATTTTTTTTTCTTGATTCGGGAGGGAAAACATTTTTTTTTTTTTTTTTTTTACTTGAGTGAAGATTCCCATTAAGCAAATGTATACGGAACGTCAAGGCTTGCTGTTGGAATTCATTAAGCAGAGAACACGAGGCTATATCGTCTATATCTAAGATCCAGATTAAATATTCCAACATTTTTCCCCCAATGCTCTTAATTCAATTGTTTTGTTTTATGTGTTTGTCTGTTTAAGAATGCAATGTGTGTTATGCATTAAGTATAACCAGAACTTGGATATCTGTTTAGGATATTTAGTGTATATTACAATAGTGATACATAGTGAAGATACAATGATAATATTAATCATAAGAACAACAACAGCAGCAGCGAAAATGTTAATAATTATGATAATGATTGTGATGATGATTATGATAACGATTATGATAATAACTATAAAACCAATAAGCTAAAGAGGATAATGATAAAACATTACTACAACTACTGTTGATGATAATGATAATAAGGATAAAACTACTATGATGATAACGATAATATCATAATAATGATAGTATTAACAACGATAATGTGATTATAACTACGATGACAGTAATGCTGATCAGAAGAAAAATAACAAAAGTAATTATCAAATTGTCATTAACATCATTATCATTACCATAACTACACATTTTTAATAAATGGCAAAACTAATATGATTATAATGATCTGTACTATCATTATCTTTATTATCAGTTTCACGAGTGTCATTAATAGCATCAGTGCCATTATTATGATAACCATCATCATCACCATACTTATAATCATCACATCATGTTTATTAACATCAACATCAACATCATTGTTTATGTTGATATTATCATTGTTATAATCATTATCATCATTATTATGGTTATTATTACTATCATTATTATGACGATTATGATCACTTTTGTCGATTATCATCATTGTTATCCTCATTATTGACACTATTTTTACCCTTTATCATTATCTCGATCATCAACGTAATCATTATCATTACTAATTTTATCATGGTCACCATCTATCGCCATTGTTAGCATTACGATCAACAGTAATAGCAAAAGCACTATTAATACCATTCATATAATACATATTACCATTAACGTTAACATGCGCAGCAAGAAATATTATCATAAACATAAAAAAAAGAAAAAGAAGAAGAAAAAAAAAATATATATATACATACACACACACACACACACACACACACACACACACACACACACACACACATATATATATATATATATATATATATATATATATATATATATATATATATTCCGTCCTTGCTGAGAGATATCATGAGTAATATCCATTTGCGCGCACTCACATTCATTCGTACACGATGAATACAAATGCTCTTTCCAAGGGAGACTCATAACAGATATATGTTTACGTCCGTCGCCCCTCCGCCCCGCTTTGCTCTCTTGATTTATCGCTGGTTACGCTGTCTCAAGTTTAATCTGAAGACTATTCGAGACGTATATGCATTCTTTTTTTTTTCGTATTACTTCTTGAACAGATTAGTTTCAAAAGCTTCATTTCGAGGTTTTCTGTCGGCTACGTCATGGCGAGACATATGATTGCCACGTAGCAGAAGTCTAAACGATTGTTTATATATAGACGGTCGGCTACGATTCTGCGTTGAGGTCTAAGGTAACCAATGTTTGATAACCGCAAATAAAGGTTAGACACACACTGGCTACGCCCAACGCTAGAATTGGCGCCACGGACGCCATAAACATTTGTAGTTTAAGAATTTCCAGTTTAATCAATTGTAGATATTGAATGGCAGTCTGTGTTTGTCTTTACGTAAATACATACATACTCTCACGTTATATACATACGCACTTTCATGGCCTTTAACTTTCTGCACAATATATCGACGAGGAGCTGCAGAAAAAAAACACATACGAGCTATTATTGTTGTTGCCGTCCGTTGCTATCATCATTGTTGATTTGTTATTGTTATTATTGTTTTTGCCATATTATTGCAGAAACCTATATTGTGGCTGTTATTATTATCGTTATCAATATCATCCTTTTTGTTCTTAGTATTAGTGTTGCTATTGCAGAAACCAATATTGTTATCATTATAATCACTATCATTACAATTTCTACAATAATCATTACCCTCATCATTACCATTATCATTATTATCATTACTGTGTTATTATGATCATCATCGTAGTTATCACTATCATTATCATTCATAACAATCTATTATCATCCCTATCATTATCCCCAATACCATTACCATTACCACTACTACTGCTATTACTATTATTATCATCATACGATTACTATTACCGTCATTATCACCATCATCATCATCATCATCATCATCATCGTAACCACCTCCCTCACGATGAGCACTTCTACCAAATGCACCACGAGACAGCCCTTTAGCCAGAGGGCCTTGTTTACTCATCACTTCACTCATCAACAACGAAGCGTCTTCCGGGTCAGGCTTCGTGCCCAGCCTCCTGCAGCGAAACGCCCCTTCCGAGGCTTGTAGGATCGTCAGTGAAGCAGGAATCTGGTCGATAGCCTTAGCTGGTGGGCCTCAGCGACTGGAAGGAGGTAGGATGTCCTATACTTTGGGTGAGGCTATGAGAGCCGTGCTTTCTGTGTCTTATTTACGATTGATTTTGCTAACAATACTAGTACTACTATTACTATACTACTGCTACTACTACCACCACTACTACTACCACCATCACCACTACTACTACTATTACTACTACTACCATCACCACTGCTACTACTATTACTACTACCATCATCACTACTACTACTACTATTACTATTACTACTACTACCACCACCACTACTACTACTACTACCACTTCTACTGCTACTACTACTACAACTGCTAATAATACTATTAATCGCTATGTCACTACTTACACTATTCCTGCTAATACCAATACTACTACTATAATTACTATCATTATTGATGTTATTACTGCTCGGCTTCATTGTGATTATAATTAGGTGTTATTACCTTTATTGTTGATAATTGTATTACTGTTGTTATCATTACTAATACTATTCACGGGTACTGCTATTATCTATGCGATTTCTGGAAAATAATGACTCTGTTAAAATGATAATGATGACAATGAGAATAATGATACTATTAAAAACAATTGTATTCATAATCGAAACAATAATGATCACAGAGAAAATGATGATAATGTGAATGAGAATGATAATGATATAAATAACAATAATGATAATATGATTATAACGTCAATAACACTTATAATGACACTATCATTATTACTACTACTACTAATAATAATTACAATAGTGATTATAATAATTGTGATAACAATTGTAGTGATAATATTAACCATAACAAAATAATGATGATAGTAGTAGTGATAACAATAATAGTAACAAGAATAACATCAATAATCTTAGTTATAATTATTATGACAAAAATAGTCAGAATAAGATTTTTAAAAATGCAATACTGAATATGGTTTACATTACTAGGAATAAAATAGTAATGAAGGTAAAGATAATGACACATATTATAAATAGTAGTAGAATCATGTTTTTTTATTATTAGTAGTACCACTATTAGTATAAGCATTACCATTTTCATTATTAACATCTTTATTGTCAACATTATAATCATCGTAGTTATTCTTATTTTTGTTGCTGTCTCTGTTTGGTATTTCTGTTATTATCTTTATCATCGTTATCATCGTCATTATGTACATTATCATTGTTATTGTCATTAGTATCCTCATAACCATTACCATTGATTTCTTATCATTATTATCATCATCATTATTTTATTGTTATTACTGCTATTATTCTCAATCTTATTATTATTATTATTATCATGAACATTATTATTATCATTATCATTTTAATCTTAATTTTCATTATCACTACCATTATCGTCATTGGCATTGTTGTTATCAGCATAGTCATTGCTATTATTATTACTCCTACCACTATTATTGAAATTAGCTTTATCATGTTCGTTGCTATTGATATCGTCATTATTATTATGATTATTATCATTATCAGTATCTTCATTATTATTACTATTATTATAATTATCAGTATCTTCATATTTATTACTATTATCATCATTATCAGTATCTTCATTATTATTACAGTTATTATCATTATCAGTATCTTCATAATTATTACTATGATTATCATTATTCTTGCTCTTATCATCATCATATGATCATCACCACTGAATATTTGCTGTTTCTAAACGAATCAAATCCCATTCAAAATTGTGTGAAATTCATCCCGCCAGAACTACACAGACCCGATTACCTGTCTCTCCACCAGAAGCCAAATGTCGATTCATCCATCCAAAATTTGCAAGATGTCTGCAACGTCGCCCACAGGGGAGTCGTGCTTGAACAACTCACCGGTCTGAGGGTAAGTTGCCGCTTGAGATCAAGGAGTGTCTTAATACCTGAAGGCATCTCGACCTGAATCAGAACTCGGCGTCTTCAGGCAGGTTCTCAGCTCTCCTTTGTCTCCGTGCATCACTAGTGGTTGAGGTTTGATAGATTGATGATATATGTACCCGTAGTATAGTTCATGGTAGATGTACAGTTCAAATACTTCTTAATCATTTTGCTGAGCGACTGTACAAAATGTCAGGTCATAGGATACAGGAAAATGTATATGCCTTTGCATCTGGGTGCTAATGGAGGCTCTAACATTAAGATTTGACGACAAAAATTAAATGATAATAAACCTCTTTGCACGTGTGGTCGAGACATTGCAATGAACATCAAACAAACACCTCGATATACAACTGTCATTTGAAAAAAAGGGAACGGAATCTACTAACCATAAAGGACAGACTCTTCGACACAAACACCTAGACTCCCAAAGAGAAGTCTCACGTAAACCTTGCGCTACGGCAATTGCACTGCACCGCTGTCTAAATTCTCCATGCCCGTGGTCTTTTGAGAAACTGTCTTTCCACCCTTTTCCACTCTATAATCCTTAATTATTGCCTTCGACTGTAACACGCCTTTTCCAAAATAGTCACAGGGATACAGACGCCTATAATGTGAAGACAAGAGTTCTAACCTGCATTAGCCCCCTTCTCTCATCTATAAGTGATTGTATGGGCTTTGCATGTGGTTCAATAGATTCAATCGAGGGACAATTACTTATAAGATTTACAGAACTATGTTTCTATCTATCTGGCAAGTAAAAACATAATTGACTGGGACGATTTCACTGCTACAGAAATGCATGTTGTTTACCTTGCTACTAATAACAAACAATATAATAGAAATTATATGTGATTTGCAACCGGCTTTAATTGCTTGAGTTGGATAATTCACCAGATTAATGCAGTATAATATGATAAATACTGTACGAGTAGGATTCACTCCCGATTTGAATAGATTCCCTCTCACTGCATGATGCTGGTGATCCTCTTGCGAAGAGTATCTGTTATTAAAGCTATATTGTCCATATGTAATCACTAAATCTCATGTGCAATAGATATGATATAAATTAAACATAATGATAATGTATGTCTAGTATCTAATATATCCTTGACTGAGAAGAGTTCCTCTATTTATTTTCAGTGTAATCGGCGGCGTGGGTGAAGCAACACAACACACAACACAGCCTCATTGCACAAGGGAATGTAGACCATGAATTCACACCTCTTGGTATGGAATATTTTAACTGATGTCGGGGTTCCATCAACACACAAGTGGTCCAGGACATCTTCACCTTGCATCCTGAATTTGCATGGTTTCTCTAAATGATAGCAGCGTGGTGTGTGGCGAGTTAAAGTAAACACTATGATGAAAGCAGCGTACTCACTCCATGTAACAGTATGGCGCTGTTAGGGTCATGTAGCTGATAAATACTAAAATAGCTTAGGTAGCCACTGAATGTGAGATGACAGCAAGACTGATGAATAAGAAAATATCCGTATTTACATTATTTATGATGATGAACGTCGTACTGACGATAATAATGTTGGTATTAAGAGTTATGATGAGATTTTATGATAATGATTAAGAATATGATAATGATAATGCTGATAATGTTAACAATGGTGTTTATAGTAATATTGATAATCTAAATGATAAAAAATGATGATACTGACAACAACAACAGTAATGGTAATCATTGTATGCGGTTGTGATCAGCTACGCGACCCACTCAAGGCGTCTAAGGACATGGAAAGGAGGTGAAAGGGGGAAGGACAGCCGCCAGGAAGTACAGAGGATTTGGACCAAGAAAGTGCTACGCCCCTCGACCTAAACCTTAATTATCGTCGCTGTTTTTAACTCTGGTCGAAAGGTGTCGGCATTCTCCTTCTCTTCTTCCTTATTCCTTCGTTCTTTGGAATGTCTTTCGCGCGGGACTTGATTGGGAAAATGTTTCTGATAAATTTTGTATCAAGGGGAAAAAGCATTGGGTGTTGTTTATGTTTTCACCTTTCCTTTGTCACCTTTATCATCGAACTTCCTTGTTCATTCTTCTACTCCATCTTCACTGTCTTACATCTTCTTCACTATCTTTCGTTATTATCATTAGACTTCCTTTCTCACCTCTATCTCCATACTTCACCTTCGACATCCTCCATAGTCACCATACATCTTCACCATCACCAGGGTTCCTCATCGCTGCTAACTTCCGTACTTCATCCTCGCTCAACTTCGCAATCTTTAATCACCATCCATCGTCACCATCACCTTCACCATTGCTACCATCAGTCATCGTCACCATCACTTTCACCATAAATTATCGCCATCACTTTCTCCATAAATCGTCCCCATTACCTACACTATAGATCGTCACCACCATCTTCACCATAGATCTATCGTCACCATCACCTCCCCTTCAATCCCTCCGCTCACCTGAGCCTTCCACACACATGCTTCCATCCATCCACTCGACGTTCCACAAGTCTCCACCGACTCGACCCTGGCTCGCAGCGTCGACGCCCATACTTATGACGCAAGATGGGTCAGTGTCAAACATAGGACTCCACATCTGCATAGAAATAACATTCCGATTGCTTCCACGCCCACGATTGCCTTGTTGTTTGCTTAGTTTTTATTTATTGATCTTTTTATTTATTATTATTATTAATTTTATTTATTTATTTATTTATTTTATTTATTTATTATTATTATTATTTTTTTTTTTTGGGGGGGGGGTTGTCGTTAATCATGTCCAATTATGTCTTCCTTGTGGCTGCATCATTTTCGGACTTGTCCTGCCCTGTCTTCTTTCTATTTTATTATATCCATGTTCCTCATTTCATCTTTATCCTATCTCATTCCCTCGTTCTTGAATCTTTTGTCTTTCCATGATCCTATTGTTTTCTTGGCCCCTTCCCTCCATTCCTATCCATCTATCTATTTCTTCCTATTCCTACTTACATCAACTCACCTCTTGTTCCTTTTTTCCCTGTCGACTTTCACTCTTTTTTCTCCCTTTTCTTATCCTAGTCTTCGCATGTCCTCTATTACACTTCCCAAGACTTAAAGACCTGAACTTTACTAACACCAATCTCATCCTCGTAATGAAGCGAGTCCCCGTGACGTGGATAATTTAATCTCGACCTAAGAAAGAATTAGAAAAAAAGAAAAAAAAATGGAGGGAAGCTTGCCGGGGGTATGTCCGTTCGGGTATGGCTGCGTCGGTAGGGCTGGCTTATGCACGAGGACTGGCATAGGAATGACAAATGATGAGCCAAGTTCTAGTGCATGAGTGGCGACTGAGAAATATCCCGCCTTGGGGCTGCATTCGTTTCATTTTACAATCGCCAGTGTAATATCTCTGCTGCGACGACCAAGTTACCTTCTTCTTCTGTGAGATCTTCGCCCTCGCGTTTTCATCTCTTTACTTCTTCGCATCGCTCAAATGTTTGTATTGTGGCCTTTATCTCTCCCCTCTCCTTCTCCCTCTCCTATTTCTCATAGCTCCCATTCCCCCCTCCCTCTCCTTTTTTTTCTCTCTCCCTCCCTCTCTATCTATCTCCTCTCTCTCTCTCTATCTATCTATCTATCTATCTATCTCCTCTCTCTCTCTCTCTATCTATCTATCTATCTATCTCCTCTCTCTCTCTATCTATCTATCTATCTATCTCTATCTATCTATCTATCTCCTCTCTCTCTCTCTCTCTCTCTCTCTCTCTCTCTCTCTCTCTCTCTCAACAAAAACTACCTCTCCCTCTGGCAAAGACGACGAGACTATGTGCATATGCAAATTCATCCATCTCTTTATCAGTATGTAAGTAAGATAGACTAAGAGACTAAGAACAATTAAAACAGAGACACATACGTATGAACATATCTATTAGCAGGTACGACACCCAAAAGGCGAGCATATTACTGTCTATCCTTGGTATCCTCCAGCCTCTTCTTTCCTCGGCTACTGCGCGCCACCTGTCCTTTCCTCCTCCGCCATAGCCTCACTCACAATCTTCCCCCACAGCTGACTCCCCTCCCTCTGCCCCCCTCCCCCATTCTCCTTCTCCCTCCCTCAGTCCCTGTCCTCCCCTTACCTCTTTACCACGTTCCTCCTCTCCCCTC
>BOPN01000080.1:358723-366223 GCA_017312705.2 Penaeus japonicus
AAGAAGGCAATTGAAAGGACGAAGTTGAAGGAGTCAGTCGAAAGGAAGGAGGATGAAAAGTGATGATAATAATAAAAAGGAAAACGAAAAAATAAGAGAAAAGTAAAAAAGAAAAAGAAGTATTAAAAACTGAAAAAAAAGTTAAAAATGAAGAAAGTACAAAAACAGAAAGAAGCGTAGGAAACTGGTGGTGAGAGGAAGAAAGAAGAGAAGATGGAGACGAAAGAGAGAAGAAGCAAGACCAGAAGAAGAAAGAGAAAAAGAGTGAAAACGAAACATAAGCGAGTCGAAAATGCATAAAAAAACAGTAAACACGACGGAAAAAATACACGGAATTAATAAAACTATAAGTGGCTGTGATTATGATATTCACAACAATACTGATGGCAATACATGTCACATTAATATCATTCAGCTTTGATGACAATTATCATAAGGATTGTGACAACACCGATTCTGACAATATCGAGCTGTGATTTAATCATCCCTGCTAATGAAATGACATTATTTCTCTTTTTTATCGATGGCGATGACGTACGTGAGAAGCCTACGATTTCACTCAACACAGTCGATATGTTGGTCGCGTCGCACCCTCGTTCCTGCTCTGATGTTCTCACCTCGCCCGCCCGCGCCAGGACTGTCACTCTTGCACTCTTTCTCACATGCTTGATCTTCCCTAGGATCAATCCCGATTTCAATAGTTGTCGTCGGGTTCCTTCGGCTCTGTTCGTTTGTGTCAAGATCACTCTGAAAATGAATGACGCATGGTGGGGTGATATTCCACGCACATACACATACACGCACGGATACAGATACAGACACACACACACACACACACACACACACACACACACACACACACACACACACACGAGCTCACCCCCAGTAGTGAGGGCCACATGATCAGTCGTGAGGGCCACATGATCAGTCGTCAGCTGGTGTCGTTATCAAGTGTCAGACAGCTGGCGTCCCCAGATCAGCTGGCAACAAGGCCCGGGCGTCGGGCGGAGCGCTGCGTCGTCGCCAGCTGGGGGGCCTCGGGTGTCAGGCAGATGGTGGTCAGGGTATCAGCGGGACGCGTGCCTTACGCTGCCACGCCCCGACAGCAGGAAGACAAGGGAGGTCGTTGTGTTGCAAGGGACAGGTCAAGTTTCCTCGTCTCCCAGGAGAGGTCAGGGGAAGGTGGTCGAGTGGTGGGGGTGGGGGTGGGGTTGGGGGTTGGGGGTAGTCGGGGGGGCGGGGTGTGGGCTGTGGGGTGGGGGTTGAGACTGAGGTAAAGCTGGCCGAGGGAGAAATTGTTGTGAACGTGTGGTCGCTCGAGAGGTCGAAGTTGTGGTCGTACACATGTCAAAGGAGAGAGGTCGCAGGAAAGGTCGAACAAGAGGATGGGGAAGCGGGGGGCATGGGCGATAAGGCTCAAGGCGGTTATCTAAGCGTGACAGATTTGTGTTTAACTAGAATTATATCAGAGAAAATTTTTTGAACACAGCTTGTTTTTCATCTTTAATTTTTTCCCTTTGATGCGACGCGTGAAACTCCCTTCTCGATTTCAAAGTTCGTTTATTATCATATTCTAATAGGATATTATATACTGCAATTTTCGACGATCACAGTGTGTATGATAAGCAAAACGAAAGAAAAAAACATCAACACAGTATCAATTTCATTCTCTAAGACCCCCGAACATACAATAAAATCTAAAAAATGTTCTTGTTCTTTTTATAACGCCCAAAAATGAAGAAATCCATATTTACGACAACACCAAATATAGGCAAAAGCAATAAATCACTTTTACCTGCGTGCAATAGCAATCCAAGCGATATTGCATGTCGTGGAAGATTTACCACCGAGAGTGATAAAAGACAGGCGAGTAATAAGTGGATGTAAATCCATGAAAATGCACTGTGGCGAAATGACACACACAAAAAGGAGGGGGAGGGAGTGTTATAAACAAGATGTCGCGTGCACGAGGGGACTTTTGACTCGAGCACTACGTCACAATCACAGTCCTGGAACAACGACTCGATCCTCTGACTCAAGAGTCGCGCTCGAAGAAAAAGAAAATGATTTAACCTTCTTAATTGTGACTTATAGCTGTCATATTACGTACGGTTTAGCAGAAACACGAAGGGAAGGAGAGAAGGGAGAGAAAGAAGAGATGTAAAGAGGAAACGAGAGGATAAAATGAAAACAAAATAAAAATATTGATCGTTAAAGTGAGATAAACAATATGTATATAACAATTGAAAAATCACGAGGATTTAGTTTCTTGAAAAAGATAACTGTGACACCGTGAAACGAAAAGGGGAGGGAGTGAAAAGAAGAATAAGGATAAAATAAGATAAAAATAAAAAAAGAGAGAAAAATTCTCAGGAGAAGCTCACTACCTCCTTTATCATGTCCGCGTCAGTCTGTCTAAGGTTTAGTCTTTTTCTCCACTCTCTCCTTCGCTCTGTCTTTATCTGGCTCTTCGTCTCTCCGTTGGACTGTGTCTTGAGATGCGTTTCTCTCTTCGCTCGCTCCCTCCCCCGTTTTTGCCTGCTCCTGCTTGCCGCTCGCTCTGCTCTGCTCCGTGCCTGGCTGCTCGGCTGGGGTCTGTCTATGCGTCTTTATTATATGTTTGTTTATGTGTATGTGTCTATATATAGAGAGAGAGAGAGAGAGAGAGAGAGAGAATGTATAATTCATCTCTTCACTCATTTAGTTCTTTATTTATTCCCTTATTTCCAAAACGGGATATATTTTCTCATAATCCAGTCTTGACGAATCGTCGTACACAACTGGGAGGGGATGAGGAAGGGGGGAGGGGGAGGGGGAGGGGGAAAGAGTAATAAAGATAAATCAAATCACATCTCTGCTAAGTCACCTCCCCCCTTCCCCCTTCCCCCTACCCCCTTCCCCTCCCCCTCAATCATATGGTAGGAACTGAGGTCACGATTTTGCAATAACCTACAGTGACTGGAGATCAGGCTGTAAAATGTGTGATGTGAAATTTCGTTGCAAGAGGAAAGAAATCGATTAAAAATGTAGATTAAACGATAGTCACGAAATAGATATCATAAATGAAGATTATTATCTATCAAATTATGTTTTAAGAATATTTAACTTTTGACCTAAAAAAAACAAGAATAGTATCTGATGAACCTTGGCAATCATAGAGATTTAAAAAATGGATCTTATGGTCATGTTAATTAGTATTAGGATCATTTTTTTTATAAACTCTTGAATCTTAAATCAACTTCGTTTCCCAAAAAGTATATTGAAAAGATTATGATGAAAGTTCTCAACTTTATTTTCGTCAAAATTCATGCCTCACTTTTATAAGCATCAAAGCCGGTATCTATCATCACTATTTATCTATCTATCTATCCCTCGATATGTATCTTTCTGTATACGTATTTATGTGTCTATTCATCTATTTATAGGCTTATACGCATTTATTCATCTATATGTATGTATATGTGTATCTTTATATGCCTCCCTGTGTGTGTGTGTGTGTGTGTGTGTGTGTGTTTGTGTGAGTGTGTGTGTGTATTTTGTGTCCTTTCGTTCCCATTTGCAGACCCTGTCCCCTTGCACGTCCGCGGCATCAGCCGTCGGTGCATAATTTTCCCCTTATGTCATAATCCTCCCTTTGGACCGAGGAAGCCGACAGAAAGTCGATAACTTCCCTACAATAACTCTAGTTTGCCGGACAGATTTCCCTTCGTTCTCTCCCTCTCCCCTCCCTCCCCATCCCTTCCCTCCACCCCCTCCCACCCCACTCCCGACCACACGCCAAAATGAGGCCCGGATTTCTCGCACAATATAAATGATTTTAATGGTCTGCCCACAATGATCTCCGCGGCAGCCGATCGTGCGCCGCGAGGGGGCCTTTGTGTCGTGGCAACGCGTCCGACCGCAGGTATTTCACACCTGACCGCTGACCTCTCCCCTCCTCCCCGCCCTCCGCCCTCCCCCCTCTTTCCCTCGCTAGTTCTCTCTCTCTCTCTCCTTCTTTCCCTCCCTTCATCCCTTTTCTCTGTCGTGCTCTCTTTCCCTCCTTTCCTCGCGTCTTCGCCTATGCCTCCCATCCTCCCTCCATACAACTCTCCCTCCCTCCCTGCTCCCATACCTCTCTTATTTCCTCTCTCTCTATCCTTATCCCTCCCGCTTCCCTCTTGCCTCTCTCTCATTTTCTCCCTCATTCAATCACTCCCTCTCGTTTCCCTTCTACCTCTTTCCTTGTCCTCCTCCTTCCTTCCTTCTTTCTACCCTCCCTTCGATTTAGCTCGTTACCATCCATCCTAATTTATTTTATTTTCCCGTCTTTTGTTCTTGAAATTGTTTTCCGCTTCTCCCATTTTAACCCCTACCCCTCCCCCTCCTCCTCCCCTCCCCCTCCTCCTCCCCTCCCCCTCCTCCTCCCCTCCCCATCTATCCTGTCATATCCTACCCTCTGTTCTTTATCCTTCTATAGCCTTCTCTTCCTTTCCCTTATTTCTTTTCCTCCTCTTCCTCCGCCTCTCGCCCTCCCCCTCCCTCCCTCCCCCCCCTCTCTCTCTCTCTCTCTCTCTCTCTCTCCTTCTTTCCCTCGATAGTTCTCTCTCTCTCTCTCTCCTTCTTTCCCTCCCTTCATCCCTTTTCTCTGCCATGCTCTCTTTCCCTCCTTTCCTCGCGTCTTCGCCTATTCCTCCCATCCTCCCTCCATACCACTCTCCCTCCCTCCCTCCCTGCTCCCATACCTCTCTTATTTCCTCTCTCTCTATCCTTATCCCTCCCGCTTCCCTCTTGCCTCTCTCTCATTTTCTCCTTCATTCAATCACTCCCTCTCGTTTCCCTTCTCCCTCTTTCCTTCTCCTCCTCCTTTCTTCCTTCTGTCTACCCTCCCTTCGATTTAGCTCGTTACCATCCATCCTAATTTATTTTATTTTCCCGTCTTTTGTTCTTGAAATTGTTTCCCGCTTCTCCCATTTCTCCCATTTTAACCCCTACCCCTCCCCCTCCTCCTCCCCTCCCCATCTATCCTGTCATATCCTACCCTCTGTTCTTTATCCTTCTATAGCCTTCTCTTCCTTCCCCTTATTTCTTTTCCTCCTCTTCCTCCACCTCTCGCCCTCCCCCTCCCTCCCTCCCCCCTCTCTCTCTCCCTCTTTCTCTCTCTCCCATCTTCTCTCTTCCTCATTCTGTCTCTCCCCTCCTCTTTCTCTCTCTCTCTCTCTCTCTCTCTCTCTCTCTCTCTCTCTCTCTCTCTCTCTCTCTCTCTCTCTCTCTCTCTCTCTCTCTCTTCCCCCTCTCTCTTTTGCTCTCCCTATTCTTAATCCCCTCTGGCTCCTACCCACCCTTATCCCTCCTCCTCCTCCCCCGCCCCCTCGTCCCCCTTCTCCCTACTTTTCCCTTCCTCCTGCCCCTTTTCTTTCTCTTTCTCCGCCTCTCGCCCTCCCCCTGTATGTACAGCTGCGCCAGGAGCAACAGCGTAAAAACGGTCATTGTGTCCAACAGTATGTCATCAAGAACCAGGAGTGTCTGTCACACCACGACCTGTCACTCCTATCTCACATCGGTAACCTTTTTCCCATTCCTTTTTTCCTACCTTTCGATCTCTCTCTCTCTCTCTCTCTCTCTCTCTCTCTCTCTCTCTCTCTCTCTCTTCTCTCTCCCTCCCTCCTTCTTTTTTTCTCTCTCCCTCCCTCCCTCTTTTTGTTTGTCCCCCCCCCCTCTCTCTCTCTCATTATAGTTATTATCATCTTCATCATTATCATCGTTGTCATTATTATCATTATTATCATCATCATCATTATTCTTATTATTATTATTCAGATTGTTATTATCATTATTATCATTATTATTATTCAGATCATTATTATCATTATTATTATTGTTTTCATTATTATTTTCATTATCCTTACTATTATTGCTATATCAATCATTAACATTATCATAATTAGCATCATCATTATCGCGAATGTTATTATTATTATTATCATTTTCATTATAATTACTATTGTTTTCATTATCAACATCATTATCAATATTATCATTATTACTATTATCCTCATTATCATTATTACTATTATTACGATTATCATTTTCTCCATTACTGTTATTATCATCATTATCATCATTATTTTCATCATTATCATCATCATTATCATCATTATTATCATCATTATTATTATTGTCATTTTCATTATTATAATTAAGATTACCATTGTAATTTTCATTGTTATCACTATTATCAGAACTGTTAGTAGTGCTGTTATTATTATCATTACTATCATCAACATCATCGTTATCATTATCTTTATTTTAAACGTAATTATTTTTGTCATCAAAATCATTATCATCATCATCATTAATCTTATTGTTAATATAATCTTTATTACTATCATCATGATTTTCATTATATTCATTGTTGTTATTATCATCAAAATCATTATTATCATCATTGTTATCATGATCATCGTTAGTGTTACCGTTATCATCATAATCATCATTATCATCATTATCAGTATCATCATGATTATACTTTAAAAGTGATATTATGAGGATAATTTTTATCATGATAGTATTAGTAATGAAAAAAAAAAATGTATAATGATGATAAAAATAATGATAACAATGGTATTAATGATGATAACATTATCAATCAATAATGTAATGATTATAAATCAGTAATTATTGTGTTGATGATGATAATGATAATAGCATTGTTACCATCATTAATATCAATCATTCTTATCACTATTATGATTATTGTTGTTACTATTATCAATGTTATTATCACCATCATTATTGTTATTGTTACCATCTCTATCAGTATCATTATCACTCCTATCAATATCATTATCATTACTGTTATCATCATCATCACCACTGCCATCAATATCATTATAATTATCACCCACTAGCATTACCATCATCATCATTATCATCAATATAATCATCATCATCCATATCATTATCATTATCACCCGTTATCATCATAAGAGTCATCATCCTCACCATTACTGATATCACTCCAAAGGCTATTCTTTCAGATAAAAAAAAATCAATATTCATTATTGCTGGACCATCTGATGTCACTAATAAATAATTGGTCAGATATAAAAGAAAAGAAATCAATAACACTGGTCAGTGTAATCAAAGCTGATGGCATTGCATTTGTTTCCATTGATTTGCAAAGCAGCTCGAGCAAAGGCGTGGCTATCAGATTCATGCAAAGGGGGGTCCCTCTGACACCTTACCCCCCCCCTCCTCCAATGTATTATCATGATTTAAAAATAGTAGCGTTATAGTTTTCCATTATTGATTTATTAAGAGTGATGGGGTTGCAGGTCGGCGTGTAGAAGGAACACTTTTATAAAGTTTCACAACACTTTCTTGCGAAGTCTAGATAGCTTTTGAAACTTTATTTTGGTTTGGGAGTCGCGTTTTATTAGCTCAAGTAATAAGTTCAGAGCAGGGGGAGTTTTAAGGGTAGATGGCGTGACAGGATAAGTATCTGTACAGCTTAAATAG
>BOPN01000080.1:376223-382018 GCA_017312705.2 Penaeus japonicus
TTATCATATATGAAATAAATCGTTTAACAATTCCAACGTCTCCTTTAACTTCTGTAGAAATTATACCTTTGGTATAATTTTTGCCTATTTTTATTGATATGCAAAACACTCACACTTGAGAAATACAAAGAAAACGGTTATTTCTTTGATGTTTTAAAGATTTGACATTCATATGAATATCGTTATTTCCAGGTAAACGTGCGCTGGAGGTCAGATGAGGTCAGGACAGGTGAGGTCAGACTGTTTCTGATTCGTGTGACAGGTTGAAGTGACGCGACCCCGCCCCCTCCCTCACAACCGGTGCAATTATGTCGTTAGCAAGTGACGGCGTTCCTTCTTCTACCTTTACCTGCACCTCCTTCGATGCTCTCCGATGACACGAAAGAAGATAGATATAGATAGATAGATAGATATAGATACAGCTCTGGATATAGATCGCGTTCCTTCTTCTACCTTTACCTGCACCTCCTTCGATGCTCTCCGATGACACGAAAGAAGATAGATATAGATAGATAAATAGATATAGATACAGCTCTGGATATAGATCGCGTTCCTTCTTCTACCTTTACCTACACCTCCTTCGATGCTCTCCGATGACACGAAAGAAGATAGATATAGATAGATAGATAGATATAGATACAGCTCTGGATATAGATCGCGTTCCTTCTTCTACCTTTACCTGCACCTCCTTCGATGCTCTCCGATGACACGAAAGAAGATAGATATAGATAGATAGATAGATATAGATACAGCTCTGGATATAGATCGCGTTCCTTCTTCTACCTTTACCTGCACCTCCTTCGATGCTCTCCGATGACACGAAAGAAGATAGATATAGATAGATAGATAGATATAGATACAGCTCTGGATATAGATCGCGTTCCTTCTTCTACCTTTACCTGCACCTCCTTCGATGCTCTCCGATGACACGAAAGAAGATAGATATAGATAGATAGATAGATATAGATACAGCTCTGGATATAGATCGCGTTCCTTCTTCTACCTTTACCTGCACCTCCTTCGATGCTCTCCGATGACACGAAAGAAGATAGATATAGATAGATAGATAGATATAGATACAGCTCTGGATATAGATCGCGTTCCTTCTTCTACCTTTACCTGCACCTCCTTCGATGCTCTCCGATGACACGAAAGAAGATAGATATAGATAGATAGATAGATATAGATACAGCTCTGGATATAGATCGCGTTCCTTCTTCTACCTTTACCTGCACCTCCTTCGATGCTCTCCGATGACACGAAAGAAGATAGATATAGATAGATAGATAGATATAGATACAGCTCTGGATATAGATCGCGTTCCTTCTTCTACCTTTACCTGCACCTCCTTCGATGCTCTCCGATGACACGAAAGAAGATAGATATAGATAGATAGATAGATATAGATACAGCTCTGGATATAGATCGCGTTCCTTCTTCTACCTTTACCTGCACCTCCTTCGATGCTCTCCGATGACACGAAAGAAGATAGATATAGATAGATAGATAGATATAGATACAGCTCTGGATATAGATCGCGTTCCTTCTTCTACCTTTACCTGCACCTCCTTCGATGCTCTCCGATGACACGAAAGAAGATAGATATAGATAGATAGATAGATATAGATACAGCTCTGGATATAGATCGCGTTCCTTCTTCTACCTTTACCTGCACCTCCTTCGATGCTCTCCGATGACACGAAAGAAGATAGATATAGATAGATAGATAGATATAGATACAGCTCTGGATATAGATCGCGTTCCTTCTTCTACCTTTACCTGCACCTCCTTCGATGCTCTCCGATGACACGAAAGAAGATAGATATAGATAGATAGATAGATATAGATACAGCTCTGGATAATATCTGTATACCCCTCTCTGTCTCTTTCACACACACATCTACGCGCCCGCACGCACTAAAGTTTCACTGCTGGGATTAAAGGTCAGGTAAATTACACCAGGTCAGCAGGTAGTGCAGTGCCAGTGGATTTGGCATTCCGTGTCTGTAGCGGCATGTAAAATATGAACACGTCCTGTAAGATTAGAGCACATACGTCACATTCAGAGTGTAAGATTTTATGCGTTTCATTCCCTTAACTAATTCAGTGTTAGTGGTCGGGTCGTGTATGTCTCTCATTCAGAATCAATCACGTGGCATTTGATCAACGAAGCGATTGTAAAATACATACAAATACATGTGGTTATTGTACTGTTGATGGTTTCATTTTGCTTTATAAGGCGAAGCAAGTTCAAATAGCATGTACATATACATGCATGCTCACACACACACACATCTGTGTAAACTTCTGTGCTTGCTTATGTTTACATGTGTGCGTACACTCACACACACACACACACACACACACACACACACACACACACACACACACACACACATATATATATATACAGTATATATATATATATATATATATATATATATATATATATATATATATATATATATATATATATATGTGTGTGTGTGTGTGTGTGTGTGTGTGTGTGTGTGTGTGTGTGTGTGTGTGTGCGTATAATATATAAACACAGATGTATGCATATTCCGTTCGCAGTGGGGTGTATTTACTGGTAACCGCGTGACAGAAGTTTTTAATCCATATTGATTGGCTAAGAATTATTTCGTACTGCATGTCTCTACTCCTTACATGGCTGAAGAAACATTACAAATCATCCTTTTCCACAAGTTTACTCCCTTCACTTATTATGCATTGATTTCGGGTTTTGAATCTAAAGGTACGACATTTGCATACGCATTTTTAACGAACGAACGAACGAAGTTGTAAGATAATTCTGGAGGAAACAATGGATTTTCTTTTGCGCAAATGATGAAGACGACTGGATTAAAATCAGATCGAATCAAAGCCATAAGGTCAATATCGTAAAAAAACAAACAAAACAAAAAAAAACAAAAAAACAGCTTTATGGAATAAAAAAAAACGAAAACAAATGTAAATCAAAACCAAAAACGGAATCAAAGCAAGACGATTAAGTCAAACCAAACCAAACGAAACACAAGCAAAGCAATCAAATCAAAGCAAACGAACACGGCCAAACAAAGCAAGACAACCAACACCCACACCAATGAGACCGAATCAATAACACCAAAATCAAGCCAAATCAACCAAGTGGAAACCAAAGCAAGCAAGACGACCTACGGAACTCAACCAATCAAGACATCCAACCAAAGCGACGAAAGCAAATTTAAGCGAGACAAGTGACGGCGCTCTCCCTGCAATGCCAGACCACAACCGTAGGATTAGAATGCTTTATTTGAAGAGTCTTGAACATGGACTTATGGCACGAATTCGTAAGCCGCCTCCGCGTTCCCGCTGCTCGATTCTCTCTTTCTCGCACATACGCGCACACGATTGTAACCACACGCATACACACACATACACACACACACACACACACACACAAGCACACGTATATACATATATCTATATTCGTTTGTGTATATATATATTTTTATATAAATATAGATATGTGTGTGTGTGTGTGTGTGTGTAAGTGTATATGTATGTGTATGTGTATGTGTATGTGTATGTGTATGTGTATGTGTATATGTATGTGTGTTCGTATACTTTTTAACATGCAAATACATTTCATTCCAGTGACGCCCATACATAACCCCCCCCCCCCCCCCCCAGCCAGCGGCGATAGAAGACCCAGGAAAGGCCGGCGAGCGAAGGCAGCTGAGCCAACGTCTGGTACTCCATTCAGAGGTCTAATCTTACGACATCTGTAGATGTATCTTCTTCTTTTTTTTCTTCTTCTCCTGTTGGGCTGAAGTAGTTTGTCTGTGAGTGAAGGGGATATAAGTAGAATTAGTAAACTGAAACTGACATTTTTTTTAAAGGTCGATTCTCAAGTAACACATAAGATCTACTTTAATTTGTGTTGGTTCGTGATTAAACACGTTAGAAATAAACAAAGTCTTTGATCTCAATGGAAATTAATTAATCATTAGATATGTAAATAAGCGGACACTAGACTAAACAGCAACATGTGTAGGTACGTGTTGCGAGTATACATGTGAATTTGAAACATTTAAACTAATGAATAAAAAAAAAGACAATGAATGAATATACAAAAAAAAACTAACTTAACAAAAGAGACAATTACCAAAGAAAGACTCGATTTTTTTTTTTATTTAAAACAAAAACAAAAAAACAAACAAACAAAAAAAGTGAAACAGACAACCATAAATCAAAGACCCCCCCCCCCCCCATATACATAGATAAGCAGATCCCCCTCTTCTATTTGACCCAGATAATGATTTTGAATTCCCATGTCTCACCTCTCCCCCCCCCCCCGCGACACCTGCTCATTAGTGCCTCGGGGGGCAGGCCCAAAGAGGTACAAACGGACTGCATTAACACGAGCGCCAAAGATCTTATCGGAATGAGCGAGGCCATTAAGAGCGAAGGAAACCAACGGGATGTGAACGAGGCCGGATAGGGATGCGTTTTGGTGAGTTCACGTTATTGTTTCATGTTTAATTAAAGAAGCTGGATTGGCGTTTATGTCATGGTAAGTGATTAAGGTTTGAGCTGAAGTAATGGGGTATTGGGAATGAAGTGAAAGAAGTGTGACGATGTTCTTGAAGTTATCGTTAGCTTCATGTTATAAAGATTCAAGTGATTAATGGCTGGGTCACGGTATTTGGTTATTCTTATCAGAATTGAAAAAAAAACAATGTGTACTGTCTATCACAAAATAGAATCTAATATTGATTCGTAAGTTCCCTTAAATATTATCAAAAAAATACAATAATGAATTAACTCGGACCGCATTCTATATCACTCCCATACAATATAACTAACTGTAAAACATTTGGGAGGAAAATGAAAACATAAAAAAACCCATAAACATAACCATAAAGAAGATGACACGAAAACCTTTCTCTTTTTATAGATCAAACCAAACCTCTCCCGAGTTATGAGATTTAACAAGCAAATTCCGGCTGCCATCGTTCTTGTCGGCCGATCATAAACGATACGATCGACCCCGGCGTTATGAAGTTCGCTGTATTGACACTTCCAATAAAGATGTTGTCGGGGAGTGAGTGCACGAGCCCTGCCGACCGAGACCCACGGTGAGGATAGCGGGTTGATTCCACCACTTCCATACGCGAAGCTGACATTTAATACTTCGTGACTGATGACTGGAGGTACGGACTTGTGTTTATCTATGTACTGGGTATGGTAGTGAGAGGAATGTGTATATTGCATAATAATATCTGCGGATATGTTGTGGCAACATGTGAACGAGGTGGGATATGGATATTAGACACTGTGACCTTGTGTTGCTTATGATCGTGGTCGTTATAATGTTATCGATAGTAACCGATAATAAAGGTAACAAAAACTATGAACACAAACTATGACAATATCCTGATGATAATGTAATCATAATGAACACCATGACGATGAGAAAAATAATCACGAAAATATATTAGAAGATCATCCTCGTATTATCAAGAATAACAATTATCGTATCGGTAATAAACGCCGCAAATGTTGGTATTGCACACATTTTCTATGTCTCTGAATGCGCTATTGAATGCAAATGAACAGAAAATGGGAAAGCGGTGAGCGAATTTTAATACAGCTTATGCTACCACTTTAATTAGTAAGTGGAATTGTCTTGCTCCGTGTATATTATATGTATATATATTTTTTTTCTTCTTTTGTTCCTGTCTAGTGCACAATGTGTGAATAATGTTGTATCTATTTTTCTATTCAAGGAGCTTGCATTACCACTGCGAAAG
>BOPN01000080.1:387763-390263 GCA_017312705.2 Penaeus japonicus
CTATCCGAAGTCTGAACCGAAGCCGAGACAGAGAATCCGAAGCCTAAACCGAAGCCGAGACAGACTATCCAAAGTCTAAACCGAAGCCGAGACAGACTATCCGAAGTCTGAACCGAAGCCGAGACAGACTATCCGAAGTCTGAACCGAAGCCGAGACAGACTATCCGAAGTCTATACAGAAGTCGAGACAGAGAATCCGAAGCCGAGACAAAGAATCCGAACCCCAAACCGAAGCCAAGACAAAGCACCCGAAGCCTACAGCGAAGCCGAGACACAATAGAAATCGTGAGGAAGAGAGAGCCTCGGCGTAACCGAGCGGAGAGCGAGCGATGCAAGCGGCCACTTCCGCCAGCGAAATATTAACTGGAGCGGCCCGCCCTGCCCGACAGTGCCATCTCCCGGCGTGACAGACCCGACACCTCTGTTTCTCGCGGCGACAAGAAAATCCTATACAACAAGGGCTGCTTCTTCCTGAAGACCTCATTTTCCTTCTATTTTTTTTGCTCTTTTTCTTTTTCTTTTTTTCTCCTCTTGCTCTCGTTCTGCGTTTCATTTTTCTTTTGATTGTTTTTCTTGGCTTTCATTACCTTCTACTTCATTATTTCTATATTTTCTGCTTCTTTTTCTACTTCCTCTTTGTCTTCTAATTGGCCTTTTCCTTTTCCTCTTTCTTCTCTTTCTCGTTTCCATCTCCTTCTACTCCTCCCTTTTTCGTCTTCTTTTTCCTCCTCCTTCTCTTTCTCCGTTTCCCATTTATCGTTTTTTTTCTTGGTGTGATTTTTCGCTGCTTCGTGTTTAAATGTTATTGTATTCGAATTTATTTCTTGTTTCCTCCCCTCTCTCCCATTTCTCTTTTACTTTGTATTTCCAGAATTTCGTCTTATTATCATTCGTCTCTGCCAGCGTATCTTATATTTTTCTTCTATTTCTTCCACATCTCTCTACCTTTTCTATCTTCTCAATCTCATTACCCTACAGACGATTCTTATCCATTAATCGTTGCCTTGAGTTTTATTTCTCTCTTAGCCTTCTCCCTTCCACTCCCCCCTTCATCCCATCTCTCACAACCTCTCCATTCTCTCTACGTTCTCCCCTCATCCAACCCCGCTCCATTCTCTCAACAATTTCCCCTCATCCAACCCCTTCCACAACCTATCCTCACTTCTGCCCCCCCCCCCACCACCCCTCTCATATCCTCTTCCTCTCCTCCTGCCTTTCTCATCCCTCCCCCCCCCCAGCCCTCCTCCAACAAACACTCGAGAAACCGTCTTGCAATCCCATTGTCTTGCTCGCTGGAGGAAATTCTGTTGCAAGCTGTCGAGCTGAACGTCACCCACGCGTTCAGTGAATGACTAGCAATGTGACACCGTTATACTTATAGTCTCCATGCACTGCGGACTTCTAGGGAGGAAAGAGCATGTACGAGCTGAGAGGACATGGGAGATAAGAAAGGAGAGAGAGAGAGAGAGAGAGAGAGAGAGAGAAGATAGAGAGAGAGAAAAGAAAAAAAATAATGAGAAAGAAAGGGGGGAAAGATTACGAATAAGAATAAGAATTTAGAGTCCAGCACATGTGGAGGAGAAAGATCGAGGGGAAAATAGAAAAAAATAAAACACATAAAGGAATTAAATGCTGATAAAACGGGTAATGGAACAAGGGAAGAAGAATAAGAACGATAAAGGAAAGAAGACGAAGACGAAGAAAAAAGAAAAACGAAAAAAACTAATGATCATAAAGGACATTCGTAAAAGAAGGGGAAATACAAATTAGAACAAAGAGAGGGGAAATAAAGGTGGAAGCGAATAAGTGAGGGGAAAGAGAAAAAGTAGAGGGAAAGAGAACAAAAATAGGAGGCTAAGAAGGAGGAGACTAAAAAAAAAAAAAAAAAAAAAATAGGGAAAGAGGAAATGGTTAAATGGAGATAAAAGAGAATCCAGTAAAGGCGAAAGAGGAGAGAATGAGAAAATGAGAAGAAGAAGAATAGAGACAGAATGAGGAATTAAGACTTTGAGAGATAGATAGATAGATAGATAGATAGATAGAGAGAGAGAGAGAGAGAGAGAGAGAGAGAGAGAGAGAGAGAGAGAGAGAGAGAGAGAAGCAAAAACACCAAACAGCGGCAAAGAAGAAAGGGGAGAAGGAGGGAAACAAAGAGGGGAAAGAAGAGAGCAAAACAGAAGAAGAAACGAAGAAAAGTGAATTAATAAAGAGGGAAGGACATGGGGGTCGAAAAAGGGAAACAAGAATAAATGAAGATAGAAACAGGAAAAGAAAGAAAGAGAAGGAAGAAAAACAAAAAATAATAAAAATAAAAGAAAATTAGAAGGATATAGAATATCAGATAACACGAAAAAAATCAAACGAAAGAAATGAAAAAAAAAAGAAATGAAAAGAAAACCGAAAAGAAAGAAAAAATAAAAATAAAAGAAGACGACAAAGAAGAAAGAAATAAGGAAGAGGAAGAAGAAAAAAAGAAGGAAAGAAGGAAGAGGAATGAATA
>BOPN01000080.1:412763-417763 GCA_017312705.2 Penaeus japonicus
CGGTAGTGGTAGATGTGGAGGAGTAACGGTAGTGGTAATCAGGGGGATGGTAACGGTAGTCAGAGTAACGGTAGTGATAATCAGAGTAATGGTAGTGATAGAGTAACGGTAGCAGTCATCACAGGAATGGTAGTGGTCATCAGAGTATTGGTAGTGGTAGTCAGAGTAACGATAGTAGTCATCATAATACTGGTAGTTGTAAAGACGAGGTTAGTTTTAATGATGATCCTGAAAGTAGGTAATTCCGCTGTCCAATGAAGATGCAAAATAAATTATCACTATCGATCTTCTTCCGCCTTGATACCATTGATACCATAGCGAAAACAACACCAACAGCGCAAACCCATAGACACTAAGAGACAGAGCAATTAAATAACAAACATTAACGCGAGCCACCCGAGACACACAGAGAGGTGATAGAGATAGAGATAGAGGTGACCCCAAAGCATAGCAACAGATATCACCGACACTGTCCACCAGCTCTCGGGGAAGGAGAAAGAGGGGGGGGGGGAGGAAGAGGAGGAGTGGGAGGAGGAGGAGGAAGAGAAGGATGTGGTGGTGGTGGTAGAGGAAGATAAAGATGTGGAGAAGTAGAGGAGGAGGAGGAGAAGGAGAAGAATGGGGAGCGAAGGGGTAGGGGTAGGGGGGGGTAGGGGGGGAGGGATAGGGGTAGGGAGATAGGGGGAGGGGGAGAGGAGAGATAGGGGTAGGGGTAGGGAGAGAGGGGGAGGGGGAGAGGAGGGATAGGAGTAAGGAGGTAGGGCGACAGGAGGAGAAAGAAGAGGAGATGGAGCAGGAGAAAGAGGGGGAGGGGGGAGGGGGGGAGACAAGGTAGAGGAGGAAGAGAAGTAAGAGGAGGAGGAGGAAGAAGAAGAAGAAGAAGAGGAGTAGTAATAGTAGAAGGAGGAGAAGGAAGAGGAATATGATGAAAAAGAAGGAGAAAAAAGGAAGAGGAGGAAAGGGAGAAGGTGAGGAAACGGGGAAAGGAGGGAAGGAGAGGAGGAGTACCACCACCACACCCCCCCATCACTCACACGCATTTCAACACATAGAGTTTCAGCCACATATATATATATCCGACGCCCGGTTCCTGCCCAATCCCATTATCCGGGCCTCGGGTACCTTCAAGCCCTATGAATAAAGCCAGTGTCAAGGATCCGCTGCAACCAATACACCGCGTATCCATTTCAGGGCGGAGGATTTCATCTTGGGCGACGTGCGAGCCGGGAGGAGGAGGAGGAAGAGGAGGAGGAAGAGGAAGAGGAGAAGGAGGAGGAGGGGGAGGAAGAAAAGGAGGAGGAGGGAAGAAAAGGAGGAGGAAGAGAGGGAGGGGGAGGGGGAGGAGGAGGAGGAGGAGGAGGAGGAGGAGGAGAGAGAGAGGGGGAAGGGGAGGAGGAGGAAGAGAGGGAGGGGGAAGGGGAGGGGGGGGAGGGGGAGGAGAAAGAGGAGGAGGAAGAAAAGGAGAGGAGGGAGAGAAGGAGGAGGAGGAAGAGAGGGAGGGGGAAGGGGAGGGGGGGAGGGGGAGGAGAAAGAGGAGGAGGAAGAAAAGGAAGAGGAGGGAGAGAAGGAGGAGGAGAAGGAGGGGGGGAGGAAGAGAGGAAGGAAGGGAGGAAGCAAGAGTGGGTGGGATGAAAGAAGGAGGCAAGGGAGAGAGGACGGAAGGAAGGGAGGAAGGAAGAGTGGGTGGGATGAAAGAAGGAGGCAAGGGAGAGAGGACGGAAGGAAGGGAGGAAGGAAGGAAGGTAGGCAGGTAGGGATGGAGAGAGGAAGGGAGGGGAAGAGATGAATGGAGAGAGGGGGCAAGGAGGAGGGAGAAATGATGGGTGAGGTGGAATATGGAGATATTGGAAGGAGGAAAACGAGGAAAAGGAAGAAAAGGGGGAAGAAGAAGAATGAGGATGATGAAAAGGAGAGGAGAAATAGGAGGATGAAGAAGGAGGGTAGTGGTTGAGAAAGAGGTGGAAGATGGAGGATAATGGGGAGGAGGAGGAGGATAATGAGGAAGAGGAGGAAAAGCGAAGAAAAAAAAAAGGAGAGGGAAAAGAAAATTAAGTCGATGAAGATGAAGAGGAGAATAAAAATGGAGGTAAAGACAAGGATGCCAGAGAAGAAGAAAAAGAAGGAAGAGGAAGAAATTAAGAAAAAAGAAAGAAAGAAAAAAGAAAAGAATGAAAAGCAGAAGGAGGACATGTTGCAAGGCCGTATGCAAGAAGAGGAGTCGACGCCCCACATTGCAAAAGGGCGGGTTCTCGGTATTCGTCTTGAGGTGCAACATCCCTTCCTTTCATGTCTCAGATTTTTTTTCCTTTTTTTTCTTTTTCCTTTTTTTTCTTTTTAGATTTTTTTATTTTACGTTTTATTTGTCTGTCGATTATTTTCGGTGTTTAGTCTGAGGTGTTGCTTCGGCGTTACGTAACCTCACGACGGGTGTGGTAGCGAAGGGTGTCAGAGAAGTGATGATGAAATAGAAAATACTAGTTAGATATAAACAAACATATTGGTGTATGGAGAGATGCAGCACTATATGTAGACAGATAGATAGGTAGATAGATAGATTGGATAGATAGATAGATAGATAGACAGATAGAGAGAGAGAGAGATAGAGTGAGAGAGAGAGATAAAGAGAAAGAGAAAGACAAGCCAAAGGCAGAAATACAGAGAAACCGAGGCATACAAAAGAGACAAAACAGATAAACAGAGAGCGAAAGAGAGCGAAAGAAAAAGAAGAAAAAGAAAAAAAAAAACCGAGGCAAAGGCAGGAAGAGAGAGAGACAGAGTGATTGATTGTCATCGAAGTTTTAATTCATTTTGGAATTGGAATCGTCTCCAGAATTCCTGCATTCGGAGCTTAATAAACAGATTAAAATACAAAGGCTCTCGTGACGGTGTAACTTGCCCTTTCACTCAGACCAATTCAATTTTTTTCTTGACTTCTTGCACTCTGATAATCAGAATTTGTCAGGGAATAGATGTACAGGTTGGAATTGGAATATCATCTGATATTAGAATATGTAAATTTCTTATAGTATAGTCTTAGGCTCTCTCTCTGTCTGTCTCTCTATCTATCACTCTCTCTCTCTATCTCTGTATCTCTATCTAGTCTCTTTCTCTCTCACTATTTATCTCTATTTTTGTTTCCCTTTCCCTCCCTCCCTCACATACCAATAGAATAACGAATAAATAGGCAAGTAAAGAGACAAAACAAAATATAAATACCAAAAAAAAAGGGAAAAAAAAGGGGAAATCCATCCCAGCTCGCCCTCAATTTGATGGATAAATTTCCCGCAATAATCAAGTACCGTGAGTCGATGCCTGCGGGTCGAACATCCAGGCAGACAAGTCGAGCGCGCCTGAAGGTTGCCAGGGGGAAGAAGGTAGAGTGGAAAGGCAGAAGGAAGGGAGAGAGGGAGAGAGGTAGTGAGGTAAGGCAGGAGGAAGGGAGGTAGAGAAGGAGAGAGGGAGGGAGGGAGAAAAGGAGAGAAGGAGAGAGGGAGGGAGAGAGGGAGGGATGGAGGGAGGGAGTGAGAGAGGAAGCGAGGTAAGGCAGGAGGAAGGGAGAGAAGGAGAGAGGGAGGGATGGAGGGAGGAAGGGAGTGAGAGAGGAAACGAGGTAAGGCAGGAGGAGGGGAGAGAAGGAGAGAGGGAGGGATGGAGGGAGGGAGGGAGTGAGAGAGGAAGCGAGGTAAGGCAGGAGGAAGGGAGAGAAGGAGAGAGGGAGGGATGGAGGGAGGGAGGGAGTGAGAGAGGAAGCGAGGTAAGGCAGGAGGAAGGGAGAGAAGGAGAGAGAGGGGGAGGGAGGGAGAAAGGGTGGGAGGGACGGAGGGAGGGAGGGAGGAAGGGACGGAGGGAGGGAGGGAGAGAGGAAGGGACGGAGGGAGGGAGGGAGGGAGAGATGGACGGTGGGAAGGAAGAGAGGGAGGGAGGAAAGACAGGGGGGGAGGAGAGTAGGAGAGAGGAAGGAAGGGGTAGAAGGAAAAAAAGGTGGAGAGGGTAGGCGCCAAAGAAGAGGCAAGGAAGGGAGAAAGGGTGGACAAGGGAAAAGGAAAGGAAGAAATAAAAGGAGGAAGGGGGCCATGCAGAGGATGAAGCAAGGGAGGAAAGGAGAGAAGGATGGAAATGCTAAGGGAAGGGAGAGGGAGGAAGGGAATAGAGAGCGTTGTCGGGTCAAAGAGGAAGGAGTAAGGATGAGGGAGATGCAAGAGAGGCAGGGAGGGCAGTACGGCATAAAAAAGAAAAATAAGGGAAAAAAAAAGGGGGGGGGGGGAGACGGATGAAAGAGGAAATAGATTAGATAAATACAAGGATAAGAAAGGATACAAAGAGGAGGTAAGAGAGGCTAGAAGGATATCAGTAGGGGGGAGGAGAGAGAAAAAAAAGAAATAAGGAAGGGGAAAGGCACAGAATGGGAGAAAAGGACAAAGGAAGAAACAAAGAAAAGGATATAGAGAAAGGGGAAAGGGAGAACGAAAAGGAAGGAGGGAGGAACGATACACTCGTACGGGATAAAAAAAAAAAAAAAAAAAAAAAAAAGTGACAGCGTTTTCGAGGGAGCAACCGTGTTCAAGTAGGAAACGTGTTCGATTCCCGGTGTTGTTTTCAAGTTGGAATGGGCTGAGGGAGAAACAAGTCGTCAAACGGGGACAGTCGTTGCTTGTAACTGTGAATGAATGACTCGTGACTTGTTTCGTTAGCAGATTATTCCGTTTGAACATTTGTTACGCTAAAATATTTGTTATAGCAAATTAATTGTTAGATTTGAATATACCTTCAGGTACGAGGATTGTTTAGCTTGAATTATTGTTAACTTGAGAACGTTTGTCTAGATAAAGTGGTAGCTGGCGGTGCTTGTTAACGCACAATATAGATACAATAACTGGAAACGCAGGTAATATGAGAGAGAGAGAGAGAGAGAGAGAGAGAGAGAGAGAGAGAGAGAGAGAGAGAGAGAGAGAGAGAGAGAGAGAGAGAGAGAGAGAGAGAGAGAGAGAGAGAGAAAGAGA
>BOPN01000080.1:440263-442763 GCA_017312705.2 Penaeus japonicus
TCTTTTTCCTCGCCCATTCCCCTTCCCTTTTCTTCCTCGTTTCCTCCAGTCATCACGTCCCTCTGCCTATCCCCTTGTTTCCCCTCACCTCCCTAGACCCCCCGCCAACTCTTAGCCTTCCCCTCGTTTCCCCCTCGCCTAACCTCATAGCCCTTTCCCTCCTGCCCCTTACCCCCCCCCCAACCTTTATCGTTTCCCCTACCCCTTAACCTCCCCTCCCCATATCCCCCAACCATCCCGACCAATATCCCACGGTTCTCCCATCCCTTAGCCTACCCCCCCCCCCCTCAAAACCCAATACCCACTCCACTCCTTAACCCCCCATCCCCCCCCCCCATCTACACACCTCCCCTCGGCCCAACCTACCCTCTCCTTCCCAAGCTGTTGTAGTTAACCTTTTTTTCCCATCGTTAATGATTTCCTATTGAGACTAAAGTACCGCGGCAGGGTCATCTGTCTGCTTTCTGCTTTAAGATGTTGAATATTCATAAATCCCTTGATTTGGTTTAATATGGGTGGTGGAGTTGGAGAGGGAGAAGGGGAGAGAAAGGAAGATGGAGAGAGGGAGAGAGAGAAAGAGAGAGAGAGGGTGAGAAGAAGAAAGAGGAAGACAGAAAGAGTTGAGAGAGAGAGATGACGGAGGGAGAGAGAGGGAGAGGGAGAGAGAGAGAGAGAGAGAGAGAGAGAGAGAGAGAGAGAGAGAGAGAGAGAGAGAGAGAGAGAGAGAGAGAGAGAGAGAGAGAGAGAGAGAGAGAGAGAGAGAGAGAGAGAGAGAGAGAGAGAGAGAGAGAGAGAGAGAGAGAGAGAGAGAGGGAAAAAGAAGGAAGAGACCGTGAGACTGTAGAGAGAGGAAGGTTGTGGTACTGTTTCTTTTTCTTTATTTTGTTTATTTCTCTCTCTCTTTCCTCTCCCTCTCTCCCACTCTCTCTCTCTCCCTCAATCCCACTCATTCTCTTTCTCTCTCTCTCTCTCTCTCTCTCTCTCTCTCTCTCTCTCTCTCTCTCTCTCTCTCTCTCTCTCTCTCTCTCTCTCTCTCTCTCCCTCCCTCGCTCCCTCGCTCCCTCACTTCTCCCTCCTCCCTCCCTCCTTCCCTCCTCCCTACCTCCCTCCTCCCTCCCTCCCTCCCCCCTCCCCCCATCTCTCTCCCTCTCTTCCACCCTCTCAATCTCTCCCTCTCCCCCTCACTCTCCCCTTTCCCGCCCTCTCTCTATCTCTCTATCTCTCTCTCTCTCCTTCCCTCTCCCTGTCTCCTTCCCTCCCCGCCCTCTCTCTCTTTCCCTCTCACTCCCCTTTCCTTTCTCTCTCTCTCTCTCCCTTCTCTTTCTCTTCTCCTCTCTTATCCAACACCCGTGTAATCCGACCTTTACGATCTCCCCGTTTCACCATTTCGCTGATAAGCAGAGACAAAGAGAGAAAGATCGAGAGAAGGAGAGATATAGAGAGAAGTAAGTAACAATGAAACTCGAAGTAAAAACAGACTCCCATGCGCCATGAACAGGATCAATCGGTCATGCTCAGGCGGCTGGTGATCTGACCATGCATGCTGAAGGCGGGCCAGTCATGCAGAAGGAGAAAGAAAGGGCCGAGGCTAGTGTTCATGGTCGAGGTTCCACGGGCGACGACGCCTCGCTGCCTGCTATGGCTCATCAACACACTTTCGCTCTCGGGGGTGGGACGGGGAGGTAGGGTGGGGTGGGTGGGTGGGTGGGGGGTTGGGGGGCGGTAATGGTGCAGTCGCTCTTTCGCACACGCCCACATACGTATACAGACATACAGGGATCGTAGAGATACACGGTCGGACATGCATATGTATAGGTATTCGAATATTTACGGATTCTATAGATTCCTGCGCCTATATGAGATGGTTACATATAAACACGGATATACATGTCATACAGACACACACGCGGGTACGCAGTCACAAACATTCATACATATATACAGTTATATTTACTTCTGTATCTATTTTTGTATAGATATTTTTATGTACATTTGTGCGGATATGTGCGCGAACGCGCGTGTATGTGTGTGTGTGTGTGAGTGTCTATGCTGTATGTGTGTGTATGCGTCTATGCTGTATGTGTGTGTACGTGTGTTTTTTGTGTGTGGGAGCAAGAGATCTTTCTTAACAGTCACTAAGCAAACACAAAGCTATCTCCAAGTAATAAAAAATACACACACACATGAAATACACAGCCTCTCAAGGCGACCCCACAAAGTTCCTAAGAACAGCAAGCCGACACAACTATGCGAGATTACAAACTTTCCAAATGAAGAGTGTCTAAAGAAAAAAAAATCTTTAAATGGTCTGAAAAAGAAAGAAAAAAGAGAAAGAAAAAAAGCAGCTAAAGACTTTAGGAGAATTAGCGGTATTGTGAACTTTTATGAATTCTTTGAGTAATGGAATTATGTGGCTGAATGTATGAAAAGCGACGGTGGTTCTGGTGTCAACAGATTCGACGTAAACAGATGGGTTGTAAACAATGCAGATTCTATCAAT
>BOPN01000080.1:452763-457763 GCA_017312705.2 Penaeus japonicus
GAGGAGGAGTGAGGAAGATAGAGGCAGGAGGGGCGGAAGAGGGAGGTGGGATGACGTGCCGTGGGGGGGGGGGGGGTTAAAGGGCTGAGCGGGAGGCGGGGGAGGAGGGGGCAAAGGGAGGCAGAGAGGGGGAAGGGTGGGTAGAGGAAGGAGGACGGTGTGGGGAGGGGGGGGATGAGGACGGAGGAGGGGAGAGCTAGAGGACAGAAGACGGGGGAGGGGGGTAGAGCTTCGAAGAGGAAGGAGTGAATACGGGGGGCGAGGGTGGGGAGAGGGCGGAAGAGATGGGGGGGGAGGGGGGGAGGATGCCAGTCGGAGGTGTGCGAGGAAGGGGATTTCCGGCCCGGGGATGAAATTGTGAGATCTGTCTGTGCCGACGTGAAATGCATTCCGACATTCGGATTCGAGCAGTTAATAATCTCTATTTACGAAGATGAACAAGGTCATAATATTCCAGCGTCTGCTTCACCAATGTCAGCACTCAGACGTAATGCATACAGCAGCCTCCTTGTGTGTGTGTGTGCGTGTGCGTGTGTGTTGTGCTGTGTGTGTATGTGTGCGCGTGTGTGTATGCATTTATGTATGCCTAAACGCAGATGCTTGTGTATCTGTGTGTGTGTACAGTATACGCGCAGATTTTGTATGTATTTGTAGCTTAATATGTCAAAGAGCAGCAAAACATGGCTTATTTCAGCTAAGCCTACAGGACGATATTAATATCAAGAGCAAAACAAAATGACTAGCATTAGGATAATTAGAAAATATAAATTTAGACGGTTAATTCTGGATGAATATAACCTAGGTATCCCGTAAATTAATTCAAACTAAAGCCATTGTTATAAGAGTTATACGCTGAACTAGGTGCAGTCAGAAAATCAAACATTTAATTACATCTTTATAGTCGTATTTAAGCAGCTTACAAACTTCTTAATGCAGCTAGAACAAATACAGCAAATCAAACAGACATTTTTTTTCTATCAAGGGTTGGCTGGAGATCCGGGAGGAGGAGGAGGAGGAGGGGGGGGGGGGTTAAAGAAGCTGCCAATCATTCAAAGCAAGAAAGCAAATTCGAAAACAAGCTGGATGTAGACCCTTCAGATTAAGATATTTTCTGGGCCAATCGGAAATATAAATGGTTTCAGAATGCACGTTGGATGATTGCCGTCGCGCATTTTTCAATCAACAGTTATGAATTTAAACAAAAGTAAAAACGATTTTTCATTTTTTTCGGGGGAAAAAGGTGCATGGGAGGAATTCACGGCTGAGGGAGGAAGAATATATGTGCTGGAAATACATGAACAGTGAATATTCTTTTATAAATTATAAGAATCTGAACTAAATCAATAGAAAAGTATAATATACCATGCAATTGTGTATTTCTTATTTGCATCAGAAAGTGTCTGACTGGAGAAAAAAATCTTATTTTGGATGTACATCTAAGCTTGATTTTTTTTTCTTTCTTTTAGGGCGATGAAATAAATCTTAAATTTGAAAAATTATACCTACAGTTCATATTTCACTTGGAAGTGTATGCTATTCTCTTGCTTTGTTTTGCTGGCGTGATCCGATTCTTAAACATGCACAAGCTTATGCAAATCCTTAACATTTTTCGTAAATTTGGGCGTACGTTGGCAATTCAACATAGTGAAACACGAAGTATTGTTCCCTTAGGCTTTACGCTTTGACGTGACTGTGTCCTACATAGTGAAACAAGGCGTGCAAACCCCTAGGCTTTTGTTTATATATTTTCATTATCTGTGATAATTTTTGGGAGTTTTCGTTTGCGTTTTTGGTATAACACATATCACTAAATTATTATTGCACTTTCATCTACAGGATTTACATACGTTCCGTATTTCTAAAAGTGTGAAGCATCCCCCTTGCAACTCAAGCGTTTGCAATTTCTTCCATATGAATACTTAAAACTCGACCCACTTTCCTTGTCTCCTTGGTAGGAACTGATGCAAAAAACGCATACAGATTCTTCCGTTTCCGTTCTTCCCATTATCCCTTGTTCAGAAAGGATGCCCCAAGGTATAGGAATAACCTATTGTTTTTCTTTTTCGTTTCTGCAGTCCTCTTCTTCGTCCACTTCTCTCTCTTGCTTTCACTCCACCTCCCCCCCCCTTCCTTCTGTCTTTTCTGCAGATCAACCCTCATCTCCTTTCTCTTCAACATGTCTGTAGCTACCATCAGCATTTCTTTTCCTCTTTCATTTCTCTTTCCCTCATCTGTCCACTCGGTTCATGATCTCTCTACTCTCTGCTTCTCTCTTCCTCTTCCTTGTCCTCACACTCCTCATTTTCATCCTCAACCTCTTCCTCTGTTTCCTCTCTTCCTCCTCTTTCTTCTCCTCTCTCCTTCCGTTACTCTTTCCTTCTTCCTCCTCCTTACTCTTCTTCTTTCTCTCCTCTTGTCTCACCTCCTCCTCTTCCTTTTCGTCTTCTTCTTCTACTTCTTCTTCTTCTATCTCCTCCTCCTCCCCCTCTTCCTCCTTCACGCCCGCAAGAACCGAGACTGCGCGAATCTAGGCCTCAGAAAAGTGTTGTCCGAATAAATAATCTTCCCGTGAATTCCCGTAATATTTGTCCACCCAGTCAGTCCCGCGTCTCGTAGTCCAGGAAGTCTTGGATTAAATTTGGGTGGGGATGGGTGGGAGGGAGAGGGGGACGGGGAGGGACAGAAGAGGGGGATATGAGGGTCAGGGGAAGGATGAGGGGAGGATGAGGGGGAGGGAGAGACAGTAGGGAGGGGGGGGGAAGGGAATCACAATGATGGTGGGAGGGGAAGAGGGGGAGGGGAGAGCTTGGGGAGGGAACGTCAGGAAGTTAGAGTTGTTAGAGGAGGAGGGGAGTGGAAGAAAAGGGGTCAGACGAGAGGGCCAGAGAGGGGAGTGGAAGGGAGTGGAAGGGAAAGGGGAGAGGAGGGGATAGGAAAGAGTTGTATGGATGGATTAGGTCGGGGGGTGGGGAGATAAATCGTAAAAGAGGCAAGGATGGACGGGAGAAATATAGGAAGGGAGGGGAGGTGAGGGAAGGCGAGGGAAAGAGAGGGGAAAGTTATGAAAAGAAATATCACTTTATATTCATATCTTGCGAAACATATATCTAATTCTAATTTTAGTGATTATCACCATAATGTGGAAGTAATTGGGTGCAATAAATTGGTAATTAAAAAAAAAATGATATAGGGAATAGCATAACAAAATGAATACAATGTAGAATGGAAATAGTGATAATAATAATGGTGGAATTATTAAAGAAATTAAGAAATATAAATTATTAACAAAATAAAAAAGTAGTGATGTAAAGATAGTGATGATATTGATGATAATGAGGGATTACGGAGACGAAAATAAATAAATAAATAAAGAAAAAAAAACATTAAAATTCAGTTATCCGTTCTCCTTTTCTCTCTTTATTTCACCCCCTTCCTTTCCTTCTTTCCCCCTCGCCCTTGTTTCCACCCCATTCCCCTTTTCTCCATCTTCTATCCTCCTCCACTTCCTTTTTCTCCTTCTTTCTGATCCCCCATCCCATCGATCTCCCCCTAACCCCTTCCCCCTCATTTCTTCCACTTCCCCCTATCTCCCTCCCCCTTCCTCTACTTTCCCCGTTTCCACTCCACCTTTTATTCCCTACTCGCCGTTTCCCCCTCCACCTCCCCTTCTCCTCTCACCCCACCTCGTTCCTCCTCCTAAACATTATCCACCTTCCCTTACTCTCTTTTCTCCTCCACTTCCCCGAGCATCCTCGCTTCTTCCCCCTCACACCACCTCATTCACCCCCCCCCCCCGTTGTTCACCTCCATCTTCTCATCCCATCCCATATCCCCCTCCTCATTTATTTACCTTCTCCCTCTCCCCATCAACCCATCTCATTAACCATCCTCCTATCCCCATTCATTCATTCACCTCCACTCCTCCCCCTCCTCATTCACCTCCACTCCTCCCCCTCCTCATTTACCTCCTCTCCTCCCCCCTCTTCACCCTACACACTCCCCTCCCCTCCTCCCCCCTCTCCACCCTACTCACTCACCTCCCCTCCTCCCCCCTTTCCACCCTACTCACTAACCCCCCCCCCTCCCCCCCCCTCCTGATTCACCTCCCCGCCATCTCCCAAAATCCTCCCCCCTCTCCCCCTCCTGATTCACCTCCCCGCCATCTCCCAAAATCCTCCCCCCTCTCCCCCTCCTGATTCACCTCCCCGCCATCTCCCTCCTCCCCCTCTCCCCCCCCCCACTCCCCCCCTCCTGATTCACCTCCCCTCCTCACTCACCTCCCCCCTCGCCCCTCCCCCCACTCCCCCTCCTCATTCACCTCCTCCCACTCCACCTCCCCTCCTCACTCACCTCCCCCCTCGCCCCTCCCCCCCCCCTCCTGATTCACCTCCCCGCCATCTCCCTCGCGGCGCAACTCAGCCGAGGGTTAAAGACGACACAATAATGTGCTTCACCGCGACGATCCGAGAAGCGGTTAGCGAAGCTCGGTGCGCCTCCTTGGTAAGAAGTAGGTCTCCCTTTGTCGGGTCGGTGAGTCGGGTATGTGAGTCAGGGGAGATGATTTCGGTAGGAGAGTCGGGTAGGTGAATGAAGTAGGTGACTCTGGTGGGCGATTCGGATAGGTGACTTTGGTATGGAAGTCCGGTAGGGGAATTGAGTAAGTGAATTCGGAAGGAGTGTCAGATAGGTGAATTATGTAAGGGAGTCAGTGGGGCAGGTGAGTCGGGAAGGTGAGTCGTGTAGCCGAATTAGGTTGATGAATTAGAAGGGGTCGGTTAGGAGAATCGAAACGGCGAATCGGGTAGGTGAGTTAGATACGGTGAGTCGAGCCGGTGAATCGGGTAGGTGAGTCAGTAAAGTAGGTAGTCGGATAAGTGGATCAGGTAGGCAAGTCAGGTGATCCAGGTATTTAATTCTCTCGGCTCTGTCTATTAATGACGGATATACAATGATACCATATGGTGTTGATGATTATAATGATGCTATAGGGTTGTGGTGTT
>BOPN01000080.1:493021-498021 GCA_017312705.2 Penaeus japonicus
CAGACAGCGATGATTTATTCAATAGTAGGAAGGGTGGGAGGAGGGATGGGGGGGAGGGGGGGCAGCTAATGGGTATTTGTGGGAAATGTTCGTCTTGTCTTCTTCTGATCCCTTTCAGGAGAAGAGGAGGAGGAGGAGGAAGAGGAGGAGGAAAAGGAAGAAGAGGAGGGAAGAGGAGGAGAAAGAAGAAGAGGAAGAGGAGTGATGCAGGAAGAACAAGAACAATAAGTAGAGGAAGAAAAGGAAGAGGAAGATTATAAAATTGCTATAATGATAAGAGGAAGAGGAGGAGAGAGAAGGAAAAGAAGATGTAAAGGAAGAGGTTCGAAGAAGCTAAAAAGCCAATAAATAAACGAAAAAACAGCAAAAAAAGTGAAAGAGAGAGAGAGAAAGAGATTGCTTTCGGAGATAAATAAAAGAAACTTGGCAATTGTAATGAGGAAAGGAATAGAAATTTCTTCTGCCGAAGAGGAGGAAGAGAAAGAGGAATATTGAAAAAAAATGGAGGGATAATTAAGGAGGGGAAAAAAGTTATGGTAATGGTGATAATAATAATAATAATAATAATAATAATAATAATAATAATAGTAATGTCAAAATAATGATGAGAATGATAGTAATAGTAGTATAAATAATAATGATAATGATTTATAATAATAATGATATTAATTACAATAATAACTATGACAATGATAATGATAATCATGATTCATACAAATAATAATAATAATAGTAAAAATAATACTACCACTACTACTTCCACTACTACTAATGATAATGATAATAAGAACAACAGCAATAATAGGAACTAAAAGTGGCTGAAAGAACGAAAGAAGTCAGAGAAAGGAAGGAAGAGAAGAGAAAATTAAGCGAAGGAGGATAGAAAGAAAATACTTCAGGCGATGCAAAGAAAACGGAACGTGTGTGATCCGTCAAGGGGAAACATGGTCTAACAATCCTTTTGAAAAATAAGGCAATTTTCTTTCGCTTTGAGACGCGTTAGAGGTAATAGTATTATCTAATTTTCATGACTTCGTTTCATTTTTTTTTCTATTTCGTATTTTTGCATATTTGTTTTATTTTTTTTTCAAGAAGCGGGAATGCAAGATCCAAAAGATTTATTTACTTCTTAAAGTGAGAGCAGAGATCGTAGATTCAATTTAATTTGCATATGTAAATGGCTAACTCATTTTGATGAAAAAAGGGTTGAAAATCCAGAGTTCAACGAAATACATCTTTTAAATGAAGCTTTTTATTCAAATTTCTTGCAGGTGAAAGTTGCAGGGAGATATCCATGAGGTGAATCTCTCTCTCTCTCTCTCTCTCTCTCTCTCTCTCTCTCTCTCTCTCTCTCTCTCTCTCTCTCTCTCTCTCTCACACACACACACACATTCACACACACGCACACACACACACACACCGATCAACCAATGTTTTTATACAAGGTTTTTAAATCTATGTTCGTTAATTTATCAGTCATTACAAAACTCTTTTATTTACACAAAATAGAGATTGATTAACAAAAGGAAAATTTCGGGAAATTTGCATATTACAAACATAAATTGAATTCCCAATTTGGCAAGCGGACATCACACAAACAGTGTTATACTGTATTCTAAAGAAAGGCTGTTTTCTGTGCTCGTTCGTGTATATGAATACAATAGCGTGTGTATGTGTGTGTATGTGTGTGTCTGGCTCGTTCGTTTGTGCGTATGTGTGTGTGTGTATGTATGTATGTATGTGTGTGTGTGTGTGTGTGTGTGTGTGTGTGTGTGTGTGTGTGTGTGTGTGTGTGTGTGTGTGTGTGTGAAAAGAAAGAGAAAGCAAAGTAATGGAAATTGATGTAGATTAACAATTCAACTAAACAAAAATGTAGAGTTAGATAGAGAGACAGATGGATAAATGGATCGATAGATAGATGAATAAACAGACAATCAGAAATATGGATACATAGACAGAGGGAGATAAATAGGGAAGAAAAGGCCAACACACTCAGACAGGAAAAAACAAATGATAAAAAAAAAACAAAAAACAGAGAGACAGTGAACGTGTGCGCATGCGTTCGTGCGCGTCCGTGTGTGTGTTTGTGTGTATATCCGGGCGCTATATATCTCTAGCCCGCCGGGTTATGGTCCATAACACTTACTGGATCAGTGTTAGTGCCGTTTCAGTCTTTTATTGTCGTATATTTGAGACCGGCTATGATAGCTCCGGCCAACAGTCAGTGTGGTGCCGACTCTGCTCCCGGGCCTCTTACGTCATCAGACTCCTCCTCCTCTTCATCCTCTTTCTATCTCTCTCCCCTCCTCCTCCTCCTCCTCCTCCTCTCTATTTCTTCCCTCCTCCTCCTCTTCATCCTCTTCCTCCTCTTCTTCCTCTTTCTATCTCTCTCCCCTCCTCCTCCTTCCCTTCCTCTTTCTATCTCTCTCCCCTCCTCCTCCTCCTCTTCCTCTCTATTTCTTCCCTTCTCCTCCTCCTCCTCTTCCTCTCTATTTTTCTCTCCTCCTCCTCCTCTCCATCCTCATCTTATTATTATTATTATTATTCCTCCCCTTCTTTCTTCCTTTGCCTTTTTCCTCCTTCCCAATGCTTTTCTTCACCCTTCCCTTCTTTTGCTTTTATTCTCCCCTTCTCTTTTTCCTCTTCCCTTCCCACTACTTCTTTAACCCCCACTCCCCCTACTCCCTTCCCATAATTGCTCCTCTTCTTCCTATTATTTTCTCCTCCTCGACCACTTCCTCCTCCCTTCCCTTTGCTTCCCCTCCCCCCTCATATTCCTCCTTCTCCTCCTGCTCCTCTTTCTCCTCCACTTTTTCCTTCTCCACTTCTTCCTCCTCCTCCCTTTCCAATGCTTTTCCTCTCCTTCCATTCTCCTCTTCCTCCGCCTCTTCTTCCTCCTTCCCTAAATAAACAGGCAGTCAGAGATAACAAAGTAACACACAAACACAGAGTCATACCCCCAAAATCGCAAATGAAAAACAATGAAAAATGTACTAATTAGTTATCTCTTAAAAAGAAAATGGGAAAAAGTATAACAGCACCAACTATGGTAAATGAGCGCTCAGGGACAAGGTTTTTAAAAATAGTTTGGCAATGACAGTTAATCAAGTACTGTGGACAATTAGAGTGTATTCTTTTTCAATTTCGCTAGAAAATTGGCTGCCATGTATGTGCGTTTGTTTGTGCGCATTTACGAAAATAATCGTCATCATACAACGTGTTTATACATGTGCTCGAATATTTATATATATATAGTACACACACCCACAGACATAAACCCACCCCTTGCTACATTCCATAGCACCTAACTAGACAACGAACATAATATGTCTATACACACACACGAACAATACATTTCGTAATACACACATATTGCTACATGCGGGTTCAAATATTTACACAGAGTCAGAATCAACTAAGTAACTAGATTGTACACTGCGACCCGATCTGCTTGTTTGTGCCTTGGGATCCAATCATAATAAGGATTCATAGCTAGTGTTTAGCTCTTATTGGCAATTGTATTAGCTGTATTTATTGTCTGAAGATGTGTTCGGCCTCCAACTCGTGTACGTGATTTTAGTGGGAAATGTTATGATGATGCCGATTTTATGATGATGTGATGATTCTAATATTAATGATATCATTAATTATAATGATGATAATAATGATGCCAGTAAGGATAACAATAACAAATATAAAAATTATAATAATTATGTTATCATTAATAATGATAATAACAATAACAATAATTCTTATCATTAGAGAGAGAGAGAGAGATAGAGACAGATAGATAGATAGATAGATAGATAGAGATAGATAGATAGATAGAGAGAGAGAGAGAGAGAGAGAGAGAGAGAGAGAGAGAGAGAGAGAGAGAGAGAGAGAGAGAGAGAGAGAGAGAGAGAGAGAGAGAGAGAGAGAGAGAGAGAGAGAGAGAGAGAGAGAGAGAGAGAGAGAGAGAGAGAGAGAGAGAGAGATTAAGACAGACAGAGAGACAGAAATAAAGAGAGAAAGAGAGAAAGAGAGAGACACAGACAGACAAAGAGGCTGAGAGACAGAGAGGGAGAGAGAGTGATAGAAAGAGAGAATGAGAGAAGGGGAGGAGAGGCCACGTGGCTGCAAGGTCAGCGCCACATGAATGACACCTTGATTGGAATCCTGACCTTCCCTTATTGATTTTCCTCCTCCTCTCCTTCTTCCTCTTCCTCCTCCTCTCCTTCTTCCTCTTCCTCTTCCTCTTCCTCTGTTTATCGGCAGGTGGCTATTGATATTGCTTTAGTTATTGTTATTTACTTTGTTTTTATTGTTTTATTGTCGTAACATATCTTTATATGTTGGTTGGTTTTGCTTGTGTGTGTTTGTTTGTTGTTTGTGTGTGTGTGTGTGTGTGTCTGTGTGTTTGTGTGTGTGTGTGTGTGTGTGTGTGTGTGTGTGTGTGTGTGTGTGTGTGTGTGTGTGTGTGTGTGTGTGTGTGTGTGTGTGTGTGTGTGTGTGTGTGAGTGTGAGTGTGTGTGCGAGTGTGAGTGATTGTGTGTGTGTGCACGTGTGGCTACATGTTATTGTACATGCGTGTGTATGTGAATGAGCCTGTGTGTGTCTGCGTGTGTATGTAGGTGTTCGTTTGTCCGCGTTCATGCGCGTGTATACGAGAGCGTATCCAATTATAATTGCTTATGCATTTGTTATTTGTTATGGTTCTACGATCGTAAAAAAGCTACTGTTATCTTAGATATGTATAATTCATTGCATTCCATAATTTCCCTTGTGTGACCGTCTTATGTTTTATCTGCAGGGCGGGAGAGAAAGAGAGAGAGAGAAAGAGAAAGAGAAAGAGAGAGAGAGAGAGAGAGAGAGAGAGAGAGAGAGAGAGAGAGAGAGAGAGAGAGAGAGAGAGAGAGAGAGAGAGAGAGAGAGAGAGAGAGAGAGAGAGAGAGAGAGAGAGAGAGAGAGAGAGAGAGAGAGAGAGAGAGAGAGAGAGAGAGAGAGACAAAGAGAAAGAG
>BOPN01000080.1:535521-540521 GCA_017312705.2 Penaeus japonicus
AATTCATATTTGATAAATAGGGGTAATGATAAGAAAAGGTAGGAAGAGAAATAACCGCAATGGAAAGAGATGAATAGCAAGAAAGAAAGATAGATAGACAGATAGACCGATTTGCTGATCGACAATTAGATAGATAGGTAGATAGACCGATAAGTAGATAGACAAATAGTTAGTTACATAGATAGACCGATAGGCAGACAAATAGTTAAATAGATAGATAGACATAAAGAGAATTACACCACCACACTAACTCCATCACTTACATCAACTGGAACACTCGACGCCATGTTCCCTACAACAGCAACCAAAACGAAGAAAATCTTGAAATCCACGTAGAGGAAAGACCCTTTAGGATTAAGACACTCCAGAGAGGATTAGAAACACTTTGGTAGAGAGTTGAGATCATCTGCATTTGTCTCCCACGAAACCTTTGAATAAGTTTCCTTGCAATATTGCCCTTGACTCATATGCAGACATCCCTCCAAAGACTTTATAGGGAGATTTTACCTTGATATGACTTGATATGACAAAGACTATATTTTGTTTCGAGAGATTTTGTTGTTGATAATGCCAGCCTGTAGAATTACTCTTAAAAATCCGCTGTTATTTGTGTTTTATCTCCTCTCATTGTTAAGCAGATTGATTAAGGTTGAAGTGTTATTACTTTGTTAATTATGTCCATTCTTTTCTTCCAGTGTTCCTTTTACGATTATGATTTGCACTTACAGTTGATGTTTCTAATCTCGTTATTAACATGATAATAATTCTATCAATAACACTGTCATTGGTATTGTCTTTACCTTTTACGTTTTCGAATATGATATCTCTGTATTCTTCCCTCTGCTCCTCTTTCGTTCTCTCCCTTCTCTTCCTCCCCTTTCCTTTCTTTTCATTACTCTCCTTTTCATTATTCTTTCAATTATTGTTGTTCTTTCTCTCCTATTACGAATTATATTTCATCCACATTCTTTTACCCCTCTTCTCTACGTCCCTTCCTCTTCGTTTTCTTCTTTAACTTTCGTTCTTCTATCTCTTGATCTTTCTCTTTTCTCTCTCCTCTTCACAGTTCTCCTCCTATCACTCCTCTTTCTCCTTACCTGTTTCTCTCTCTCTCTTCCCTTCCTCCTCCTTCCTCTTCTTTCTACTCTTTCTCCTCCTCATCCCCTCTCTTTTTCTTTTCTTATCTCTTTTTACTCTTTCTTATCCTCCCACCTCCTTCTCCTCCAACCCCTCTCTTCTCACCTCCTCTTCTCTCTTTCTCCTACTCCTCGCACCTCCTTCTCCTCCTTCTCCCAACTCCATCTCTTCCCCTCCCCATTCTTCCTGCACACCACCTCCTCCCCTCTCTTCCCGCACCCCGCCCCTCCCCGTAAACTCCCACACACTGCTACCTGCCTACTCTTAGCCAAGACACAAGGGGGTAAATAGGGAAGGGGTGAGGAGAATTAAGGGAGGAAGAGTGATTAAGTAAGCGAGAGTGAATGAGTGAGAGGGGTTGAATGCGGGAGAAGAAGAGAGAGAGGGGAAGAAGGAGAAGAAAGAGAAAGAGAGAGGGGGGAAATGAAGAAGGGGAAGAGGGAGAGGGAGAGAGAAGAGAGGGGGAAGAGGGAGAAAAGGAGAGAGAGTGAGTAAGAGAGCTGGATATTGATAGCGCGGCGTTAGTCTGGGTTGCACACGCTCTGATCATGTGCCGTGCATGGTGACCCGGTGCATGATGGGTGAGAAAGGGAGGCTTTTAATAACCTACCTGTTAACCCCCCCACCCCCAACATACACCACCACTTCTACCCGCGGGCACTCATGCACGCACATAAACTCTTTCTCTCTATCTGTCTTACTATTTATCTCTCTCTCGCTCTCTCTCTCTCTTTTCTTTTCTCTCCTCTCTCCCTCCCTCCCTCCCTCCCCCCCCCCCCCCCCCCCCCCTCCCCCCCCCCCTCCCCCCCCCCCTCCCTCTCCCCCTCCCCCTCCTTCTCCCTATCGCCTTCCGAATGTCTCCTGGGAATTGTTTCTGAATTTATTGTGAAGGAGGGAGGTTGTATATAGGGACAAAGATGTGTTTAGTTTAACGCTATCAATTTCAAGACAAATTTAACCTTGAATTCATCTATAAATGTTTTAATGCAACATTCACAAACGATTTAACATATCTACTGTAGAATAAGTTAGTAATACATCTTCCTTGCATGTATCATTCCATATATTACAGTATTTATTTGCAAAAATCCTTTGGTACCGTGTCCTTCTCGCGAGAGGAATTTCCAGTACGAGCGTGTGAGGGGTCTCTCTTGTGTGGTAGCGTCCTCTTCTCTGTTGTTGTCTGAGTGGTAAGAAATGCGGCACGTTGTTCTGCTGGGCCTTGTACAAGTCTTGCCACCTCTCTCCTATGTTGCAAGGAGCCCGTCTCGATCCTAGGGGAATCTGGCCATGTCTAACAGATGGTGGGTTCCTGCAGCTCCATCCCACTCCATGACAGATCTTACATGTGACTCGTAAAGGTGTAGGACAGTTTCTGGATAGCGGAAACGGATGACTCTACGTAAATATTCCTCGCAAAAGACTGATGACGAGCGGAACTTGAGATTAGGCCTCGTATATGTACGAACTCGGAGGATCTTCACTTCTGACTCATCCTTTAGATTTTTGTCTTCCAGACTAAGTGTGTTATTTTCAGTTTGAAGGACTTGTCGTCTTGATATGATTAGGGATTGGCTCTTATCTGTGGCTCATTAACCCCCCCTCCCCCAATGGGACAACTGAAGTTGGTTGTCGCAGAGATGCCGTCTTGTTTTGCGCAGCTAAGGTGGACTGTTAAGTTATTAGCATAAGCACCCGCCTCTGGGATCAGGTGCAGTAAGTCATCGAAGGATGTATTGCAGAGGAGAGGTCCTAGGAGACTCCCTTGGAGGACACCGGCCGATGTAGGATAGACTTTAGATTCAGTGCCTTTTATGGCTACAGTCATACTTCTGTTTTCCAAGTAGCTGGAAATGAGTGAATGTAAATTTTCAGTTATATCCTTTGATCTTAGTTCTGTTAATGTCAAATGCGCTCGCTCTCTCCCTCCCTCTCTCTCTCCCTTCCTCCCTCTCTCTCTCTCTCTCTCTCTCTCTCTCTCTCTCTCTCTCTCTCATTCTCTGTATCTCGCATTCTCTCCCCTTCCACCCCCCTAATCTTTCCCTAGGGAAGAGAAAGGCAAAAAGAAGGAAGAGAAGAGAGGAGGGAGGGGGCGCTCTCTCCATGAGGCTCTCCGGTGCGTGAGTCGCCCGTGCATGCTCGTCTACGGAGGCTGCCTGACCTGGTTTGCTTGTCATGTACGGCTGGCTAAGCGTGTGCGTGCGAGTGTGCACGGGAGAGGGTGAAAGGAATAGCGATGGGAATAGAGGCACAAGCGGAGTGGTTGACGGTGACGGAGAACACTAAAGTGTACACAAGCGCGCGCGCGCGCACACACACACGCACACGCACACGCACACGCACACGCACACGCACACGCACACGCACACGCACACGCACACGCACACGCACACGCACACGCACACACACACACCTACCACCACCATCACCTCCTCCTCCTCCTACTCTCCCCCCTCCCCCACCAGCTCCTCCTTCTCCTCCACCGATCCCAAAGGGCCAAGAACTTACCATTACTAAGGATCTCGTCGTCAGAAGTTTGTCCCGCCTTCATGTAGAGGATCCCAAACTTGAAGTTGACGGAGCCCTCTTGTTCCTCCAGCAGCAGCAGGTCCTGTAACGGCATAAACTTAGTACGCTTGGCTTGACAGCTCTCCTCCCCTTCGCCCTCCTTCTCTCTCTCCTCTCCTTCTCTTTCTTTGCTCCTTCTCTCTCTTCTACTGCTCTTTCTTTGCTCCTTCTCTTTCTTTCTCCTTTTCTTTCTTCTTCTCTCTCCTTCCCTTCTCTTTCTTTCTCCTCTTCTTCTCATTCTCATTATTTTTCCTTCTCTCTCTATTTCTCTTTCTAATGTAATGATTTTGAATGTTTCCTCTTTCTCCCTTCTCTCTCTTATGTAATCATTAAATTCTCATTTCTTTTACCTTCTCCTTTCTTCTTCTTTTTTACATGTTTCTTTTTTTTTCTTACTCCAACCTCTTATTCTTTTTTGTAACAACTTTTTCTTTCAATTTCATCTTTATTATTGATTTGTGCCTCGTTCTCGTGTCTATGCTTTTTCCTCTTCCTCCTCCCCTCCTCCTCCACCTATTCATCCACATCCACATCAACCTCCACATCCTTCTCCTCCTCATCTGGCTCTTCCTCCTCCTCCCCTCCTCCCCGTTTTTTATCTCCTCCTCCCCGTTTTTTATCTCCTCCTCCCCGTTTTTTATCTCCTCCTCTCCGTTTTTTATCTCCTCCTCTCCTCCTTTCCTCATCCTCCACCTCCATCTACTCCACCTCCACCTCCACCTCCACCTCCACCTCCACCTCCACCTCCACCTCCACCTCCACCTCCACCTCCACCTCCACCTCCACCAACTCCACCTTCACCTCCACCTCCACCTCCTCCTTCTTCTCCTTCGCGAACTTAAGTTCTATCGCTAAACTCGAGGCGCTATTAATAAATATCGCCAATTTTAGTGGAAAAAAATATACTAATTGATTAAAAGAGAAAACAAAAATAGTTTGTGTATCAAATATCATTTTATTAAATGGAAAATTTCATTTATGATTGATTGAAGCACCTAAGAAAATTGTATTTATTTATTAGTTGTTTGGTATCGAGAGAAAGGGAGATAGAGAAGAAAGGGTAAACTAGTCAGTGAGTGGGTGATTGGGGGAGTGGGAGAAGGAGAGAGAAGGAGAGAGAAGGAGAGAGAGAGAGAGAGAGAGAGAGAGAGAGAGAGAGAGAGAGAGAGAGAGAGAGAGAGAGAGAGAGAGAGAGAGAGAGAGAGAGAGAGAGAGAGAGAGAGAGAGAGAGAGAGAGAGAGAGAGAGAAAGGGAGATCCCAATAAACATTAGCATATGTACAGCAAAGCACCTAT
>BOPN01000080.1:595521-598021 GCA_017312705.2 Penaeus japonicus
ACCGAGTGTCACTTCCTTTGTTATTGGTACGATGTTCTTGTTCTTCTGTTCTCTCTGTTGTGCTCTTTGATCTCTCTCTCTCTTTCTCTTTCTCTCTTTCTTTATATTTCTCTCCATCTCTATCTCTCTCTCTACCTCTGTCTCTTTCTCTCTCTTTCTCTCTCATTCTCTCTCATTCTCTCTCTCTCTCTCTCTCTCTCTCTCTCTCTCTCTCTCTCTCTCTCTCTCTCTCTCCTCTCTCTCCTGTCTCTCCTCTCTCTCCTGTCTCTCCTCTTTCTCCTGCCTCTCCTCTCTCTCTCTCTCTCTCTCTCTCTCTCTCTCTCTCTCTCTCTCTCTCTCTCTCTCTCTCTCTCTCTCTCTCTCTTTCTTTTCTCTTACGCGCTCTCACTCATCACACCCTTCCCCTCAGCATCGGCACCTTCCGCCCGTTCCCAGCATGCATGGTTGCTTTCAAACAAAGACAAGGACATACATACACAAGCACAGGAACATTCATACACACACGAACACGCACGCACACACCCAGAAACACACACACACACACACACACACACACGCACGCACACACACACACACACACACACACACACACACACACACACACACACACACACACACACACACACGTACGTATACACACGAAAACCCTTGTAGACAGGGAGAGATAAGGATACCTGCCTCACCCCCTCTCCTCTCCTCTTCTCTCCTTCTTCCTCTTATTTCCTCCTTCTCTGTCATATCCCTTTCTTCTCTCCTATTCTTACCTCCTCCCTCTCGCTCTCCCCCATTTTCTTCCTCACTCTCCGTCTCTCTCTTTTATGTCTTCCATGTATCTTGCACTCCTCGCCTCTCTTCACTCTTTCCCTCTCCCCCTTCTCTCCTTCTCTCTCTCTCTCCCCCACCCTCATATTCCTCCCTGACTTCCCCCCATACTTCTTCCTGCCTCCTTTCCTTCCTTTCTTGCTTCCTCCCACCTTCCTCCCCACTTTCCCTCCCTTCCTCCTTCCCACCTTCCCTTCCTCCCTCCCTCCCTACTTTCCCTCCCCACCTTCCCTTCCTCCCTCCCTCCCCACCCTCCCTTCCTCCCTCCCTCCCTCCCTCCTTCCCTCCCTCCTCACCTTCCCTTCCTCCCTCCCTCCTCCCCACCTTCCCTTCCTTCCTCCCTCCCTCCTTCCCTCCCCTCTTTCCCTCCCTCCCTCCCCACCTTCCCTTCCTCCCTCTCTCCTCACTTTCCCTCCCCATCTTCCCTTCCTCCCTCCTTCCCCACCTTCCCTTCATCCCTCCCTCCCCACCTTCCCTCTCTCCCTACTTTCTCTCCCTCCCTCCCCTTCCCCCTCATCCCTTTACCCCCCCTCCTCCCTTAGACCTCCCCCCCTTCCCCCTGAACCACAAGAACCTCCCTAGAATAGAAATGGTAACCGGAAACCACAACAACTTGATCCATGTCCACGCTCGCACTTTCGCTTGACTGACAACCACTCATCTTGGTTGTAAGTGTTCCAGATAAGATCTATGTATGAATTCACGTTATTCATCTCTTATACCCATTGTATCTATCTATTGTATCCGTTGTCTCCATCTATTGTATCTGTTGTATCTATTTGTGTATTGTGGTCTAGTGGTCGTTGGCTGCTGACCTTAATCATCAGTCAAATTTCTTTTGGGAGAATCAAAAAAGAGAAGGCAGGAGGGTAGGATTAATCTCCAGAAATCAAGAAGATAAATTGATATCTAGCTATCTAGCAATCCCCCCCCCTCTCTCTCTCTATCTATCTATCTATCTATCTATCTATGTATCTATTTTTCTGTGTATACATCGGATACAATAATACTGACCAATTAATTAAACCAATCGACAAGCAAATGAACAAACAAATAAATAGATAAATCAAAATATAAATTAACAAATACACAAGAAAACTTCCCCATCGTACCCCCTCCCTACCCCAGCCTCCCAAAAAAGACCACGGACAAAGAAACAAACAGACAACAAAAATCAAAGAAACATAGAAAGAAAGAAAGAAACAACAAAACCAAAACAAAAACCCTTAAACAAAACCAAAAAAACAAAAAACAAATAAATAAACAACAAAACCCAAAACAAAACAAAAAACAAATAAACAAACAGACAACAAAACCCAAAACAAAAAACAAAAGCCCCCCAAACAAACCAAAACCAAAGAACGAGCCTCGGAGCAACACTTACCGTCTTCCTCCACAGAATGGCACGGTACTGGGGCACGCACTGGTTGTTGGCATCTGTGAGCACGACGGAGAGGAAAAAAGGCACCTTCTCGGAGTCGCAGCCCACGTAGTTCTGGTGCACTGGAGGGAGAAGGGAGAAGGGGTGGTTAGTGCGTGTGGGAGTGGGAGGGAAAGGGAGGGAGGGAGAGGGTGGGAAGGAAGGAAGAAAGGTGGATGGAGGGAGAGGGTGGGAAGGAAGGAAGGAAGAAAGAAAGGTGGAGGGAAGGAGAGGGTGGGGGGAAGGAAAGCGGAGGGA
>BOPN01000080.1:603021-605521 GCA_017312705.2 Penaeus japonicus
TCTAATAATTCATTTTCGCTGACAATAACAGCAACGAAAAAACAAAACAAAACATACACGATACAGAATCATAGCAAAAAAAAAAAAAAAAAAAAAAAAAAAAAAAAAAAAAAAAAAAAATCCATAAGACAATAGAACCAAGAATTCACCACAAGACTTAAGGCAAATACTCCAGACACGAATGAATTTCTACTCACGTTTCCCAAGGAAGTACTTGAAGTACCACCTCGTCTGGTACTCGGGATTCTCCAGGATCGGGGTGCTTGGAGAACCGTACATTTGCTGGCGGGAGAGAAAGAGACGATACATGTAAATGAGCTCATAAAGGATCTTGCGGGAGAGAGAGAGAGAGAGAGGGTGGGGGAGGAAGGAGGGAGAGAGGGGGAGGAAGTAAGGAGGAAGGAGGGAGATAGGGGAGGAGGAAGAAAGGAGGAAGAAGGGAGGGAGGGAGGTGGAGGAAGGGAAGGAGAGAGAGAGAGAGAGATAGATAGAGAGAGAGAATGCATATTAAACGCGTAATACATTATAAAGAACAACACTTACATTACTCCCATTGCAATTATCATAAAAAAAGTTTTTTTTTTTATTCTTCATTTCATGCATACATACACATAAACTCATGCATACATACGCATTTACATATATACATACTTACATACATACATACAGTACATACATACATACATACAGTACATACATACAGTTCATGCATACATACACGCACACATACATACAGTCGCATCCTTCCAGTCCAACCATCCTCGACTTCCTCCTTACCACCCCCCCATCCCTCTCTCTCTCCCTTTCCCTACCTCCCTCCCTCTCTTCCCCCTCTCCCTCCCCTCCACCTACCTACCTCCCCCCCCCTCCTCCCAGCCACGACACCCTTGAAGCTCGTCCTTAAACTCCTTCACTCTTTACTCTTCACACTCTCGTCTCACACTTCCTTCCGCTTTTGCTGTAAAGAGTCATTGAGGTTACCCTCTGTCGATCTCTCTCTCCCCTCTCTTCCCTTGCCTGTTATCCTCCCCTCGCTCTTTGGATTGTCTCTTGTCTCCCTTTTCGCCACTTTGTCTCTCTCTCTCTCTCTCTCTCTCTCTCTCTCTCTCTCTCTCTCTCTATCTCTCTCTCTCTCTCTCTCTCTTCTCTTCCGCTGTGTTGTTTCTCGTTTTATTCCCCTTCTCTCTCTTTCGGTAATCGCCTCTTCCCTCCCTCTCTTCTATATCTTCCTCCTTTTGTTTCTCCCTCCTCCCTCTCCTCTCTCCCCTTCTTACTTCTTTTCTCTTCCCTCTCTCCCTCTTTCTTTTTTTTCTCTTCACCTTCCCTTCCTCCGCAACCTCTTCCCTTCTTCCTTTCCGTCTCCGCTCCTCCCCATACACCTCTTTCTCTCCTTCCCCTTTTACTCTTCCCCGATTCTCTGCCACCCCTTCCCCTTCCCCCCATTGATCTTGTCACTCCCCTACCCCACCCCCACCCTACCCCCACCCTCACCAGCTGCTCTCCCCTTCCTCTCTCCTCCGCTCTTCTTCCCCCTCCCTCTTAACCCCCCTCCCCCTATCCCTGCTCTAAGTGAAAATGTTTCGAATATCGAAGCAAAATCGACGAGGTTTAAATCTTTTCCAAAGTTTCGATAAATTTCTTCGGGGAGACTTTATATTACAAAAAAAAAAAAAAAATAAAAAAAAAATAAAATAAATAAAATCATTCCCGTGGAAAGAAAGAATAAAATGATATAGCCACACACAAAGGATATGGTTCGAATTATATACGATCAGACATTATGACGAATGGCTTTCGCTCATCAGCCACCCCCCCTCCCTCCCTAACTCCCCCCTCCTTCTAGCATCTAACCCCCTTTTTTCCCTCTTCGCACTTCATCCCCCCTCCCCCATTCTTGTTCCTCTCTTAGCCCCCCTATTCTCTCGCCGCACGGTCACTAGCCCCTTACTCACGCATAGTTACCTCCTCTCTCCTATCCCCCTCCCCTATTCCCCCTCCACCCTTGCTAACACATCCAAATCTCTTTCTCTTACGTAACCCCTACGCCCTTTCCTCCATTAACCCCCCTTCTCACCCCCACCACCTCTTTCTACCCCCTTCTCAATATGCACACCTCTTACTTCTCCATTCCCTCTATCCTCCTTTTTCCCTTCCCTCTATCCTCCCTCCTTCCTTCCCTCTCTCCTCCCTTCTTCCTTCCCTCTATCCCCCGAACCCCCTTTTAGCACCTACCTCCCCCCTCATCCCCCCACCCCCATTAACCAACACCTCTACACACACTCTCTTCCCCCTCCCCCACCCTCCACCCCATTCCCTCTCCCTCCCACCCATCCTACCCCCTCCTCCCTCCCCCACCCCATTCCCTCTCCCCCCCACCCATCCTACCCCCTCCTCCCTCTCCCCCCCACCCCATCCTACCCCCTCCCCCCTCCCCCTCAAAAGCATCGGGAGTCGATAAAATACTTTATGGACTCACAACGTGGTCGGATAAACAAGGTTT
>BOPN01000080.1:608021-610521 GCA_017312705.2 Penaeus japonicus
GATGACGATGATGATGATGATGATTAGGAAAATTAAGAGAAAAAGGGAAAAGTAGAAAAAAGAAAATCATAAAAAATAATGCAAAAAATGCACATAAACAGGAAGAAAGATAAACACATGAATTAAGAGAGGAAAAGAGAAAGAGAGAAAAAAAGAGAGAAAAGGTAAATAAGATGAAGGTAAAAGGGAGATAGGGAAGTTGGAGGAGGAGGGGGGAGGGGATGGGGATGGAGGAGGCTGCGTTGTAATTACTTGACACTAAGGGCCAGTCTGAAGGAAATGAGTTCTAACGAGTTTAGCACGAGTAAGTTAAATTAGCTGAGCTCTCTCTCTCTCTCTCTCTCTCTCTCTCTGTCTTTTTCTCTCTTCTTTCTCTCTTTCTTTCTTCTATCCCTTTCTTTTCTTTCTCTCTCTCTCTTTCTAATTTCTCTCTCTCTGTATGGATATATGTGCGTGTGTTTGTCTGATTATGAAATTATATAGCCTTTAGTCAATCAACAGGTACCCGGAAAGAGCGAGAGGCGAGAAAGAGAGAGAGAGAGAGAGAGAGAGAGAGAGAGAGAGAGAGAGAGAGAGAGAGAGAGAGAGAGAGAGAGAGAGAGAGAGAGAGAGAGAGAGAGAAAGAAAGAAAGAGAAAAAAAGAGAGAAGGAAAAGAAAGAGAAAAAAAAAAGAGAAAGAGAATAGAGAGAGAGAGAGAAATTAAGAAAAAAAAAGCGAGAAAAGGAAAGCCATCACATACATAACTGGACAACCAGAAAGAAAACCTACTATTTCCCCGAATTAAAAGAATCCTCATGACTCTATCCTTAAATCAGGACATAAGAAAAAGGAATTCTCTCTTCCTGTGTTATTCGCCAATGTTACGTTCATTCTTGAGAGAAATTGCATAAGTTCACTCTGCTGTTTAAAATTCAATAAGAGCTCTGCCTATAACCAGCCTGTCAGTTTTCAAATTGTCTTTCCCAAAAGATGCTACACAGAGGGCACACACCAATAAATATAAATAAAAAAAGGGGGGAACTTCAGAGACCAGCTGTGAACTTTGTAAGAGGAACACTCCGCCAGGTTATCGTTTTATTTTCATTTAGAAAAAGTAAGAAATAATCTATTTCTTCTTAGGGAAATGGGAAAAAGAAAAAACAGAGCAACAAGGTGTGAGAGAAAACAGAAGGAAATTTTCAGAGAGAGAGAGGGAGGGAGGGAGGGAGGGAGGGAGGGAGAGAGAGAGAGAGAGAGAGAGAGAGAGAGAGAGAGAGAGAGAGAGAGAGAGAGAGAGAGAGAGAGAGAGAGAGAGAGAGAGAGAGAGAGAGAGAGAGAGAGAGAGAGAGAGAGAGAGAGAGAGAGAGAGAGAGGGGGGGAGAGAGAGAGAGAGAGAGAGAGAGAGAGAGAGAGAGAGAGGGGGGGGGGGAGATGCAAAATAAAGGAGAGAGAGAGAAAGAGAAAGAGAGACCGACAGAAATAGAGAAAGAGGCAAAAAGAAGGAAGAAAAGGGGGAGTGAGATGTAGTAGGTAGAAATAGAAGAAGAAGAGGTAGAATTAGAAGAAGAGGCAAGGGAAGAGAACTAGAGGAGCAGGAGGAGGAAAATGAGGAAGAGGGGAGTGAAGTAGTAGATAGAATAAAAAAAGATGTAGGAGGAAGAGGACAAAGATATGGAGAAGGATGGGGAGTAGGAGGAAAAGGATAAGGATGAGGAGGAGGAGGAGGAGTTAAACGAGGAAGAGGAGGGGGGGAAACGAAGAGGAGGAGAAGGAGAGGAAAGATCAGAATCAGAAAAAAAGAGAACTAGAAGAAGGAGGACGAGGAGGAAGAGGGGGAGGGGGAGGAGGAGGAGGGGGAGAGGGAGGGCTAGTGTTAGCAAGTCTCGTGGGAAATTTACCAAAATTGGGGGTCGAAGGGAGGAGGAAGAGGAGGAGTTAAGAGGTGTAAAGAGGATTGAAGAGAGAGAGAGAGAGAGAGAGAGAGAGAGAGAGAGAGAGAGAGAGTTGGGCGGTGTGTGGTTCTAGTTACAACCACTGCTACTTATTGCCTTCCTTTTCCCTTCTCCTCTTGCCTATTCTGTATGTCTCTCTACTTTCTCTTTTTTTTTGTATACTTTTGTCTCTCACTTTTTTCTTCCTCACTCTATTTTTTTCCTCCACGTCTTCTCACTCCTCATTATCTCCCCTTCCCTTTCCCCCCCTCGCTTTTCTCTCACCTCCCCCTCTCTCTATCTCTGTCTCTCTCTCTTCCTTCTCGCCCACCCTCCTATCTCCCACCCCTCCTCACCCCTTTACCGTCTCCCATCTCCCCTACCATCCTCTCCCCTATTCCCTATCCTCCTCTCCCATCTCCCCTACCATCCTCTCCCCTCTCCCCCATCACCATCAAAGTTGAGTTGACATCACTTTTACACCAGGCTTTGGGGAGATGCCGAGTACCAATTTTCCAGCCAAAAGGGGGTTCTGAGGGGAGACCTACAGTCCTAGAGGGGAAAGGCTTAAAGTGTCAAAAAAATAAAT
>BOPN01000080.1:620521-623021 GCA_017312705.2 Penaeus japonicus
ACACATGATATGTATCTTTCACTTTTACGTTGACAATACATATACATACACATACGCACATCTTTCAATATTTGTTTACCCACTTTTATTTCCAGAGCGAATCCAACCTTTATTTCTTTTCACTCGCATGAAAAGAACATAAAAAAAGAAAAAAATAAGATTGAAAAAAATAAACAAATAAAATAAAAATCTAGTGATGTGGTATATTTTCATTTCCTTTTGTTTCCCGTTTATCTGTACGGCATGAGAGCATTTCATGCATTTCTATTCGCTTGGTGATTTAATGCCCGCGACACTTGATGTGCAACATGGACACTTGCACGGCCGGAGGATTTGCAAAAGACAGTTATGCAAAGCTTTTGTCAAAGAGTAAAATTTTGGCATAGCTGAAATTTGTAGCACACGGTTTAGCAGACACAGAAGCCAGTGAAGGTAGGGTGTAGGGAGAGTGAAGGGGGGCTGGGATAGAAAGAGGGAGAGTGGCAAGAAAGAGTGGGAGAGAGGGGAGGGAGAGAGGAAGAGGAGGAGGAGGAGGAGGATGAAGGGAGGTGGAGTGAGAATGAAAGGAGATTGGATGGAAGGCGTAGCAAGGGCGAGAGAAAGAGGGGTGAAGGAAGAATGAGGGAAAGTTGAGAGAGAGAGAGAGAGAGAGAGAGAGAGAGAGAGAGAGAGAGAGAGAGAGGAGTAGGGAGGGAGAGAGAGAGATAGATAGATAGAGACAGAGAGAGAGAGAGAGAGAGAGAGAGAGAGAGAGAGAGAGAGAGAGAGAGAGAGAGAGAGAGAGGAGTAGGGAGGGAGATAGATAGATATATAGATAGACAGACAGAGAAAGAGAGAGATTGTGAGAGAGAGAGAGAGAGGGCATAAGGTAGAAAAAAATGATGGGAAAGAGGTGGAGAGAGGTTAAAGAGAGAATAGAATAGAAGAGGAAGAGTGAACTAAAAACGAAAAGAAGATCAGAAAGAAGGAGAAGAAGGTAAGAAGAGAGGAGAGAAGTAGGGAAAAAAGGCAAACGAAGGATACAAAGAAAGTACAGATAAGTTATATCTCGAAAGAGTAGAGTGTGAGGCAAAAAAAGAAAAAGAAAGAAAAAAAGAAAAAAAAAAAAAAAAAAAAAATGGGGATAAGTACAAGAGAACACCGAGGCCAGAATACATCAAGGGTGTGTAAGTGCTAGTGCACGTGTAAGTAGGATATTACAAGTGTCCATAATAAAAGAAACCTCAAAATAGCAAGACACAGATATAAGACATCTATTGTGATGTCGCAAGATTAGTGACATCAATAAAATGTGTCATTATGGACATCCTACGAAAACCTTTTCACTTCCTTATTAAGTATTGGTGTGTGGGAGTACGCGATCGAGCTCCTAGACGGTACAAAGAGGTCGAAAGCAAGTAAGCTGAGAGGGATTGTATGTTGAAGCATGGCAGAAAGCGGGCGGATGAGGGAGAGAGAGATAGTTAGAGAGACAAAGAGAGATAGGCAGAGAAAGAGAGAGAGGTGGAGAGAGAGAGAGAGGTGGAGAGAGAGAGATAGAGAGGTGGAGAGAGGGATAGGGAGAGAGGTGGAGAGAGGGATAGAGAGAGAGGTGGAGAGAGGGAGAGAGAGAGAGAGAGAGAGAGAGAGAGAGAGAGAGAGAGAGAGAGAGAGGGGGAGGGAGGGAGGGAGGGAGGGAGAGGGAGAGGGAGAGAGAGAGAGAGAGAGAGAGAGAGAGAGAGAGAGAGAGAGAGAGAGAGAGAGAGAGAGAGAGAGAGAGAGAGAGAGAGAAGGGGGGGGGGGGATGGTAGCGAGAGGGAGAGAGAAAAAGACAAAGAGAGATATAGATAGATATATAGATAGACAGAGAACAATAAAGCAGGTAAGCAATATTTCAAAACACCTAAAGCACAGAAAAGTGGGAAATTTAAGTGTCCACAACAGGATATCCCTCAGAGTCTTGTTATCTCATACCTTATTCATCTAAAGGCAGATGAGCTTCTTGAATAGCTGATCTAAAAAGGTTCATTATAGGACACTTAAATGCCCATTTTTACTTGAATTTTCTTCATTGTGTTTGTTTTTATTCTATCATACAATCTTTCCATTTTCCCTCAGACAAAGTATCACATGTTGTATTTGCAACATATAGAGCAAATTGGCCGGATATATGCGCTTTGCGAAGGCGTGTATAAAGGAAGCCAAGCAGAGCCAAAGCGGTATCAGGTGGCACTCGAGACACACCTGCCTTGAGGAAGACCTTCGGTAATCGAGGTGAGAGGTGTGGGCGGCTGCACCCTCCTGCTGGTGTTGGCGGGCGTGGGCACGCTGCAGGAGGGAGGAAAACACAGGCAAAGCTGCCTTATATACACGAGAGGATGCACAGTTATTTTCACACACACACTCCTGTGTCTACCTTTATCTACACGGTTTTCTCTTCCTAACAGTGAACTAAGCACAGTTTAATCATTTAAGGAATACTGTAACATCATTATCAAAGGAATTTACAAAGTTTTACGTT
>BOPN01000080.1:645521-648021 GCA_017312705.2 Penaeus japonicus
TTTTCAGTCTTACCCTCATTCCTCCCTTCTCCAATACCCTCATCTCTCACATGCCCCTAATTCCATCTCCCTCTCTTTCTTAATCTCCCCTCTCTTCCCCCCACCCCCTCTAATCCCCCCTCCCATCTCAACCCCCTCTACCATCTCCCGCTCCCTCCCCCTCTCATCTCCCCTTCCCCCTCCCATCTCCTCTCCTGTCCTCCCACCCTTCCTTAAAAGAAAAGAAAAGAAGAAAAAAAAAAAAAACTTGCAAACCCGCCCTCTCGCTGCACAAAATGTAGAGAATTGTTTATCATTAAGCGATTCGTTCCCATTAGCATAAACGGTCCTCTCGCAGTCGACAATTACCGTGCATAATTGACCAGAGTTAATAGGCAAATTGGGAACGACCTCTCGAGAGCGCTGGGCGACTTCTTGAGGAGGGGATGGCGTGAGGAGGAGGAGGAGGAGGAGGAGGAGGAGTAGGAGGAGGGGTGGGGTGGGGGAGGGGATGGTGGAGGTGGAGATGAATGGAATAGGTGGAGGAGGAGAATGGGAAGAGTAGAGGAGGTAGTGGTAGTAAAGGAGGAGGAAGAGGGGGAGGTAATGGAGAAAAATGGATGAGAAAGAGGATGGGAAAGGAGAGGGGGGGGGGGGGAGGGAGGTAAGTGGACAAGGGATGCGGTCTTTTTTTCCTTTGTGATCTCTTTCTCTCTCCTTCTCTTTCTCTGTCTCTTTCGTTTTCTCTTTATTTTTCCCTTTCCCTTTCCCTTTCCCTTTCCCTTTCCCTTTCCCTTTCCCTTTCCCTTTCCCTTTCCCTTTCTCTTTCCCTTTCCCTTTCCCTTTCCCTTTCTCTCTCTCTCTCTCTCTCTCTCTCTCTCTCTCTCTCTCTCTCTCTCTCTCTCTCTCTCTGTCTCTCTCTCTCTCTCTCTCTCTCTTTCTCTCGTTCCTGAATCCTTATTTGCTTGCTTCTGTCTTAATCCATTTCTCAGAAAGTTCACCAGCAGGATGGATCATGCAGGATAAATCTCACACGACTAATTTAACGGGCAATACTGAATAAATTATTGAGTAAAAACAACAATACATGCTTTGCTGAAAAAGTTACAAGCTTTAGAGTAATAATAATAATGACAATAATGATAAAAATAATGATAATTATGATATTAAGAGTGATAATGAGAACAATAATAATAATAATGATGATAATTATAAAATGTAAGAACAATAAAAAAATCTAGCAATAACCATGATGATAAGGATGATAAGAATGATAATCACAATAACAAATCATTTCCTTGCTTACAGATCTGTCACTATATATATGTTTTTTTTTTTTTTTTTTTTTTTTTTTTTTTTTTTTTTTTTTTTTTTTTTTTTTTTTTTTTTTTTTTTTTTTTTTTTTTTTTTTTTTTAATGTCGCTACCATCTGAAGTTCCGAAGAAATATTTTTTTGAAAAGTCTTGTAATACAATTGAAACTTCGAAAAAGATTCAGGTTAAAGAGTCGGGAGAGTGAGAGAGAGAGGATGAGGAAGAAAAAGAAAAAGAAAGAGAAAAAGACGGAGAAAGAGAAAGAGAAAGAGAGAGAAAGAGAAGAGAGAGAGAGAGAGAGAGAGAGAGAGAGAGAGAGAGAGAGAGAGAGAGAGAGAGAGAGAGAGAGAGAGAGAGAGAGAGAGAGAGAGGAAGAGGGGAGAAGATGAGGGAAGAAGAAGAAAAAGAGAGAGAGAGAGAGAGAGAGAGAGAGAGAGAGAGAGAGAGAGAGAGAGAGAGAGAGAGAGAGAGAACGCTGAAGCAATCGCCTAGTCTTTCATTTGCTATTTATGATGTTAGAACGAGAACTATGACGAGAACATAACATAGCCCACTTTTATTGCAGAACTCTTCTTTTTATAGAAGCTTACAATCCTCACATGCTCGCGAGATCATAAATCATGAGAGTCGAGTAATCCAATATTCAGCAGATATAAACTCGAGTGAGGACCCCCCTACACCCCCCCCCCCTCTTCTGCTAAAACTCCTCTACCCCTCTTCTGCTATACCTCCCCCCCCCCCCTACCCTCTTCTGCTTCACCTCCCTTCCCTCCTCTGCCATGACTCCCCTCTCCCCTATTGCTTTCCCTCTTTTTTTACCTCTCCCCCATTTTTCCTATCTCATATGACCACTACCCCCTTCTACTAGCCCCCCCTCGTCCCCGCGCCTATAATCACTCCCTCTCTCACTTCTACTATGACCCCCGAGGTCTAGCCTATTCCCGCGACTCACTACCTCCCCCTCCCCCCCCCCTACACCCCTTTCCTCCCTCCATCCCTCTCCCCACCCCTCCCCCTTCATCTCCTTTCCCCGCCCAGTCTCGACCCCCATCCTCCTCCACCCCCTCCCACCCCCACCCCACGTCCTACCTCGTTGTCGCAAAGTTGGAGCGAGGATTTAACTCTGCGTAAAAGCGGAAACTCACGACAAATTACTTAATGCATATTGAAATCTTAATCTAAAGCTATTCACATCCGGGACCTTAAAA
>BOPN01000080.1:660521-663021 GCA_017312705.2 Penaeus japonicus
ACAATGGATAGAGAGGAAGAATGGCCGGAGACAGATAGACAAACTAAAATCAAGAGAGAAATAAACGGACAGATAGACAAACGTGGCTGACTAGACGCTGACTAGAGGTACAGAGGGAAATAATAAAATAGACAAGCGATCAAAGAAAAAGAGACAAACTCTCTTACAGACAGACAAGCGGACCGATAGACCCGTAAAACTTTCGCCGAGAGGACAAAGATTCATACTCAATCTCTCCGAGGCAACAATCTTCAGTAGAGTTATCTTCACATTCTTTGAAACGCAAATACCTTTTTTTCGAGATGATAAAACACACACCCTTTTACTTTCCCGAGTCTTTTATTTCACTTTCACTGAGTTTCTCCCTGCAATTCTGCCGTCGTTTATTTTCTTAATGTTGGAACAAACTTTTCCCTTTTTATTTTATCATTATTATTACCATCATTGATTTTATTAATACTATCATTACTTATTATCTTTATATCTATCATCATCCTTTTTGTTATTATTTTCATTGTTTATCTTATTATTATTATTATCATCATCAGTAGTATTATCATTATCATCATCATCATTATCATTATCCTAATATAATCATTACTATCATTACAATTATCATTATTACTATCATCATCATATCTTACTCTTTATCATCATCATGATCAACCTGACTTTCCCCTACTATTTTTAATATATTTTTTCCGACATCTCCTACTCCTCACTTCCATCCGCCCCACCTCCTTAAATCCTACCTCTACCCTCCCCCCACACTGCCATCTTTCCTTCTCAAAGACTTTGTAGAAAGAGTCTTAAGTTTAGTTTGAGAATCCGAACATTACTGTTATGATGGGGTCTCCCGGTCTAGACCCAAACTTGCTAGATGAGTTAGTCTTGGGGGCTTAAACGGGTGCGGGGGGGGGAGGGGGGAGGGGGATGTAGATTGGGGGAGAGGGAAGAGTGAGGGGGAAGTGTAGGTTGCGTGGGGTAGGGAGGGGTGACGGTGGGAGGGAGGAAGGAGAAGAGGGAGAACTGGAGCGGATGTGGGATTGGGGCGAGAGAGGGAGTAGGGAAAAGATGCTAGATTGGGAAGATGGAGGGAGGGGGAAGGAGGAATGAGGCATGAGGGATGGGGGAGGTGGAAGGAGGGGTTAAGTTCAGGAAAGGAAAGGGCGAATGAAGGATTAGTGGATGGTAAAGGAGGAGGTGGGAGAGGTGAGAGGAGAAGAGGGAATAGGAGAAGGAGAGAAGAGGGAGCAAGAATAGAGGAGGAGGAGAATGAAAGGAAGGGGAAGGAGGAAAAGAGATTGGAGGATGAAGGTGAGTAAAAGGGGAGGAGAAGGTGGTGAAGGAGGAGGAGGAGGAGGAGGAGAGCGAGTGGGGGAAGGAAGAGGTGAGGCATGTTTGTCTACATACTTTCTCAAGAGGCGAAGAGGAGCCTCATTACAATTCCACGACTTCTTTGCCTCGCACGGAAATGGCTCGGGGTTTCATTCTTACTTTATATGAGTTAACTTTTTATATTCATTCTTCTCCGTTTTTCGTTTCTCTCTCTTTCTCTCCTGTTATTTCTTTCCCCAAGGGTCGCCTGCGGGGAATTTGTCGTTATGAGTGTAATTATGGATGTGATCTTTCTATCTTTACGTTTTTCTCTCACTAGATCTCTCTTTTTTCTCAAATTCTTCTTTTCTTTTTCTTCTTTCTCCTTCCACCTCTAATTTTTTTCTCTGTCTTTCTGTGTGTCGTCCTATTTTCTCTTTCTCTTCCTTTTCTCTCTCTCTCTCTCTCTCTCTCTCTCTCTCTCTCTCTCTCTCTCTCTCTCTCTCTCTATCTATCTATCTATCTATCTATCTTTCTCTCTCTCTCTCTCTCTCTCTCTCTCTCTCTCTCTCTCTCTCTCTCTCTCTCTCTCTCTCTCTCTCTCTCTCTCTCTCCCTCTTCTCTCTCTCTCTCTCTCTCTCTCTCTCTCTCTCTCTCTCTCTCTCTCTCTCTCTCTCTCTCTCTCTCTCTCTCTCTCTCTCTCTCTCTCCCTCTCTCTTTCCTTTTCTCCCCTACACTAACTACCTCCACCTCCCAGTTTCCCTATTCATATCCCCAGAAAACACACTTCCAAACTCCAGACGCAGAATAAAACCCAACCTCGTAGACAGACACCAATCCCGCCTGAATCACACGGCCCCAAAATCAAGACAAATAGACAATAACAGCCTCGTATTGAAACTCGTGTCCAAAATCGTTCTCTCATACTGACCCTGTTTCAAGGCAAGTTTACCCAGGACTTTCGGACTTAAACCACTGCCTTGGTCTCCCCTCTCCCCCTCCCCTCTCTCTCTCCTCTGTCTCCCGTTCTCTCAATCTTTCTCTTTCTTTAACTCTCACTCCTCTGTCTCCCGTTCTCTCGCTCTTTCTCTTCCCCCCCCCCCCCTCTCTCTCACTCCCTCCCACGCGCCTATCTTTTTCTTCTCTCTATCTCATTTTCACTCTCTCTCTTTCTCTTCCCCCC
>BOPN01000080.1:675521-680521 GCA_017312705.2 Penaeus japonicus
TCCCCTCTCGCCTCGCCCTCCCTTCCTCTCTCGCCTCGCCCTCCCTTCAACGCTCTCTCTCCTCCCTCCCTCTTCTACAAAAAGAAAGGAAAAAAAAGACGCAGATAAAATTTGCGTAATCCTCTTGTCGCTAAGACACAGCGAAGGTTTAAAGTGAAGGAGACTGACGTAACCCCCCCATCCCCCCCCCCCCCCCCACACGGGCCGGCGGGGGTATCAGATGATGACTTGTAAGGTGTTGGATAGAAAATGATCAATATGAGAAATGTGATGTAGAAGACTAATAGTAGATAGAAAAGGGGAGATGGAACAAGGAAAAAAATAAAAATAGAATGATGATAACAATGGATAGAGAGGAAGAATGGCCGGAGACAGATAGACAAACTAAAATCAAGAGAGAAATAAACGGACAGATAGACAAACGTGGCTGACTAGACGCTGACTAGAGGTACAGAGGGAAATAATAAAATAGACAAGCGATCAAAGAAAAAGAGACAAACTCTCTTACAGACAGACAAGCGGACCGATAGACCCGTAAAACTTTCGCCGAGAGGACAAAGATTCATACTCAATCTCTCCGAGGCAACAATCTTCAGTAGAGTTATCTTCACATTCTTTGAAACGCAAATACCTTTTTTTCGAGATGATAAAACACACACCCTTTTACTTTCCCGAGTCTTTTATTTCACTTTCACTGAGTTTCTCCCTGCAATTCTGCCGTCGTTTATTTTCTTAATGTTGGAACAAACTTTTCCCTTTTTATTTTATCATTATTATTACCATCATTGATTTTATTAATACTATCATTACTTATTATCTTTATATCTATCATCATCCTTTTTGTTATTATTTTCATTGTTTATCTTATTATTATTATTATCATCATCAGTAGTATTATCATTATCATCATCATCATTATCATTATCCTAATATAATCATTACTATCATTACAATTATCATTATTACTATCATCATCATATCTTACTCTTTATCATCATCATGATCAACCTGACTTTCCCCTACTATTTTTAATATATTTTTTCCGACATCTCCTACTCCTCACTTCCATCCGCCCCACCTCCTTAAATCCTACCTCTACCCTCCCCCCACACTGCCATCTTTCCTTCTCAAAGACTTTGTAGAAAGAGTCTTAAGTTTAGTTTGAGAATCCGAACATTACTGTTATGATGGGGTCTCCCGGTCTAGACCCAAACTTGCTAGATGAGTTAGTCTTGGGGGCTTAAACGGGTGCGGGGGGGGGAGGGGGGAGGGGGATGTAGATTGGGGGAGAGGGAAGAGTGAGGGGGAAGTGTAGGTTGCGTGGGGTAGGGAGGGGTGACGGTGGGAGGGAGGAAGGAGAAGAGGGAGAACTGGAGCGGATGTGGGATTGGGGCGAGAGAGGGAGTAGGGAAAAGATGCTAGATTGGGAAGATGGAGGGAGGGGGAAGGAGGAATGAGGCATGAGGGATGGGGGAGGTGGAAGGAGGGGTTAAGTTCAGGAAAGGAAAGGGCGAATGAAGGATTAGTGGATGGTAAAGGAGGAGGTGGGAGAGGTGAGAGGAGAAGAGGGAATAGGAGAAGGAGAGAAGAGGGAGCAAGAATAGAGGAGGAGGAGAATGAAAGGAAGGGGAAGGAGGAAAAGAGATTGGAGGATGAAGGTGAGTAAAAGGGGAGGAGAAGGTGGTGAAGGAGGAGGAGGAGGAGGAGGAGAGCGAGTGGGGGAAGGAAGAGGTGAGGCATGTTTGTCTACATACTTTCTCAAGAGGCGAAGAGGAGCCTCATTACAATTCCACGACTTCTTTGCCTCGCACGGAAATGGCTCGGGGTTTCATTCTTACTTTATATGAGTTAACTTTTTATATTCATTCTTCTCCGTTTTTCGTTTCTCTCTCTTTCTCTCCTGTTATTTCTTTCCCCAAGGGTCGCCTGCGGGGAATTTGTCGTTATGAGTGTAATTATGGATGTGATCTTTCTATCTTTACGTTTTTCTCTCACTAGATCTCTCTTTTTTCTCAAATTCTTCTTTTCTTTTTCTTCTTTCTCCTTCCACCTCTAATTTTTTTCTCTGTCTTTCTGTGTGTCGTCCTATTTTCTCTTTCTCTTCCTTTTCTCTCTCTCTCTCTCTCTCTCTCTCTCTCTCTCTCTCTCTCTCTCTCTCTCTCTCTCTATCTATCTATCTATCTATCTATCTTTCTCTCTCTCTCTCTCTCTCTCTCTCTCTCTCTCTCTCTCTCTCTCTCTCTCTCTCTCTCTCTCTCTCTCTCTCTCTCTCCCTCTTCTCTCTCTCTCTCTCTCTCTCTCTCTCTCTCTCTCTCTCTCTCTCTCTCTCTCTCTCTCTCTCTCTCTCTCTCTCTCTCTCTCTCTCTCCCTCTCTCTTTCCTTTTCTCCCCTACACTAACTACCTCCACCTCCCAGTTTCCCTATTCATATCCCCAGAAAACACACTTCCAAACTCCAGACGCAGAATAAAACCCAACCTCGTAGACAGACACCAATCCCGCCTGAATCACACGGCCCCAAAATCAAGACAAATAGACAATAACAGCCTCAGGGCTGAAACTCGTGTCCAAAATCGTTCTCTCATACTGACCCTGTTTCAAGGCAAGTTTACCCAGGACTTTCGGACTTAAACCACTGCCTTGTCTCCTCCCCTCTCTCTCTCCTCTGTCTCCCGTTCTCTCAATCTTTCTCTTTTCAGAACTCTCACTCCTCTGTCTCCCGTTCTCTCGCTCTTTCTCTTCCCCCCCCCCCTCTCTCTCACTCCCTCCCACGCGCCTATCTTTTTCTTCTCTCTATCTCATTTTCACTCTCTCTCTTTCTCTTCCCCCCCCTCTCTCTCTCTCACTCCCTCCCACGCGCCTATCTTTTTTCTTCTATCTCATTTTCACTCTCTCTTCTCCCCCTCTCTCTCTCACTCCCTCCCACGCGCCTATCTTTTTCTTCTCTCTATCTCATTTTCACTCTCTCTCTTTCTCTCTCCCTCCCTCCCTCTCCCTCTCTCTTACGTACAAACAGCCGCATGCATTCATCCACTGAGAGGGCATTCACCATTCACATAATTAAGTTTGGCCATCTTTTCTTCCAGCTTGCGTGTCACTGATGTCTTAAAGAAGATGTTATGACAGGCGCGACGCTAGCTTTTCCTGTCTGGCGAGGTTTAGGCGATACTTTCAAGTGGCAACGTTTAAGTTCCCGAGTGTTTTTGCTTTTTATTTATGTTTTATATCGCATTACTTTGTCGTTTAATTGTTTTTTTGTTTTTTTTTTGTATTGCATTTATTTGTTTTGTTTGTCTTTTTATGTCTTGGTGATGAGGAGATTGTGAAACATGACTCACTTTTTCTTTCTCTTTTTTTCATTCTCTCTTCCCCTTTCTCTCTCTCTCTCTCTCTCTCTCTCTCTTTCTCTCTTTCTCTCTTTCTCTCTTTCTCTCTTTCTCTCTCTNACACACACACACACACACACACACACACACACACACACACACACACACACACACACACACACACACACACACACACACACACACACACACACGCTCGCACAACTTATCGCCGAGACATGCAATTCTCAACAAAACACCATCCAATGACGTAACCCCCCCCCCCCCCCCCCCCCCCCCATTAGGACGAGTGGAAGGGGTAGAGGGGTATCAGATGATGACTTGTAAGGTGTTGGATAGAAAATGATCAATATGAGAAATGTGATGTAGAAGACTAATAGTAGATAGAAAAGGGGAGATGGAACAAGGAAAAAAATAAAAATAGAATGATGATAACAATGGATAGAGAGGAAGAATGGCCGGAGACAGATAGACAAACTAAAATCAAGAGAGAAATAAACGGACAGATAGACAAAACGGCTGACTAGACGCTGACTAGAGGTACAGAGGGAAATAATAAAATAGACAAGCGATCAAAGAAAAAGAGACAAACTCTCTTACAGACAGACAAGCGGACCGATAGACCCGTAAAACTTTCGCCGAGAGGACAAAGATCTTATACTAATCTCTCCGAGGCAACAATCTTCAGTAGAGTTATCTTCACATTCTTTGAAACGCAAATACCTTTTTTTCGAGATGATAAAACACACACCCTTTTACTTTCCCGAGTCTTTTATTTCACTTTCACTGAGTTTCTCTCGCAATTTTTGTTGTCGTTTATTTTCTTAATGTTGGAACAAACTTTTCCCTTTTTATTTTATCATTATTATTACCATCATTGATTTTATTAATACTATCATTACTTATTATCTTTATATCTATCATCATCCTTTTTGTTATTATTTTCATTGTTTATCTTATTATTATTATTATCATCATCAGTAGTATTATCATTATCATCATCATCATTATCATTATCCTAATATAATCATTACTATCATTACAATTATCATTATTACTATCATCATCATATTCCTTTACTCTTTATCATCATCATGATCAACCTGACTTTCCCCTACTATTTTTAATATATTTTTTCCGACATCTCCTACTCCCTCAATCCCCCCCCCCCCCATCCGCCCCACCTCCTTAAATCCTACCCCTCTTCTACCCTCCCCCACACTGCCATCTTTCCTTCTCAAAGACTTTGTAGAAAGAGTCTTAAGTTTAGTTTGAGAATCCGAACATTACTGTTATGATGGGGTCTCCCGGTCTAGACCCAAACTTGCTAGATGAGTTAGTCTTGGGGGCTTAAACGGGTGCGGGGGGGAGGGGGGGAGGGGATGTAGATTGGGGGAGAGGGAAGAGTGAGGGGGGAAGGCAGGTTGGGTGGGGTAGGAGGGGTGACGGGTGGGAGGGAGGAAGGGAGAAGAGGGGAGAACTGAGCGGATGTGGATTGGGGCGAGAGAGGAGTAGGGAAAGATGCTAGATTGGGAAGATGGAGGGAGGGGGAAGGAGGAATGAGGCATGAGGGATGGGGGAGGTGGAAGGAGGGTTAAGTCTAGGAAAGGAAAGGGCGAATGAAGGATTAGTGGATGGTAAAGGAGGAGGTGGGAGA
>BOPN01000080.1:705521-710843 GCA_017312705.2 Penaeus japonicus
GTGTGTACAGAGAGATAGAGCGAGAGAGTGAAAAAAGAGAAAGTCAAAGGCAAAAAAAGAAGACAAAACAAAAACGTAGAAACATTATACGTGAAAGGTATTCATGCTCATTCATAACGAAAAACGAGGCAATATATTCGAATTGATAAAAAGGATAATATGAATCGTGGTCATGGTTGTATAAAACGAGAAATTAAAATAAATGATGTGGATCGGTAAGAGAGAAGGAGAGAAAGAGAGAGAGAGAGAGAGAGAGAAAGAGAGAAAGAGAGAGAGAGAGAGAGAGAGAGATAGTTCAAAGAGTAGAAGAGATACAAACTTAAATACAAACTTCTAAATGGATAATCAGAGAAGTAATTAGACTGGTACCTGAGTAGCCAAATACACGCAGAAAGATAACATTAATAGCCAGATATTCTTATAGATATAATCAATAAGACAAAGTCACCCCCCCCCCTCTCAGCCTTGTAAAGGAGGGGGGGGGGGTAACTGCAACAAACAAGAAAATCACATAAAAAAGAGCCATCTATTTATCATAAGATCCACCATTCTGGACAGAAGCAGATAAGGAAAAAAATAGAAAATGACAATAAAGATAAACCTGTTGACCCCCAAATAAGGGATAAACAGGTAAAAATGAAGGAATAGATATAAAAGCATATAACGAAATAAAAAAAGAAAAATGATAAAATTGAAAAAAATAGCTGTGGAAACACTGATTTGAAAATGGAAACGAATAGAAAACATGGAAAATATAGACAGACTGAAAAAAACTCAACCTAAACAGATAGATCATATGCAAAAATAAACAAACAATAAAACAGATAACAATTGACAGATACCCACAGAAAAAAAAAACAATAAAAACAGGACTCTACCATTATCTACCCCTTCCCCCCCTCCCCCCCCATCCCCCACCAGCCAAGAGTTGATAAGACCGTCAGCCGAGGGAGTGCTTACAATTCCCTCGCCACACTAAATAGATTGAAGACCGTCAAGGCAAGCGCAACCCGACCTCCTTGGCGGAGAGTAGTTAGGCATCCTGAAAGGGTTAGTCTGCTGCCAATTCATTTAAACTTTCGCCGAGGGTTCTGTAAACACATTTTCCTTCGACTTTGGAGACTCTGGGAGGTGGCCAGGCCTTCCCCTTCCTATTTCCTTTGATGCATTTATTACTCCTTGGACACTCCTTTTGGGTTGAGGGGAAAGGGGGAGAATGGGAGAGAGGGAGGGAGGAAGGGTGATAGTGATGATAAGGAGGAGGTGAGGGAGGGAGGGAGGGGGAGAGGGAGGGAAGAGGTAAGGGAGGATGGAGGTATGTTGGAAGGAGGGGAGGGTGAATGGAGGTGAGGGAGGAAGAGGCAGGAGGGGAGGAGGGAGGTTTATGGTGGGGGATGAGGGTGGTAGTTATGGTGGGGAAGGTTTAGGAAGAGGAGGAGGAGGGAAAAAAGAGAGATAGATGAAGAAGGAAGAGGACCGGAAGATATAGATATATGTATAAAGTTTCTTAGGATGATAGAATGTCAGGAAGTCGACAAACACCTGAAAAGGAAGTGGCAGAGAATGAAAGAGAGAGGATATACGAGAGAAGGAGAGAGAGAGAGAGAGAGAGAGAGAGAGAGAGAGAGAGAGAGAGAGAGAGAGAGAGAGAGAGAGAGAGAGAGAGAGAGAGAGAGAGAGAGAGAGAGAGAGAGAGAGAGAGAGAGAGAGAGAGAGAGAGAGAGAGAGAAAGAGAGAGAGAGAGAGAGAGAGAGAGAGAGAGAGAGAGAGAGAGAGAGAGAGAGATAGTTAGAGAGAGAGAGAGAGAGAGAGAGAGAGAGAGAGAGAGAGAGAGAGAGAGAGAGAGAGAGAGAGAGAGAGAGAGAGAGAGAGAGAGAGAGAGAGAGAGAGAGAGATAGTTAGAGAGAGAGAGAGAGAGAGAGAGAGATAGTTAGAGAGAGAGAGAGAGAGAGAGAGAGAGAGAGAGAGAGAGAGAGAGAGAGAGAGAGAGAGAGAGAGAGAGAGAGAGAGAGAGAGAGAGAGAGAGAGAGAGAGAGAGAGAGAGAGAGAGAGAGAGAGAGAGAGAGAGAGAGAGAGAGAGAGAGAGAGAGAGAGAGAGAGAGAGTGAGAGAGAAAGAGAGAGAGGGAGAGATTGAAAGACAGAAAAAAATGAAAAGAAACAAAGAAAGGGATAGAACGATAGAAAAACACAACAAAAAAGGAAAAACTACAATGTATAAGATAACGATATATACACAAGATAGGATATCGAGATATGTATAAGCAGAGGGAGGGAGGGGGGGGGGGACGGGACAGAAAGCCAAGCAGGCGGGTCCTAACTTTGCAGAATCTCTCGCGCCCGCTTCGCACAGCAACATTTAAGGATGTAGCGTTCTCGCACACTTCAGATTGCTTGTTTGCCGAAGCTGTGTTGGTAGATGTTTACTTTCTCGTTGAGTTGGAGGGGAGGCACAATGAGGGAGTTTACTTGAGGGGGGAGGGAATGCGGGGTGGAAGGGGAAAGGATGAGGATGCGGATGTGGAGGAGAGGGGGAGGGGATGGGATTGGAGAGAAGAAGGAGGAAGCGAGGGGAGGGATGGGGATGAGGAGGAGTGGGGGAGAAGAGGAGTGGGAGGGGGATGAAGGGGGATGGATGGACGAATGTGGGGGAGAGGTGTGGAGAGGGAAGAGATGGGAGAGGAGGGGGAATTAGGAGAAGAGGAAAGGGGGAAGAGAGATGACGTGTATATAAGGGTGGGGTGGGGGGGGGGGGAGGAAAGGGAGGTGTGGGTTAGCTGGATTAGAGATGAGTGAAAGGGGGGATGAGAGACGAGGTCACGTCAGGGGGAGGGGAAGGGCGTGACAAGGGGGATGGGGTAGAGGAGAGGAGAGATAGGAAGAGAGGAACTCGGGGAAAGGAGATGAGAAAGCGAAGACCAGGAAAGAGGGAGGCGGGAGAGATGATGAAAGAAGGAGGAAGGACAGAGGGGTGAGGGAAGGGGGGTGGAAAGGAGGGAATAGGGCACAAGGCATGAAGAAGCAAGCAGGGACGGAGAATAAGGGAGGAAGGGGAGAGGAGGAGGCGGAAAGAAGAAAGAGGTGAGTGAATGAAGGAGGAGGGGAAAGGGGCGAGGAAGAGGAGAGGAAAGAGGAATTTAAGAAATGACAGAGAAACAAACAAGGAAGGGGAGAAGGTAGGACCAAGGAGAGAGACAATGGAAGAAGGAAGGAGGGAAAGCGGAAGGGAAGAAAGGAGGAAAACAGGGGAGGGAAGGAATGAAAGGAGAGTGGAAGATAAAGAAAAGAAGGATTAAATGAGTGAATTAATGATTGAGTGAATTAATGATTAAGTGAATGAATGAGTAAAGGAAGTAATAAGGCAATGAATTAATAAATGAATGAATTAATAAACACAGGGCTGAATGAGTAAATGAGTATAACGCATGAATGAATGAATGAATGAATAAATAAATAAATAAATAAATAAGTGTAAGAAGGAAGGAAGTAGGGAAGGAGAAAGCGAAAACAGGAGGCCTCCCTCTCCCTCGGACCGACACTTGAGTGAATATGGCGTTCTGCGGGTATTCTTTGCCTCGACATGAATAGATTGCACGCGAGCCTAGCAATTGTGAGCCGGTCTTGCTTGAGAATACCAAACCTGTTAGCGGCCTCTTGCCATTCTTCTGCAAGAAATATCAGTCACACGTGCACGCTGCCTTGCACGAGTTGTATTGCTATTGTTGTTATTGTTTTGTTTTTTGTTATTATTTCTGTTATTCTATCATCATTATTATCATTATCATAGTTATTGCTATTATTGTTATTAATGTTATTAGTATTATCATTATTGTTATCATCATTATTTTTTATATCATTATTGTCATCATCAACTACTGTACAATCATGATTACTGCTCTTTTTTAATCCTTACTATTTTATGTTCTTGTTCTAGTTATATATATATATATATATATATATATATATATATATATATATATATATATATATATATATATATACATACATATATATATATATATATATATATATATATATATATATATATATATATATATATATACATATATTGTCATAATGATCATATCTATTATTGTTACAATTATCATCATTACTATCATCCATATAATTTACATAATTTTTATTGCTAAGGTCCCTCTCCTCAGAGAGGAGATAGATATCAATTACATAAACATATACGAGAAAAAAAAAAATATCCGATACACCTACAATGAGAATTGTTTACCTAATTTCCCTTTTCTTTTAGAAGATGAGGAGGGGGAAGAGGGTAGGTAAGGGGGGGGGGGAGTTATCCAAAAGCAGCAGCAAGAAGAGCAACATCATTGCAATCTGGAGGTCGACTTACTCACTTTACTTTGCCTTGTACTTTTTTTTTTTAATCTAAAGTTCTGTTTTGTTTTCATTATCACTTTAAGTTTAGAAGTTTTGATAATAATAAAAAAAAACTAAAAAAAACGGGGAGTGAGGACAAAAAGGAAGACAAACATAAACAAAGGACAGAAAGAAAAAAAGGAAAAAAAAAATAATGATAAGAGACTCCTGCAATATCAAGAGTGTTCTTGCCTCGTCACAAACAGGCACCAGAGGGAAAATTGAAGATGCCAAAATATAGGAATTTAATCCCCATCACCCTGTCCCCCCCTCCCCCCCATATGAGTCTTCTCATCTACCCCTACCCTCGACCCCCCCCCCCCCCCCCTTCCAAATGGATCCTTCTCCTCCTTCCCGTGGATATAGACATCAAACAGAAAGGGGGGGGGGGGAAGGGAGAGGGAGAGGGAGAGGGAGAGAGGGAGGGAGAGAGAGAGAAGGAGAGGGAGGGGAAGAGAGAGAGAGAGAGGGAGAGGGAGAGAGAGAGAGAGAGCGCGCACGGGGAGAGGGAGGAGAAGAGAGAGAAGGAGAGAGAGAGAGAGCGAGGGGAGGGGGGAAGGATATTCTTATTGCAACACCGCTTGTCGTTGGAAATTTACGATTTCCAGATGTCTTGTGCATCCTCTATTGCATGGCACTTTCTTCCGTCTTGTTGTCATTTTATTTTTCCAGTTTTTTCATTATCATTATATATTTTTTTTTCTCTAAAGATTTTCTATTTTGCATATACATCAAAGTAATTGCGTACTTGTCAAAAATTATTCTTTTTAGGTCGAGTTCAAATTCTTTCATACACAGCACATAAACACATACCAGGGACAAACAGGGACATACACTCATCTATGTAGTGTCTAAATAGATCACACATACAAACGTATAGGTTCCGTATAAAACACATGCACGCATGTATATATATATATATATATATATAT
>BOPN01000080.1:723767-728767 GCA_017312705.2 Penaeus japonicus
TCCCCTCCCACCCCTCCCGTCAAACCAACCTCCCCCCTCTCCCATCTCCCCTCGCTTTCGTTTTCGCTCTAACACCCCTTTACCTGCCTTGCCCCCCCCCCCTCCCTCCCCGCCCTCTCCAATCCTACCTCTTTCGCCATCCCCCCTCTGACTCCCCCTCTGCCTCCCCCCCTCCCCATCTCTCTTCCCCTCGCCTCCATCTCCTCCCCTCTCACTCTCACCTGCAAAAGTGTTTTCCTATAAAGGCTATCTTGAAGTGACGTGCTTCAAATCATGTGCTTTTCATTCTTTTTTTTTAGTTTGTTTCTTTTTTTCTCTTATTTTCCCTTACGCGACTTGCAAATCTATAATAACTCAATGAATGTAGAAGTAAAAAATGATTAATTACATTTGATCATTTTTCACAAACTTTTTACTCGTATCCGTTATATTCCATTTACATTTCAGGCGGAGACTGAATACCTCCCCCCTCCCCCCCTAAAAAAGGACAAAAGATAGGAACTATCATATTAACAAAGGACACAGTAGACTCCAATGCAAATCAAATGCAAGGCTTCAGCAACAGTAGCTTTTTAATTTGTCTCAATGCACTCACCAGTATGGACATCAATTTCCCCCTTTTTAATTATTTGTGATTTCTCAGCATTTATGCCACAATGACTCAGCAATGTAACTCACTTCTGTCTACTATCGGCGCCCGTGATTAAAATGATATCGAATTTGTTGTGATCATTATATTGCCATTGTGTGTTCTGAGGATGGTACTTTATTATGGGATTGGCTTTTATAGAGAGAGAATGGTAGTTGTTAGTATCATAATAGTCGGTGGGAAAGACAGAGCGAATTGAGTCACTTGTTGCAACGGAACATTTGTAGTTTTATAAGGGTAAGTAATGATGTTGGTGGTGGTTTTGGTGGTGATGGTGGTAGGACAGAATATCTTTATATATAGATATATATTTATTTACTTTTCCCTCTCTCTCTCTCTCTCTCTCTCTCTCTCTCTCTCTCTCTCTCTCTCTCTCTCTCTCTCTCTCTGTATATGTGTCTGTACGTGGCTCTGCCTGTGTGTGTGATAAAGAAATGGATAGTTAAAACAAATATTTTGTTCCTGTTTCCCCTCCCCCTTCCCCTTCCTCCCCCACTCGCAAAGCCCTTAGGGCACTTACCTCGGATATGTCACGCCTGTGTGAAAAGGGATTTCTAAACTGTGAAATAAGTGCATCCCTCCCATCAGGACTTCTCTTTCTTTTTCATTTTCACAATTCCCTGTTTTTATTTATTTCCCCCTCCCCCTTTCCCCTTTCCCTCTCCCCCATCCCCCCCCACCTCTCTTTCTCTCTCTCTCTCTCTCTATTTTTATTTCAAGGGGTAGCATCGAGTCCCCTCCAGCGATTTCTTTTATTGAAGTCTGATGGTATATGGAAAAAGGCGGGAATAAAAAAGGAGAAAAAAGATTGACATTAACGGGATGGGATGGAGAAAGAAAAGGAGAGTGTGTGGCAAAGAGATGAGATAGACTAACGAAGTAGAAGGAGAAAAGAAATGAGGTGGGCGAGACAGAGTGTATATACACATCTGGATACATATATGTATACACACATACGCACACACACACACACACACACACACACACACACACACACACACACACACACACACACACACACACACACCACATATATATATATATATATATATATATATATATATATATATATATATACATATATATATATATATATATATATATATATATATATATATATATATATATATATATATATATATATATATATACACACACACACACATTATCTGTATAAGCATATATAGATAGATAGATATACATATAGACAGATGAAAAGATAGATGAATAGATAGATAAAAAAAAAGACAAACTGACAGAGACAGAGAGAACCAGATAGATAAATAGATAAGCACAGAGGCAGAGACAAAAGTAAAGAAAAGATCGAGACCGACAGACAGACAGACAGACAGACAGAGCGAGCGGCAAGTGAGTTTCCCGAACGACCCTCTCGAGTGACAATCTGTAACTCAAACACGTCTAGTGCCATTGCAGCGGCTCTGCGGTTGACGTTTTAATTCTCGGTATTGATGTGGTTGATGGAACGGACGGGTGGCCATTGTGAGAAGTTTGGCTTACTTGAGGAGCCTCGGCGTGACGGCGGGGAGGGCCCTCGACTTTGTCTTTCGGGGGGGAGGGAAGGAAGGAAGGAAGGAGGGAGGGAAGGAAGGAAGGAAGGAGGGAGGGAAGGCTAGGAGGGATGGGAGGGAGGGGGGGAGGGAGGGGAGGGAGGGGAGGGAGGGGAGGGAGGGTAGGGATGGAGGACGAGTGGGGGGAGGGAGAGGGACTAGTGGGAAAGAGGAAAGTGAGGAAGGAGGCTTGAGAAGGTGGGCGGGAGAGAGGGAAGGAGGGGAGGGAGGGAATGGAAAGTGGTGGGTGGGAGGGAGGGAAGAGAGGAGGGAGGTTTGAGAAGGTGGGCGGGAGAGAGAGAAGGAGGGGAGGGAGGGAATGGAAAGTGGTGGGTGGGTGGGAGGGAGGGAGGGAGGGAAGAGAGGAGGGGAAGGTGGTGGGTAGGAGAGAAGGGAGAAAAGGGAGGGAACGGAAAGTGGGTGAGAGGAGTGAGAGGAAGAAGAGGTAAGAGGGAGAGGGGGAGGGAAGCAGGCTAGGGAAGATGGGTGTGAGAGGGAAACGAATAGAAGGATACAAGGATGAGTAGGAGGGTAGGAAAGCTAGAGACATGAGTGGGTGGAAGTAATGGAAAGAAGAAGGATTAAGAAGGCTCCCGACATTGCTTTTGAGGAAGGAAGGGAAGGCAAAGGATGGGAAGATGGGAAGGATGGAAAGATTAGAGGGAGGATAAGGATGGAAGGTTGGGACGACTTATCCTTTTTTTTTTTTTTTGGGGGGGTGGGGTCCTGATGGTGGAGGGAGGGAAGGATGGAGGATGGGTATGGTGGAGGGGATGGACGGATGAGTGTTAAAAAATATATATATATATATATATATATATATATATATATATATATATATATATATATATATGTATGTATGTATGTTGAATCACAAAAAACACAAACACAGTAACGTGCACATAACAGAATTAATTAAACACTAAGCAATCCAAAAAAAATTGGATTGCTTACGCCTGATGAGGAACTTTCTTTAAAAGTTCGAAACGTCGCGAGTTTTTCCTTTCAATTTGTGGCAGTGTTTTATTAATTATATATGTAGGTATGTATGCAAATACACACATATATATGAATTTGTGCGCATATGCGAAAGAGCGGAAACATACCCCGTTAACAAAGAAGGAAAAGAAAAAAAAAAAAAAAAAAAAGAGCAAGAGACGAAACAACAGCAAGAAGACACACATCATAAAAGGAACATCCAATCAGACGACGAACGCAACGTGACTGGAAATCCCCAGACGGGAGCAGATGGCGCTGAACTGGACGCCAAGGTAACAGGTGGTGGCTACGACGAGAGAGAGATAAATGGTGGATGAAATAGAGGAGGGGCAGGACGGGGAGGAGGGGGAGGAGGGGAGGTGGGACGGATGCGAGGGATTGATCAAAAAAAAGAAAGAAAGAAAAGAAAAGAAAAAGAAAAAAAACATGACAGTGAGGGATAGCTTCGTCTCGAGCCATCATAACACTAAAACGTTTATTCTTCGACGGAATTTATGGGTTCTTAGCCTTCTATTTTTTTCGTTTTCTTTTTTTTTAATACTTTATTACTGCTATTATTTCTTTCCTTCTAAACATTTTTAACGAGTCTGATTAAATTAAATCGGTCGCTTCTGACACCCAGCTGGAGATCCGTTCATAAAAATGGTTGAAAAGAAAATTCTGTCCTGACAGATCACCCTCACTTCCCCTCTCGTTCCTCCTCTGTTTCCCCTCTCTCCTCTCTCCTCTCTCGCCCGTGCCCAATGGTGCCACTTTCTCTCTCTCTATCTCTCTCTCGCTTTCTTTTTATTTCTATGTGTGTGTTTGTGTGTATGTCTATCCCAGTCTGTCTGTCTATAAATCCGTCTCTCTCTCTCTCTCTCTCTTCCCGCATTCTCTCTTACATTCTCTTACTCTCTCTCTCCTTTTTCCTCATTCCATCCCTTCTTTTCTTCTATTTCTATCTCCCTCCTTTACTCCATCCATCTCTCTCCCTCCTTCCTACTCCCCGCCGCACTCCTACATTCTGGAACGCAAATCCGCGCCACACTAATCCGCCCCTCCCCCCCCCCCTCTTCCCCCACTACTACAACCCGACCCTATCATCCCCCCTCCCCCTCCCCTCCCCCCTCGACTAAAACATACCGAAACAGGTAATGCTTTCAAATTTGAAATTCAGGTATGCTTTTGCAATGGCACTCGCGTTAACATACCTTTGAGAGCCTCGCAATCGATATATTGCACGAAGCAGTGGGAGGGGGAGTCCGGGGGGGAGAAGGGGGGCGGTAGGAGTAGGAGGCAAGGGGAGGGGATAGGAGGAGGGGGGTAGGTGTATGTGGGAAGAGAGTGGAAGGGGGGTAGGGGTGGGGGTGGGGGTATCCAGGGCAGGATGCGACGCGCTTCGAGAATTTCAGATCATAGGTCAAATTACTACCTTCGTGGCAATTAATGCACGTCGCCTTGACTGTGAGCAAGTCAGGTCAGATGGGGTTAGAGTGATTTTCCTTTCTCGCTCTCTCTCTCTCTCTCTCTCTCTCTTCTTCCCCTTCTCCCTGTTTTCTTCTTTCCCTTCTCTCTCTCTCTCTCGTATTTCCCTTCTCTCTCTCTCTTCCTTTCCTTCTGTCTCTCTCTTCTTCCCTTTCAGTCTCTTTTTTTCTTTTCCTTCTCTCTCTTTCTTTTTTCCCTTCTCTCTCTTTCTCTTCTATTTCTTTCTCTCCAAACATTCTTTTCTATGAGCCCCTTTTCCAATTAGTTTTTTTCTCTCATCCTTTTTATTAAATGCCTTGGCGAGATATCACAATATA
>BOPN01000080.1:751267-756267 GCA_017312705.2 Penaeus japonicus
ACCATAATGATAATGATATAATGATAATAACAAGGATAAAGATAATGGTAATGATAACAAAAATAATAGCAATAATAAAAATAATGATAATGATGATGATGATAATAATTATGATAATAATGATAATAGTAGTATAATAACAATAATGATGATAATGATGTAATAATAATAATGATGATAATGGTAATAACAACTAAGATTAAAACAAACAGTACTAATAATATAAACAATAATGAACCTAATGATAAGAATGATGATAAAACAACAATAATAACAAAATTAATAACCAAATATATACACAAATAAGGACACACACACACAAAAAAAAAAAAAAATAAATAAAATAAATAGATAAAATAAAACCATCTCTATCATTCCTCTCATCACTGCATCCACCCCTAAGCGTCATCTCCCAGGAATCACCGCCCGCCAAGACACCTCACAGCATCACACTCTCTCCTAACAAGGATGGGTACACAGGCTTCAAATTACGAGTAATGAAGGTCTCTCATGGGGAATATATAAGAATTAATGATGACGTATGGGAGAACTGTTGATTGGAGATGTGGTGGAAAAATGGTAGGGTAGGTTATGGTGGTAATGATGGTGATGATAGTGAGGGTATTAGAGGGAGGGGGGGGTGATGATAATGACAGGGGTTTTGATGATGAGGATGGTGATCCGCATGATGGTTGTAATAGTTGTGATGAGGATTTTAATGGTAGACAGAGTTAGATAGACAGATGGAGAAAGTGAGAAATAGAGAGAGAGAGAGAGAGAGAGAGAGAGAGAGAGAGAGAGAGAGAGAGAGAGAGAGAGAGAGAGAGAGAGAGAGAGAGAGAGAGAGAGAGATTGAGAGAGAGAGAGAAAGAGAGAGAGAGAAAGGGTTAGATAGACAAATAGAGAAAGAGAGAGAGAGAGAGCTAGCAGAGCGAGGGATGCCAGAAGATGCTCATCCATGTCTTTAGAAGTTGAATAATCAAAGCTGCATAAAAGTCCCCAATCTAGCTTACCTATTCAAGCGAACAGATGTCACGTCTGAATTCAAGAAATATAATTGTACTTATTTGAATAGTACACGAGAAACCCTGTACAAGTTCGGATAGTTCAGACTTTTTTATTCAATTTCTTTGCTTACCAATTACATGATTTGTTTTTTTCTTTAGATTATCTTGTTAGTGTAAAGTTGTCAACAGTGTCTGCATATATATACACGTTATCTAATACAAACATAAAAAAAGGAAAGAGGGAGGGAGGGAGTGAAGAAGAGAAGAATGGAAAGAGGTAGCAGGGAGGATGAAGGAGGGAAAAAATAGACAGAGATAGATAGACAGATAGATAGAGATAGGGAGAGAGAGAAAGATAGATAGATAGATACAGAAAGGGAGAGATAGATAAATAGATAGATACAGAGAGAGAGAGAGAGAGAGAGAGAGAGAGAGAGAGAGAGAGAGAGAGAGAGAGAGAGAGAGAGAGAGAGAGAGAGAGAGAGAGAGAGAGAGAGAGAGAGAGAGGAAGAGAGAGTAACAGAGAGTAACAGAGAGGAAGAGAGAGAAAGAGAAAGAGAGAGAAATGGAGAAAGAAAGAAAGAGAGAGAGCACTGAAAGTAAGCCTACACATAACTTAAGCAAGCGAACGCGGAAGGGGGAAGGGAAAGGTCAAAAGAAAAAAGAAAAAAAAAAGCTACAGGTCAAAGGTCAACCATTGCAGAGTCTCTAAGGTCAATAAAGAATGACTCTGGCTTAATCCCAAATCATGGCCTGTCTTGAACACACTCTCAGCCGACTTACTTCTTGGCGATTAAAGTTTCATGCTTTTTCATCGGGGCGAACCGAGGAAGACGGGGAAGGGAGAAGACGATAAGAGAATAATAGGAATAGTGGACGTAGGTTTGGAGGGAGGTTAGAGGCACATAGCGTACACTTATACGTACACTTACACTCATATTTGTACTTGCACTTGCACTTAAACTTGCACTTACACCTAGGCACACACACACACTGTGTTTATATGTGTATATATGTGTGAATATGTATGTATGTCTATATATGTACACACACACACACACACACACACACACACACACACACACACACAGACACACACACACACACACACACACACACACACACACACACACACACACACACACACACATATATATATATATATATATATATATATATAAGAGAGAGAGAGAGAGAGAGAGAGAGAGAGAGAGAGAGAGAGAGAGAGAGAGAGAGAGAGAGAGAGAGAGAGAGAGAGAGAAAGAGACACTCACACAAACATATGAATATAAACAAGAGGAATCAGATATCCAAACTATATCATATATGGGAATGGAAATGTAAAAAAAAGGCACAGAAATCGAAAGAACAGAAACAACCCATAAACCAAATAACAATTGCAACCCAGACACCCAACTCGAAATCAGAGCAACAGCAGAAAGAGAAACCAATAAAGTTATCGCAGCAGAATCGATTCAAAGAAGTCAGACGGACATTAAATGAGGATTTATGGATAAGAGGAAAACTTGATCTCTCTCTAAAAATGACATCACTAAATTGGGGGGAGAAAAGGGAAGCTTTATCGCAAAAATGATCTGACGAAGGAATAATAAATGGGATTCCAGATTAAGGAAAAGGAATGGAGAGAAATACAAATAATTAGAAAGAAAGATATACAGAAATAAAGGAGTGAATGAGAGATGATAGATTTAGATAGAGAGATAGAAGAGGAGGAGGAGGAGGAGGAGGAGGAGGGGATGAGATATGTCCAATTAGGGTAAGTACACCAGTGATATTATGTCTTGAGTCTTTATGTGATCCATCATGTGTGTCTTAGCCACCCTATCCCTCATCCTCTCTCCTCTCCTCTCCTCTTCTTCCTTTCTCTTTCCTTCTCTCTCTCTCTCTCTCTCTCTTTCTCCTTCTCTCTCTCTCTACCTCTCTCTCTCTATCTATCTCTCCCTATCTTTATTTCCTCTATATCCAGCCCCCCCCCTCTCTCTCTCTCTATCCACCCACTCGTTCCACTTCCTCCCCCCCTCCCTTCCCCTTTTTCAAACTATGCGTCAATCTCTTTCTCAACCCCTGCCTCCCCCCGCCCCCCTTTCTCCTTCTTTTACCCAACGAAGGCATAAAAAAATATATAAAAAAAATCTAACTTATTCTGAGTGGTTATTACAGGTCTCCTTTCATATAAATATTGAATAAATATTTAAGGAATGCCTTTAGCTCTAGGAAACTCATGCTGCTATCAAAGAAAAATCTCAAATTGCTTTTGATGCGAGATTCGTTGCTATTCAGTGTTTATTTTTTTTATCTTTTTATTTTTATTTTAACCTTTTTTTTCTTTTTTAATACCAAGACCGAAATGAAAGAAATGTGGGAGGGGGAGGGGGAGGGGGAGGGAGAGGGAGGGAGGGGAAGAGGGAGGGAGAGAAAGAGGAAAATAAGGATCGATGGAAGAAAGGAGGGAGGGAAGATGGAATGATGAAGGGAGGGAAGGAGGGAAGAGGCTGGAATGATGGAGCGAAGGAGGGGGAGGGAAAGGGAGGGAGGGGAGGAGGGAGGGAGAGAAGGAGGGAAATAAGGATCGATGGAAGGAGGGAGGAAGGGAAAATGGAATGATGGAGGAAAGGAGTGAGGGAAGGAGGGTGGGAGGGAGACCGAGAGAGAGAGAAAGAGAAAGAGAGAGAGAGAAAGAAAGAGAAAGAGAGAGAGAAAGAGAGAGAAAAACAAAAAGAGAATGAGAAAGAGAGAGAGAAAGAGAAAGAGAAAAGAGTGAGAGAGGAAGAGAGCAATAGGAAACAGAAAAGGGGCACAGCCAATTAATGCGTCAAGGCTCGCAGTATAAAAGGTGAAGGTTACAAGGTCTCAGTGCCATCACTTCCACATAGACGTTCACATTGACCTTATCCAGAACAGAACGGTGTGTGTATTAAAAAAAAAAAAAAAAAAAAAAAAACAATGTCACTCTATGAACAGAAGAGCCATTTGTCGGTTGGGAATCAACTTAGAACCGGTGACAGATGTGATATTGATTATGATGGCATCGCTAATAAATCATTCTACGAAACATTAATGATTAGAGCAGTGGCAGTTATCATGATAGTGACTGTGAAATAATGGCGACAGACTAATTAATCAGCGATTAGCGATCGAACTTCATTTGATATTAACAATGGTTAAATAAATTTCCGAGGTAATAAAGATCCTGATAGTAAGGAATCACATGACATTGTCTTTATCCCCACCCATCCCCTCCCTCCCCAAATCACCCCCACGCCTCTCTTTCTCATCTCTCTCACTCTCCCTTTTCCTTCAAAGAAGAGTATCCTAATGCTTTTAATAAGTGATGGTCAATTCCTCCCTCTCTCCCATTTTAAGTTTCATTTCTCCTTTCTCTCCTCTCTGCCTGTTTGTTTGTCTCTCCCTCTCTTTCTTTTTGTCCTCTTCTCTTTTCTTCACTTCTCTCTCTTTCCCTTTTTCTTTTTCTCTTACTCTTTTTCTTTATCTCTATCTCTCTCCCTCTCTATTGATCTCTTATTTTCTCTCTCTCTCTCGCCTTCTTTCGCCTTTGCAGTCCTTGGTTTCTCTCTCTCTCTCTCTCTCTCTCTCCTGTTTCTCCTCCACCAAGGCCTAATTGCAATATGAGGAAGTTTCCCAAAGTGTCGCGTACAAACTTTCGTACCGTCTGAGAGAAAGATGGAGCGAAAAATATAAAGAATACGGTTTCTCCTTCCTTCTTCTTGTCCTTCATTCCTTCTTCCTTTCTCTCTCTTTCTCTCTCCTCTGTCTGCCTCTGTCCTTATCTGGCCCATCCCCCCCCCCCTCCACCCCCCCCCTCCACCCCCCCCCCCACTCCACCCCAACCCAACAACCCACCCGACGGCATCCAATTCCCCAATACCCATCCATCCCCCCCTCCTCCCCCTCCGACCCCACCAATACCCCTCTCCTCCCTACTATCCCCCCCCCCATTCCCCTCTCAAAAAA
>BOPN01000080.1:761267-773767 GCA_017312705.2 Penaeus japonicus
TGTATATCATATATCAGTTTCAAAAGCATCTTTCAAAAAACCTTCTTCCTCCCTCTCCCTCCCCTCCCCCTCTCCTTCCCTTTCTCCCTCCCCTCCCTCTCCCCTCTTCTCCTGCTCTTCCTCCTCTCCGTCTTCCGTCGTCACAATATTTCTACAGACTAATGAGGATGTATAAAAGGCAAAGACCACCCCCTCCTCCTCACTCCTCCCACCCCTCCTCATCCTTACCCTCTTCCTAACCGCCCCTCCCCCCTCCCCATCTCCCCATCCCCCTCCTTTCCACATCCTCTTTTCTTGCCTTACTTACTTGTGTCCCCGGATTTATTTTGTAAATAATAATGATGATGTAGTAGATGTTGATGTTGATGATGATGAGAGCAATAGTAATAATTGTGATGATATTGATGATGATAATAAGGACTAAGTAAATAATAATCAAAGCAGTAGTAGCAGTGAAAATTATAACAATGATAACACTAATAATATTAATGACAATATCAATACTGACCATCATCATGAAGAACAACTTTTTTAGGCAGAAAAGATAAAAAAAAAAAAAAAAAAAAAAAAATTAAAAAAAAAAAAAAAAAAAAAAAAGCCTCCAGCCACAACCCCACTATCTCCTCCCCCCTCCCCATCTCCCTCCCCCTCTCCCCCCCCAGAAAAAAAATCCACAGACCACGGAGATTTTGGTTCATAAAAGCACAAATTAACACAGAGTAAACAATAAACTTTTCCCCTTTGGAATATTACCGCAGTTTATCAAGGAAGGTGAATATTTAGCTTTTTATTGCTAAACGCTAATGAGAAAAAATTGGGCGACTCATTTGGGACACATAATTAACAGAATGGACGGGGGGGAGGGGGGAGAAAAATGGGTGAAAATTTGGAAGAAAAAAAATTGATAATGAAAGTTATTTGGTGTCATACAATATTTTTTATTTTTTTGATTATGATGTTGATTAAAATTGGGATTAGTTTTATCATGATTATCGTCGACTATTTTCATTATGCTGTTTATTACAATTAATGGGTTATTGTTGTTGTGATTATAACTGATTCTATTGCTGTCCTCATGATAATAATTTGATAAGACTAATGGTTGAGAGTAACGGAAATTATTTCCAAGATATTGACTATTATGATAAAAACTATTGTCATAAACATCGTAATTTGTGTTACAGCTAATTTTCTAAAACACTTTTAATGTTAATGATGATATAATACGGGAACTGAACATCACCTGCATCATCAATATAATAAGGATAATGATGATCATGATAGTGATACAATCTGAAGATAGAAATCATGATCATAATCATTGCTTATTTTCAAACCCAATTTTCAACATTCCTATGAAGAAGCAATTGGGAAAAGACAAGAAGTATACATGGTGATAAATTGACAAAATATAATGACAAAACACGAAACCTTCCATCAGGAATTATTCCGATAAAGACTATAAAAATTAGATGCGAGGAAACAACAAAGCCAGTGACAGGTTTTCGGTTGTGTGAGAGAGGTAGGAGATAGAGTAAAGAAGGAGAGGGACAAAGGGGGAGGATAGACGAATGAAAGAGACGAGGAAGAAGAAATAGAGAGAGAAAAGGGGAAAAGAAAGAGCGAAAGAGAGAGAGAGATGGAGAGAGAGAGAGAGAGAGAGAGAGAGAGAGAGAGAGAGAGAGAGAGAGAGAGAGAGAGAGAGAGAGAGAGAGAGAGAGAGAGGATGAAAAGGGATAGGTGAAAAATAAAGTGAGAGAGAAAGAGGAATATACAATTAGACAGACTAATAGAGCCATAACGGTTATGAAAACTTTCATAACCAAAATTCCGCCCCCTCCTCCCCCCCCCCCCCGTAAAAACAAAAATATAAAAATCTGAAAATTGTGAACAAAATAGTGTTCAACTCACCAGTTCAACGGAGCCGTAATGTCTTCGACTGAACACACCACGCCGTGAGATAAGGTCACTGGACGCCGATCTGTGGAAGAAGGAGAGAAAGAGAATGAGCATCTTGCTGTGTGTGTATATATAGATATATACAATTTTATTATTTTTATTTTGTGTGCGTGTGTGTGCCTACCTGTCTCTTTGTTTGTTTTTTTCTTTTTTATCCTTGTCTACCTGTTTTTTTTTTTTTTTTTTTTTGTATTGTTTTGTTATGCTTGTCTCATATATGTTTGTTCTGTTTCTGTAAACTTATTACCCTATTTGGATGTTTCTTTTTTCTTTCTTTCTTTCTTTTATGTTAATTTTGCCTATCTATCTTCCCTTTCCCCCTTCTTTTTTCGCCAAACACCTCTTTCCAAATTCTTTCCAATACCCTTCTTTCTCCCACCCCTCTCATTATCTCCCATCTCCACCATCTCCTTCTCCTTTTTCTCCTCCTCCTCCTCTTCTTCTTCTCATCTCGTTAGCTTTTCGCAATCCTTTCTTCTCAATACATCACGCTAAGTTCCTTGGCTTGCTTTCCCAAAGGTCTCCTTGAACACCTGAAGCTAAATTACAGCCTTTTACCTGCCTCTTACTGACTTTCTGAGCTTGCAACCTGATGGAGCTTTTTTTTTTCTTCTTTTTTTAAATAGTGTCTCTCTTCTCTTTATTGGGGTTCTATTTTTTTTTTTTTATTCTCTCTGTTTTTTCTTTCCTTTATTTTGTTCTTTATTTTTCTCTCTCTCTCTCTTTCTCTCTCTCTCTCTCTCTCTCTCTCTCTCTCTCTCTCTCTCTCTCTCTCTCTCTCTCTCTCTCTCTCTCTCTCTCTCTCTCTCTCTCTCTCTCTCTCTCTCTCTCTCTCTCTCTCTCTCTCTCTCTCTCTCTCTCTCTCTCTCTCTCTCTCTCTCTCTCTCTCTCTCTCTCTCAGTCTATATACTGTTTATTTATCAATCTATTCATCTTACTCATTGTCTACTTGTTCTTTGTCATTCTCTCCGATTATCTATTTACCCTTTCTCTCTATCATTAATGAAATTTATGTCTCTTATATATACATACTTATAGATATACATGCGAAAATACACACACACACACACACACACACACAAACACACACACACCTTAATATCAATTAAGTAGCAGCAAAGGTTTACATCCGCTTCGACATGAAATCTCAGAATACATTAATAAACATAACAAAGTATACCTTAAGAAATTAGATATGATTAAATACTGATTCGTGATCAAAAAAATAAATAAAAAAAACATATCCGCGAATAAATTCATCTTCTTATGATAAATGTAACTAATCAAACTATGAATAAAGATCTAAATATATTAAACAAAAGATAACCACTCTTACTATCTAGCCCATCATCAAATTCAGTAAAGCATCGTTCATCCATCACCTACCCTCCGAATTCTTTGAGGCATCGTTCATCTGTCAACCGCATCCCCCCCCCCTCATCGCTGCCCGTCAAGAATATGTATAAGCTTTTCCGTCATGTGAACGTGTATGGTTTTCGTAATAGTATTTTATAATGAAGGATAATACTAATGATATTAATGATGATATTGATAATAATGACATGAGAAATTAAAAAAAAAAAAAAAAAAAAAAAAAACATAATAGAAATGCTATTAATGATAGTAGTAACAATAACAATAGTGTTAATAGTAATAACAATGATCATTATAATAAAAGTGAAAATGGAAAATAAGAATGATGATGATAAAAACAATGATAATAATCATAATGATGATATAATGATAATGATAATAACAATAATAATGATAATGATTATAATGATAATAGGAGTTATAATAAGGAAAATGATGATAAAAGTAATGATAATAATAATCACGATGATGATACTAATAACAAAAGTAGTGATAATAACAATAAGGCTTATGATGATAATGATAAAAATGATAGGAATGATAATGCTAACAATGATAATGATAATAATAATAATGATAATAATCATAATAACAATGGTAATAATAATGATAATCATTATAATAATAACACATACGATAATAAAAACAAAGATGATAATGATGAAACCAATAACAGTAATGTTCATAAGAACAACAACAATAACATGTTTTGTCATGCTTTATGCTTTTCGTAATGAAGAAGAAATTTTTCGTTGTAGATTATGATTTTCTCAATAAAATTATGATTTATAACTGAATTTATAACTTTTTTGGGTGTCGAGTATAGCTGAATAAGAGGGAGGGTGTGAGCGAGAGAGAGAGAGAGAGAGAGAGAGAGAGAGAGAGAGAGAGAGAGAGAGAGAGAGAGAGAGAGAGAGAGAGAGAGAGAGAGAGAGAGAGAGAGAAAGAAAGAAAGAAAGAGAGAGAGAGAGAGAGAGGAAGAGAGAGAGAAAAAAAAATCAAAGACAATAGAGAGAAGGTGAGAGACGAATAGATGAATATATCAAAAACATAAAATGAATAGAGAAATAAAAATAAATAAATAATCTCATTCACGAATAATCATCACAAGAAATGCAGAAAAGAGCTCAGAAAATCGCAATTCTTTCGTGTCAAGATATAATTATATGGGAAGAGGAAGATTTGTAAGCCATTATGACTCAAGACAACATAGGACGCGGGGAAGGAAGCCTTGTATTAGTGGCTTCGTTTGGCCTGGTAAGATAACACTAGAAGAGGGGAGGGGGAGGGGGAGGGGAGAGTAGGGGGATGGTGAGGTATGAGGAAGGAGGGGAGGAGGGGGTGTTGAGGGATAGTGAGGTAGAGGGAGGGTTGGAGGAAGGGAGGGGGGAGGTATGTGAGAGGGTGAGGGGTGGTACGGGTTATGGGAGAGGTGGTTGGGGGAGGAGGTGGGAGGTAGTGAAGTGGGGGGAGGGTAAGGGATGGGAAGGAGAAGTGGGAGGGGAGGGGGGAAGAGAGGCGTGGTGAGGAGGATAGGAAAGGGTGGGAGGAAGGATGGGTGAACGCATGGGAGGAAAAGATAGGTGAGAGGTTGGGGAGAGGGGGGGGGGGTGAAGGTGGGGATGGGTTGGTCGATGGGAGAGTGTGAGGGGCAGTAGTGATGGGAGGGGGCTAGGAGGGGGGGAAGGTAGTGGTGTAGGTGAGAGAGAGAAAGAAAGGGGAAGAGAGGGTGAGGCTAGTGACGTCAGGAGAAAGAGGGGAAAGAGGAGAGAGGAAGAAGGAATGAAAAGAGGAAAAGGGAGTGATTTCGGGAAAGAAGCGGGGACGGAGATGGGGAAGAGGAAGAGAGGGAGAGGGGAACTGCATGGTAGGGGGAAAGAAGGGGAGATGAAAAAGCTATTTTATTATCATTAGTTACTTATTATCATTGTCATCTTCATTCTCATGATCATTTTTAGTATTATTGTATACAGATCTAAGTATGACTGCCATCAAATATATATATATATATATATATATATATATATATATATATATATATATATATATATATATTACAATACAGATACAATGAAAACAACAATGAAAAAAAGTCACTCACTTATTTAAACATATCGACTGACAACCTCGCCATATAATATAAATGACCGTAAAAAAAAGAAAATAATACATTTTGTTTCTAGCCGATTACAACCACACACACACAAAAAAAAATCTGCTTTTATGTTGATGATAAATGGCTTTGCTTGAATCGGCATTAAAACTTATTGCCTATGCACTTTCATGGCGATAATCACCTTTGTGGGTATTATGTTCAGTACAGATTAATGAAATTACAATATTCGGTGACAAAATTTTGTTCGGATGAAGCCTTGGCTTTGACGTCGATGACCGTGTTCGGATTTAGCTTCCCCCCCTCCTTCCCCCTCTTGCCTAGGGCCACCTCCCCATTCTAATACCCCCATCCACCACCCCAACCCCCTCCGTTAATCTTCTCGTAATATCAACAGTCGATTTGAAATTACGGATCGGAATGATTTTTGCCTTTTCATTTTTTTTGTTTGTTTGGGGAGGAATTTTCAGTTTACATGGTCCTTTATTTTAGCGATCTCCCTCCCTCCCTCTCCCTCCCTCTCTCTCTCTCTCTCTCTCTCTCTCTCTCTCTCTCTCTCTCTCTCTCTCTCTCTCTCTCTCTCTCTCTCTCTCTTTATAAGCCGGAGCGTGACTAAGCCAACCCCGTGCATCGTGACAGAACATATGTTAGAAGGATTAACACATTGAGCTTTTGTGCCTGCTCCCCCCCCGCCCCCTTTGAGGTTCACCCTCCCCCTTCCTCTCTGCCCCCTCCTCCTTCCCTCTTATTTCACCATATCTACACCATAACCAGATCTTTTTTTTATCATTTTTGCAAGGTGATTATCGTATTGCAATATGGAATTGAAACGTGGGATGGTGGTTCTGAGGGCAATGATGATGATAGTGATGATGGGAGGAAGATGAGGAGGAGGAGGAGGAGGTGGAGGATAAGGAGAAGGAGGTGGATAAGGATAAGGAGGAGGAGGAGGAGGAGGAGGAGGAGGGGGAGCAAGAGGAGGAGGTGGTGGATAAGGAGAAGGAGGAGGAGAAGGAGGAGGAGGAGGATAAGGAGGAGGAGGAGGAGGAAGAGGAGGAGGTGGAGGATAAGGAGGAGGAGGAGGAGGAGGAGGAGGGGGGGAGGATAAGGAGGTGGGGGAGGATAAGGAGGAGGAGGAGGAGAAGGAGGAGGAGGAGGAGGAAGGGAAGGAGGAAAAGGAGGAGGGATAGGGGGAGGGCAAGGGGGAAGAGGAGGAGGAGAAGAAGAAGGAGGAGAGGGAGGAGGAGGAGGAGGAGAAGAAGGAGTAGAAAAAGAAAAAAAGAAGAAGGGAGAGGAAAGATGATGGAGATAATGATGACGACGACGACGAAGATGACGATGACGATGATGATGATAATAATATCGATAATCATAATCATAATGAAAATGATAATGATTCTCAAAAACCATACACACCACCATTACACCCATACAACAACAACAACAGAAAAACAACAACCTACATCAAAAAAAAAAAAATCACCATTCCTTCATGCGCGTCAACAACCTCCCGTCACCCTCTCCTTGTGCAACGCTCTTACGCAATCTTCAACCGACCTCTACGTGATGTCCTGGAGGTTAGGCTGAGACGCTATCTAAAGGTGTCGCTGAGTTGGCGGAAAGTGAAATGGGAAGAGATTTTTCCTGTTTTGCAAATATTCGATTTATTTTCTCTCGTCTCGTTTGCCTGCTTGGCTTGTCTGGCTTTGTCTGTGCTTGTAGAGGTGGATATGTGTTTCTTATATTGACTTTTGGCTTTGACTTTGATTCTTTTTCTGCCTCTGTCTCTTACTTTTTCTCTTTCTCTTTCTCTTTCTATGATATCTCTTTTCATATATATCTATATGCATACATACATACATACATACATACATACATACATATATATACATATATATATATATATATATATATATATATATATATATATATATATATATATATATATATGTGTGTGTGTGTGTGTGTGTGTGTGTGTGTGTGTGTGTGTGTGTGTGTGTGTGTGTGTGTGTGTGTGTGTGTTTGTATATAGATATATATATATATATATATATATATATATATATATATATATATATATATATATATATATATATGTATGTATGTATGTATGTATGGATGTATATATTTTATTTTTATAAGAGAGAGATAGAGAGAGAAAGAGATGGTTATGAGTGTGCTTATACACTTACCCGTATACACAGAGTTAGAGACAGGGGGATAGAAAGCGAGATATGTATTGCCAATCCATTTATCAATCAGCCACGCCTTCCTTCCCCCCACCCCCACTCCCACCTCTCTGTTCCAGAACTTCGAGCACCCACCATCCCTCAGTCACCTCCTCCCTCCCTCCCTCCCTCCTCCTTCCCCCCCTCCTCCCTTCAAATTCTTACACAAAACAAACTTCGGAGGAAATTCCAAGGAAGTTTGGATAGCGTTTCTCTACTTCTTTTCTTCGATTTCGCATTCTTTCAAACTCACCACTCCCCTACCCCTACCCTAGGCACCCCTCCCCTTCCTCTCTCTCCCCCTAATCCCTCCGTCCTTTGCCTTCCTTCATACTCCCTCTCCTTCCTCTCTCTCCCCTCCTCCCTCCCCTTCCTCTCTCCCCCCTCCTCCCTCCTCTTCCTCTCTTCCCCCTCTTCTCCCTCCGTCTTTTGCTTCCCTCCCCTCCTACTTTGTCTAATCCCCCACCCCTCTCCCCGTGTTTATCTTTCCTCCCCTCCTTTCTCTCACCCTCCCCTTGCCATCCTTTCTCTCCCTCCTGAGAGAGAGAAAGAGAGTGATAGAGAGAAAGAGAGTGAGGGAGAGAGAGTGAGTAAGGACGAGAGAAAGATAGAGAAAAAGACAGAAAGATAGAGAGATAGAGAGAGATGGATAGATAGATAGATAAATAGATAGATAGATAGAGAGAGAGAGAGAGAGAGAGAGAGAGAGAGAGAGAGAGAGAGAGATACTCATTTCGACCTCCAGGGATGCTATTCTTCTTCTTAGGCTTATTAATGATTGCACTATAAACATTCCTTTCTTTGTTTCTTGTATTCAATTCTTTATTTCTGTTGCACGTTTATCTTTTATATTATTTCTTCTATTTCTCTTTTCTTCACATCTAATTCTCCCATATATTTATTTCTATTCTTTAGTATATTGTCATATTTTTTTTAGTCTTCATTTATTTTCGTGTTATAGCTTCTTCATCTTCATCTTCATCTTCATCTTCATCTTCATCTTCATCTTCATCTTCATCTTCATCTTCATCTTCATCTTCATCTTCATCTTCATCTTCATCTTCATCTTCATCTTCATCTTCATCTTCATCTTCATCTTCATCTTCATCTTCATCTTCATCTTCATCTTCATCTTCATCTTCATCTTCATATTCTTATTCTTCTTCTTATTCTTCTTCTTATTCTTATTCTTCCTCTTCTTCGTCCTCTTCTTTTTCTTTCTTTGTTTTTTTTTTATTTTTCTTAATGTTCTCTTCCTTCCACTTCCTCTTCCTTCTTCTTCTTCTTCTCCTCCTTCTTTTCCTCTTCTTGTATATCTTCCTCTTCTCCTTCTCATTCTTATTCTCCCTACTGACTCACTTTACCACTAAACTTACTCTGACTCACAAATGAATCACTAAGACGTAAATACCTAGCTACTCCCATTAATGATTCTTTTGGACCTTTTCCCCGTCCTCATTTAGATGCAATCAGAGTCACCCTGGCCTATTCGTCGTCCTCATAAACTCATCGAAATGTGATAGGACACCCATGGACTTACCCTGTCCCCTATCCCCTCCCCTGCTATCCATTCCGTTCGACTGTCTTATTGTCCAGATTCGCAGAAAAAAGAAGAGAGAGAGAGAGAGGGAGAGGGAGAGGGAGAGGGAAGAAGGAGGAGGGAGGAGGGGGATATGTAGGTGTAGGGGGAAAGGAGAGGGAGAGGGAGAGGGAGAGGGAGAGGGAGAGGGAGAGGGGGAGAGGGAGAGGGAGAGGGAGAGAGGGAGAGGGAGAGGGAGAGGGAGAGGGAGAGGGAGAGGGAGAGGGAGAGGGAGAGGGAGGTGGGAAAGGGAAAGGGAGAGGGAGAGAAGACGAAAGAGAAAGCGAAAGAGAGAGAGAGAGAGAGAGAGAGAAAGAGAGAGAGAGAGAGAGAGAGAGAGAGAGAGAGAGAGAGAGAGAGAGAGAGAGAGAGAGAGAGAGAGAGAGAGAGAGAGAGAGAGAGAGAGAGAGAGAGAGAAAATCTCCCAAGTCTCCTAAAGACTTTCCAAGCTTCTCTAAGGCTCTCACAAACTCGGCCAAACTGAGTGACTGAAACACGAACTAACACGCACGACGGAGGAAGCAGTGACTAAACGATATTGCGGCCTCTGCTTTTTCGGAAGTCTTTTCGGGGTGAAGTAAGAACATGGGGGGGGGGGGTTAAAGGAAGACGAAAAAGAATGAAATAATTGATGGAAGAAAAAAAAATTGAAGGAAGAACAATGAAAAAGAGATATATCGAGAGAGAGAGAGAGAGAGAGAGAGAGAGAGAGAGAGAGAGAGAGAGAGAGAGAGAGAGAGAGAGAGAGAGAGAGAGAGAGAGAGAGAGAGAGAGAGAGAGAGAGAGAGAGAGAGAGAGAGAGAGAGAGAGAGAGAGAGAGAGAGAGAGAGAGAGAGAGAGAGAGAGAGAGATCAAAAGAGAAAGAAAGAAAGAGAGAGAGAGAGAAAGAGATGGGGCGTAGAGAAGAAAAGAAAGAAGAGACAAGAAGAAAGAGCGAGACATAAATAGAAATAGATGGATAGACAGATGGCTAAATAACTCAAGAAAAGATAAGAGACTAGCGTACCTTTAACCAAATTTTCCCATTTTGCCTGGAATGCGTTCGTCCTGCTTGATGCAACCAAGTTACGGAGTTGGATCTCGTTCTGACAGGTAAGCGTCCATCCAAGGGCTTTGCTTGGAATCGTTTGTTTGTTAAAGTGAACCGATTTTGTATTGGAATGGCGATAGCGTCATCTGAACGTTTTAGTATCATGACGATTTTCTTTTTTTTTCTTCCTAAATCTATTGCGTGGCATCAGCATTATGGGATTAACATCGTATCGTATTGCTAAGTTATTCCTTATAATCATCTTCATTTCAGGTATCACCATATTTGTATACTTCAACGCTACCATCAACCTCACCATCATCACCAACACCATCATTGTCCTCATTATCACCATCCACCATCATCACCAGCATTCTGCAACCATCATCCTCACAGTCCCTACCTCTATCAGTATCAACATCATCACCATCATCATCATCATCATAATCTTCTTATCTTCCCTGTGTGCATCCTCCTTCTAATTTTATCTTCCCTTTCGCTCTCAGCTTTCTTGAAGATTTGTAAGTCTTCGTGTTGTCTTCCCTGCTCTCGTGTTTAATGATGCTCTTACTTTTAAGGCTTTAGAGTTTCGCAACAATATACAGCATCAATTTGGGAGGTAAGCATTGCATTTTTTTTTTCAGGATGATTTTGTCATATGATAATATCGTTGTTGAAGGACACATATACACATTCTCTCCCATTCTTTCTCTCTCTCTCTCTCCCTCTCCCTCTCACTCTCACTCTCTCTGGACACATACACATTTTTTTTTTTCCAGGATGATTTTGTCATATGATAATATCGTTGTTGAAGGACACATATACACATTCTCTCCCATTCTTTCTCTCTCTCCCTCTCCCTCTCCCTCTCCCTCTCCCTCTCCCTCTCACTCTCTCTCTCTCTCTCTCTCTCTCTCTCTCTCTCTCTCTCTCTCTCTCTCTCTCTCTCTCTCTCTCTCTCTCTCTCTCTCTCTCTCTTTCTCTTTCTCTTTCTCTTTCTCTCTCTCTCTCTCTCTCTCTCTCTCTCTCTTCCCCCCCCCCCCCTCTCTCTCTCTCTCTCTCTCTCTCTCTCTCTCTCTCTCTCTCTCTCTCTCTCTCTCTCTCTCTCTCTCTCTACCAGACACACACAAAATAATAATAAATAAAAAATAATCACCTCTGACAGACGTACGAGACTACCCTATAACCAACACGTACAACCCAGCAACCAATCTTTCCGTCTTCTCGCATAAGAAAACTCAAGTCATCGCGGCCTCTTTATGAGAATTCTTGCGAGAGTTAACCGCATTGTAGCCTATAACTCGCGTACTTAGCTTAGGGAAGGAAGGGAGGGAGGGAGAGTGAAGAGAAAAGAGGGGGAATAGGAGAGAAAGGAGGGTAGGAGAGAGGGGATGGGAGGAGAGGGACAGGGAGAGAGGGAAAGGGAGGAAAGAGAGGGAACGGGAGAGAGAGAGGATATGTGGGAGGGGAGGGAAGGCGAGGATGGGAAAGAGAGAGGGGGAGGGAGAAAGGAGAAGGAGAAAATTGAGGAGAAGGCGGAAAGAGGAGGGAGAATAAGGGGGGAGAGAGTGAGAGAGATAGAAATAGAGATAGAGATAGAGATAGAGATAGAGACAGAGATAGAGAGAGAGAGAGAGAACTAGCGAATGCAGTAGGGAGAGATGTGGAGGGAAATAAATCAATTAAAAGACACATAAAAATCATAGAAATCTAAGATATTTCACAAAGGATTAAGAAGGGGAAACTATAGCTAACGAAAGAGCGAACGAGGAACGAAAGAGGAATTAGTTGGAGGAAGAGTGGAGATTAACAAAAGGAGGAAATAGGACAGAGTGAAAACCAAAAAAGGGAAGACTATGTAAATCGAAAACGAAATGAAAGTTATTAATAAAAGGGTAAAAGGAAGATAATAATGGGGAATGAAATCAAATTTGATTTTCGAAAAGGTCATAGAGAAAGAAAGAAACGAGAAGGAATTATTGAACAGAAGAGGATGATAAGAAAAAAGAGAAAGCAGAAGACAAATTAAAGGATGGAAGATGAAAGAACGAGGGTAACGAAGATGGAAACAAGAGAAGATAAGAAAAGATGATAAATGATGAAGTGCCAAGCTAAAGAAGCCTATATTTTCAATATATTTTCCATCTTTTTCTCTGTTTTATATATTTTTTTTTATTCTGTTTCTCTATCTTTCCCACCCTTCTTTAATAGTTCTAG
>BOPN01000080.1:781267-788767 GCA_017312705.2 Penaeus japonicus
ATTCTCAGAGTCGTTTCTCTTCTTTTTTCTTTTTGTTCTTTTTTTTGCATGTCTTTTTTTTCTCTCTCTTTCTTTGTTGTCGTCCATTTATCATTATTTTCTTTTACTTATCACTTCTATTCCTGTTGATGTTGTTATCAATATTATCATCATCATTATGATCCTCATGAATATCAATGTTGCTATAATCATTATGTTAATCGCCATCATAGTCATTACTATTATTAGTATAAGCAATAATAAAAATGATGATAATAGTGATTACAAGATTTCATGATCATAAATATGATTTTATCACCATCATCATTACTATCATAACTGTCATTTTTATCAGTATCATTACAATTACAAATTCCTTTACTGTCATCACGTTATTCTTCACAATAACAAAAACACAATATTTTTGCTATTGTTCTTCTCTTACATCGCCTTTATTTTTTTCCTTGTTCTTTTTTTCTCATAGGCCTATCCATCCTCTTTTTTCCCCAACACGTAGAATAAAAAAAAAAAAAAAAAATCTTTATCGAGGCGAATGTGCACTATGACAGGCATGTGATGACTGATGATAGGTAAGCAGGTTAGTGATGGCTGATGAGAGGCAAAGCCATTGAATATGACTGATGATAGGCTGTTAAGTTGCTGGTGATGACTGATGGTATACTAGCAGGTTGGTGATGACTAACGATAAGCTGGTGGGTTTGTGGTGACTGATGATAAGTTAAGAGGTTGGTGATGACTAACGATAAGCTGGTGAGTTTGTGGTGACTGATGATAAGTTAAGAGGTTGGTGATGACTGATCATAGTCTGGCAGGTTGACAAGGTAATAAGTTGGGGATGACTGATGCTAACTTAACTTGCTGGGGATGATTAGAAGATCGGTGATGACTGATGATAAGCTGGCAGATTGGTGATGACTTCATGATAGGTTAAGAGGTTGGTGATGACTTATGATATGTTAACAGGTTGATAGGTTCATGATGATAATGATTAGAAAGGAACGACGTTACTCGGATATGTTGCATTCCTTCAATCATTACCAATCTCTTAAATGCATAATTGCTTTTATTTATGTAGTCATGTTCCAATTCCACTACTGCGCCTTTCCTGTTGTGTACACACAATCACACACGTGCACACTCATAAACACACCCACACACACACACACACACACAAACACATAGACAAACAAATACAAATCACAGTCTGACAGGCACATATACAAAAAAAAAAAAAAAAAAAAAAAAAATACACACTCACACTAAAGCCCAGTCACACAAACACATACAAACAAACACACACTCACAACAAAGCCCCGTCACACACACACACACACACACACACACACACACACACACACACACACACACACACACACACACACATACCCAAACTCACACCAAAGCCCAGTCACGTACACACAGTCACACAGACACGCACACACGCACACAGCAAGATCCCGAGGGCACCTGTTTCACGTCATGGGAAATATTTATTAATGGTTCACGTTAAGACGGTCTTGCTGGTAACGGAGATGCAGGTGGATTATAACACTAGTTGGCAACCTCCATTCTTTTTCCTTAGGCGGATATACGGCTTATCCGGATTTTTGGAAGGGGGAGGTGTGGGCGGGGAGTAAAAACTTGTAAACAAAAATCTGAAATTATGTTTACATTTCTTGATCTCCGTCTTGTATTCTATGTCTCTGTGTTTTTCTTTCGTTTTCTTTAACTCTTTAACTTTCTGTAGGAAAATATATCTTTCGCTTTCTCTTTTTCCCTTTGGCGTCAAGAGAGTAGGCGCCTGCAGTCTCCTGGTTATCTTCACCTTCACCTCAATTTTCCCTGCCCAAATCTGACACTTACCTCACTTACCTTACATCCTTCATGTTCAATCAAATGTTCAATTCACGCGGTTTCGGCCGAGATGCTTCCCATATATTTCTATCTGCTTTATGGTATTCATCACGGTGACAGTTTCAAATATGATTCCCGCAGATAACACGCTCGTAGATATTGATCAATATTATTCCATGTCTTACCTAGACTCATAAGGAACTCTCCACATGATATCTTGCAAAAGCACAGACACCCACACACAAGTTAATATACACACATACATGCAAACACACACACACACACACACACACACACACACACATACATATATATATATATGTGTGTGTGTGTGTGTGTGTGTGTGTGTGTGTGTGTGTGTGTGTGTGTGTGTGTGTGTGTGTCTATCTATCTATCTATAACTATCTATCTATAACTATCAATCTATCTATAACTATCAATCTATCTATCTATCTATCTATCTATCTATATCAATTTATCCATCCCTCTTTCTCTCTCACTCAGACTAACTTCTTTGTCATTCTGATTCTAATGTCTACTGTGAGAATCGAAGTTAAGGAATAAACAAGCATATGGTAACCTATTTGTTACTGCGATGATTAAGAATGCGTTATCTCACACATGCGCATGGTAATGGTTATGGTAATGGTTATGTTAATGGTTATGGTAATGTTGATGGTAATGACAATGGTGATCGCGATGGTGATGACAATAATGATGACAATAACGAAAAATAATAAAAGAACAAGAAATAAGACAAAATAACAGCAACAAAAACAGACAAACTAGGCACATAAATCCACACAGCCTATATAGTAGCCTTTTATTATGGTCCCATTAAGTTGGAATCACCCGAGCATAATAGGCCTACCATCCCATTATTCATTAGTGCAAGACGATGATTCATGGTAACTCGAGATAGGCAACAGCATCATTAATCTCAAGAGAGCGCCCGTGGGGAGGGGAGGGGGGGGGAGGTGAGGAGGGGACAGGTGGGATGAGGGTGGGGGAGGGGGGGGAGGGGGGGAGGGAGGAGGGGGAGCTTTTAACGACACTTTGAATAGGAAGAAATTTTTCAAAGAAGGATGAATTTTATGGTTGTATATATTTTTAATCTATGATCTATTCCTGTATTTACTTTTCCTTGATTTGATATTGGTTTTCGTCGATTTGATTATAATCATTATTGCTATTATCTTTACCTATCTTATAATTATTATTAGATTGTTATTTTTAGATGATCATTATCATTACTATCATTATTATCGTAATCGTTATCCTCAATATCCTTTTTATCATCATTGTCATTAATATTATCATTATCAACATCACCAATATTATTATCATCATTTGCATCAACATTATTACTTCTTGATTACTATTATTGATATACAAACATTAACAAAAACTCCAAGCAGTCGAGAACAAACAAACAAACAAACAAATCCCTTTACCCGAGCGCAGGGCCAACCACACAGCAGACACATATATGGCACACATGATGCATAGCGAGTTATGTTATGATGATGTTCGCCTCCCTTGATGATGCTTGCTCGCTTATCTCTCCGGCATCGCACTGATAAGAGATATGAGGAAGGAGGACGCGAACATACACCGGAGGCATTACACTATCATATCTCAGCACGCCCCAGTGACTCGTAAGACGATAACGCCTTGTAACTCTTGAGTAATCTCGCACATATCGACAAGGCATTGATTCCTAGTATCTGATCTGCATGGAATTAAGTCATTCGTCGCTCCCTCTCTTTCTTTCGCTTGCATTCGTTTTTTGCTCATTCGCTTGCAGGCTCAGTCTCTCTCTCTCTCTCTCTCTCTCTCTCTCTCTCTCTCTCTCTCTCTCTCTCTTTCCCTCGCTTAATACATTACGTCGCGCACACACACACACACACACACAGATGTGTGTGTATATACATATATACATATATATATATATATATATATATATATATATATATATATATATATATATATATATATATATATATATATATATATGTACATATATATATATATATATATATATATATATATATATATATATATATATATATATATATATATATATCATAAGCCCCTCCATTTCCGCCAGCTTCGCTCTTTCAGCCTCCTCGTCATCCCCTTCTTTTCCTCACTGGATACATTACATCCCCCCTTCAACCCCCTCCCCCATTCCCCCCAGACCCCCCCCCCCCCCCCCCCCCCCCCCCCCCCCCCCACCCTCACCCCTTCCCCAGCCCCCGCTTTCCACTCAGGCGATACTAGATAGATCGAATCCTTTACGCTGCGATATTTAAGGGCGCAGAGCAATACATATCGCAAGGGGGGGGGGGGGCTTTTAATCCCCGTTAATAACGTGCACGGATCTGGGTTAACAAGGCAAGTCTTCAATTAAAATCCGCCGTTGTTATCAGTAACTAAAGCTGTAATTACTTCATGATTGAATGGCCAGATGTAATGGCTAGAAATGTTGGCTTTAAAAGGGATACATTGGTTCTTTTGTCTGTCAGTTGCAGTAATTCTTCAGAAGTTGTATCTATTGCTACATGAAAACTGTCGAATATTGCAAAAACAGTAGGTGTATTCCTGGGGAAATGAGATTATGGCAATGTGGAAGATTTTAAAGATGGAATGCAAGAGAGAAGTGAGAAAAAAAAGGAAGAGAACATAATCTCCAAATCAGCAAAGATTAGAAGAGCAGCATCAGGCTCAGGTGCTAATTTTCTTAATGGCGAGACGCCCGAAGATCCGATATCTAAGATCTTACTCCTCGAGTGTTCCATGATGAACCCTTCACCCCCTAGGCATAACATATGTCGGTATATATATACATGCATGTAACATGGTGTTTTATCATCCTCTTACTCAATCTTCTCTTCACCTTCCTCTTCCTTTTATATTCTAATCCGAGTTGTTTTGGGGGCTACTTTCTTCTAACTCAAGTTGTTTTGGGGGCTACTTAAAATCTATTCTAAGCTGTTTTAGGGATTACTTTCTTCTAACTCAAGCAGTTTTAGGGGCTAGATTAGTCTAACTTATGCTATCTTGGAGGCTACTTTCTTCTATCTCAAGCTGTTTGGGGGGCTATTTATTCTTTATTCTAAACTGGTTTAGGGACTACTTTATTCTAACTCAACCTCTATTGCGGGCTACTTTATTCTAATTCAAGCTGTTTTGGGGGTTGCACTAGTATAACTCAAGCTATTTTGGGGGGCAACTTTTCTTCTGGAGTCTCTTAATCCACATGAAGTCTCAAGGCTGCTAAGAAGGTCTCTCCTCTTCAACTTCAGCGCCAGTGCAATTTAGTTCATTCAATTCATGCATATTAGATCGTGATTCAGGATCATAGACGCTTTTCGGGATGTACATGAGATGGCTCATACTTCTCTCTCTCTCTCTCTCTCTCTCTCTCTCTCTCTCTCTCTCTCTCTCTCTCTCTCTCTCTTTCTAATAGATGAATATATATATATATATATATATATATATATATATATATATATATATATATATATATATATAAATAGGTAAACAAAGAATCACTTCTATGCCATTATGCTAATACAGGATGTGTACACGAGATGGCTCATACATTTTTTTCTCTCTCTCTCTTTCTAATAGATGCATAGATAGATATATAAATAAATAAGTAAATAAAGAATCACTCCTATGCCATTATGCTAATATTTGCAGAGTCAGTACCAATTCCGAATAAAGAGGTATGATATTTGACCTGTCCTGTGCCTTTTGCAACAGCCTCTCACTGCGTTGCATGGAACCTCGTAACAGATATTTAAGCTCACGACCATGTGATCCCCGTAACGGCATTAATTACTTACGTTACGATTATTGCGTCATCATCATTCTGTGTCCCATATGATCATTATTTCCACTTGTGACCAAATGAAGTGGGAGAGGGGAATCCAATATACATTATGAGAGAGAGACAGAGAGAGCGTGGGGGGATGGGAAGGGGGAGGAGGGGGGAGGAGGGGAGGGAGAGGAAGAGAGAATGAAAGAGAGAGGGATTAATAGAGGGAGAGGGAGTGGGAGAGGAGTATGAGTATGGGATTCGCCCACACCACTCACCCCTACCTGGGTCCCCTCCCCCTCCCTACCCTTTCTAACGCTTAAACTTAAGATGAATCTCACCCCTGCATCACCGACCCTAAGCCTCCCCATAAAAAAAAATCTTGCAGACGATTCATCACTTCCGAGCTATGAAACCATCAGCGGAGCCAACTGGCACATTAAGGTGCCACAGGGGAAGGTTCCAACGGCCTCCTTCAGGTAATTGCTTCTGCCCCAACTTTGCTACCTTAGAGAAGGAGAGAGAGAGGAGAAGGGGGGAGAGGAGGAAGAGGGGAAGAGGGGTGACTTGGGTTGGGGAGAGGGGAAGGAAGGAGAACGCGGGAGATGGTGAGGGAGGATGATAGGAGTAAGGTTGAGGTGGAAGAGGAGGAGGACTAGGAGGAGGAGGAAGAGGAGAAGGAGGAGAGGGAGGAGAAGTAAGGGTAGGCGTAGGAATATGTGTGGAAGTAGGAGTATGAGGAGGAAGAAGAAGAAGAAAAAAAAGAGGAAGAAGACGAAGAAGGAGGTGACGAGAGGAAGGGAGGAAGAGGCAGGGCAAGGAAGAGGGATGGAGGAAGAAGAAAGGGTAGAAAGAAGGATGGATAGAGAAACGATGGGGGAAGGGGATGGAAGAGAAGAAAGGAAGGGAAAGAGCGATGGAGGAAATGGAAATGGGGAGGAGGGAGAAGAGGAGGAAAAATAAGACGAAGAGTTGATAATTAGAAGGAGGAGGAGGACGAGGAAAAGGAGAAGGAGAAGGAAGAGGAGGAAGAGCAGCAGAGGACAAGAACAAAAGGATAACTTGAAAAAGCAGAGGAGGTGGTGAGAAGAGGAGGTCGAGGAAGAAGAAAGAGGAAAGAAGAACAAAAGGAGAGGAGGAGGAGAAGGAGGAGGGGGGGAAGTGGAGGAGAGGAGGGATTACTAAAGGTGAAGGTTAGAGGGACCCCTGAACTTTGGCTGTGGTTAGGGAGGATCCTGTGTTGACCTTATTTAGAAAGTGTGATTGTCGTTCTAATTTTAGATACTGTTCAGAAAGATGTTCCCTAAAATAAGAGACGTGTTAACAAAAAACTAAGAATAAAAAATGAGATAAGGATGAAAGGAATGATAAGAGATATTACACTGACACGACCTCAATCTATAATAATGGCGTCAATAAAAAAAAATAGAAAAGATAGTAAGAAACGCGAGAAAAAAAGAAACAAAAAAAATCATGGTTTAATCACCAAGAAGAGAGAGAAAAAAAAGGTCAAAGCAAACTTAATAAATTTTGCCATTAGGAGAATCAGAGCAGAAGAAGATAAGGAAATCGAATAACCAGATAAGAACGGCTTTAAAGTTCAGTAATAGTCTTGTGAGAATAGAAGCGGTAAAAAAAGAAAACATTAAGTGGATTAATAGGCACTTAACTATGGGTTGAGTAGGCAAGTAAGAGGGCGAGGGAGAGAGATAGGAGAAAAGGAGGAAGAGAGCGAGAGAGGGAGGGAGGAGGGAGAGAGGGAGGGAGGGAGGAGGGAGGGAGGGAGGGAGGGAGAGAGAGAGAGAGAGAGAGAGAGAGAG
>BOPN01000080.1:798767-803767 GCA_017312705.2 Penaeus japonicus
ATTTATCTATCTTGTTATTGATATTATCATAAATATCAATATCATAATCATTATTACAATTATCACAATCTTTTTTTACTTATATCCTCCTCACTGCACATGTCACATCTTCACATAGTTGTTCTATTTTTTCTATAATTTGTATCTTATGTCTGAACATCCTCCCACTCCCCCCTACCCCCCACCCCCTCCCCTTTGTGACAACCACGCCGGAAATGGATCATCCAGAGAAATAAATGGATTTTTTTTCTCTTTGAAATGTTGAAATGACGACAAAAAGAGAGAAAAAAGGACAATAACGTCTAATCTATCATCTTCAGAAACCGGATGTCGTAACAACGATCTCAGATTTACAGCCTATAATAAAAAAAAAAGTGTTATATGCTCTTTCGACGATGATAGGACATAGAAAGTAACTTGACATTTAGTCAGACTACTTTTTTCATTTTCAAAAATTATTAAGTATCAGTGATAAAAAAAAACTGTACTGTTTCCTTAAGTTTCTTTCAGCTATTCTGTTATATGTCGCTGAACTTTCTATTTTTTCTTTGACAGAACAAAACTAACGGATATATCACAATATCAATAGATATAGAAAATTAAGAAGACGAAGAAGAAGAGGAAGAAGATGACAAAAAAGTTGAAGAAGAAGGACACGAAGAAGAAAAAAATGAAGACAACAAAACACATAAATAAAGTGAAGAAGACGACGAAGACAAAGACGAAGAAATAAAAGAAGAATACTACCATGATTAACATAATAACAGATGAAGAGAAAGGAAAAACAAAGAAGAAAAAAAGGGACCCCGCCATTTTATCGCTCAGCAACGAAAAAGACTCCGACGCCTTGGTTTCAAATCCTCGTTAAAAACAAAATTCATTCAATAAACAATGCAGCTTTAACGATCCTACGACCCTCTTTCCCCCTTCTATGCCGCTCTTTTTTGGGGTCGGGAGAGGGAGCAGAGGAGGAGGGAGAGGAGGAGGAGGAGGAGGAGAAGGAAGAGGAGCAGGAGGATGAGGAAGAGGAGGATGAGGAAGAGGGGGAGGAGGAGAAGGAGAAGGAGGAGCAGGAGGATGAGGAAGAGGAGGATGAGGAAGAGGGAGAGAAGGAGGAGGAGGGGGAGGGGGAGGAGAAGGAGGAAGAGGAGGAGGAGAAGGAGGAGGAGGAGGAGAAGGAGGAAATGGAGGAGATGGTGGAGGAGGAGGAAATGGGGGAGAAAGGGTAGGAGAAAGAGGCATAGAAAGAGATGGTAGAGGGAGGGGGATGGAGGAGGACGATGTTAAGGAAAGGAGGAGATAGAGGAGGTGGAGGAGGAGGCTCATATTGCCGCTGGTCATTTCCGCTGTGCTGGCGTTCGTAGAAACGAAAAGTTTACGAATCCCGTAAGATGGGAAAGTATGTGGGCAAGAGAGGGAATAGTGAGAGGGAAGGGGAAGGCTGTGATGGGCGCATGGGGAAGGGGAATGGGACAGGAGATAAGGGGAAATATGTAGGGAAGAGATAATGGGAATGTATGTGTGGGCGGGGTGAGGAGGAAAAGTGGGTGGAGGGAGAAAGAAAGGCTAGAAAGGCAAGGGGATATGCGTGAGGGAGGGGATATGCTTGGGGGTGGGGATATGTGGTAGTGTGTGTGTGTGTGTGTGTGTGTGTGTGTGTGTGTGTGTGTGTGTGTGGGCGGAGGGGGGATGGCTTCCAACTATCCTCATTGATCGCGTCGTCAAAGGCGTGTGTGATGCCCCTCGGAACGACACTGCGGGAGCCCCGTAACGACTCATAAGAACAATGCTAGACGGCGAAACATAACCTCAGCCATAATATCCAAGGAGAGGGGGGAGAGGGAGGAAACAGGGGAAGGGTATGTGGGGATGGGAGGGAAGACGGAAAGAGGAAGGGTATGTGGGGATGGGAGGGAAGACGGAGAGAGGAGGGAAGGAAGAGGAAGAGGAAGAGGGGGAGGGGGAGGGGGAGGGGGAGGGGAGGGGGAGAGGGTGGGGGATAAGAACCGAAGAGTCTCGTCCGGTAGTTAAGATAACGGCGAAGAAGACTGCAGTTCCATTCACAAGACGCTCAAAACGACCTATTGGCTAATTTATGGAGCCAATATTCCTCTGTCCCCACCCCCACCCCCCCAACTCCTAGCATTCCGTTTCCCCTCACTGCCCCTCGCACTCCCACCCGCCTACCCGCCCAACTCCTTCTCTTCTCTAGCACACTACAGAAAGAATATTAAAACAGAATCCGGAAAGTTTTCGAAGCTTCGGCGTAAAATAAGAGATAGAGGTGGTAGGTGGGATTTAGTGGGGGGGGGGATAAGGAACTGGTGTTATTTTACGACTCTTTAGGAGAGAGAGTGAAAGAGAGAGAGAGAGAGAGAGAGAGAGAGAGAGGGAGAGAGAGAGAGAGAGAGAAAGAGAGAGAGAGAGAGAGAGAGAGAGAGATAGATAGATAGATAGATAGATAGATAGATAGATAGATAGATAGATAGAGAAAGAGAGAGAGAGAGAGAGAGAGAGAGAGAGAGAGAGAGAGAGAGAGAGAGAGAGAGAAGCCCAAACAAAAAAACAAAAAAACAAAAAAAAAGATAAAATTTTAATAAAGGATAATCTTTCTCCGGTTCAGAAAGGGAGGAGGAGGAGGAGGGTAAGGGAGGATATTTTTACCATGAAAAAGGAGAGAGGGAAAATGCATGGTCGGGAGAAAAAAAAAAAAAATATTATGAAAAAGAAATCCCTAGGGTCTGCTATTTATGAATCGCGGCAGCCCGGTCTGGCGTGTCTGCCTCATGAAGCAGATAGAAACAGCCACTCTTTATAAGGCTCATTGGCCAGCTCGCATCCATGAGTAATGGTGACAACAAACAGCCTATTAAATCGATTAGTAATTCCGACGATGCCGATAAATTTTTAAGACTGGATCTTTACGCCGGGTAATAGCTGTATGACCCACTTATTACCATTTTTTATGACTGATATTACTGGCTTGTCCCTGAGACGCGGATACTTCTTCAAGGAGATATTTGCTGAAAATATACCGCTGTAATTACCGCTAGACGATGGAAAGACGTCGGCAGCCGGGTGATATTAACGCATGAATTAATTACTTCTTATTAATAATCATGGCATATCTCCCTCTTAGGTAATGAAATGTGATAAGACGGGGCCGTAGAGTTTTACACAAGTTTATCCCTCGCTCTTTGACCGTGAAAAGTTTTCCAACAGAGACTTTATATTGAGCATTTATGATTATGTTTGTTTTTCATAAAATGTTTGATCACCTTAAGGGTAATTTCTAATCTAAGGACTAATGCATACCCAATGAAATCCGACTAAAAGTAAGTAAAAAAAAATCTGAGCTAAATTATTCGAAACACTCCTCTTTCTTAGACCAAACTTGAAGGTATCCATTAAAGCTAGCGATTGTGCCATTGCTATGTGGGTTAGATAATGGAAAACTCATCACATATGTAAAGAGAGAGACAGAGAATGGAAAATCACACCATCAACTCTTGAGAAAAAGGGCAATATTATTTAAGTCTTTCGATTCCTCTTTCTGCTTTTTTCTTCTAATCTCTCCGTTCCCATCCCCCATTCTCTATATCATCTCTATGATCCCTGCTACTTTACTTTGTTTTTCCTGCCTTCTTTTAGTCATTTTCCAACTCTGCCCATTTTGTGCATGACATTCCTTTTCTGTATACCTCACTACTCACTATCTCTAACATATTCACATATTCTCATACTCTCATATTTTCACATTCCGTCTTTCCCTCATTCTCTCTTCCTCACTCTCTCTCTCCCAGTCACTGGCAAGAAACGTGGCGTTCATTAAGTTCAACACCTTCCTCTGCTGACTACAAATTCTACATTGGTGGCGAATCTTTCCTTTTTTGATGTTTTATTTGTTTTCATCGGCTTATGTTAATCTCATGATGGTCATGCTCACGGTCAGCTTATTTTATCAATTCCCATACTATCTATTCCTGTATCACTATTACCGCATTCTATATATTCAAACATTACTATCGCCTCCCTTTATGCATTCCTATATCATTTTCTCTTATTTCTATCTGTTCTTAAACCACTTCCACTTCTTTTTCTCTGTTCCAACATCACTTTCACTTCTTTCCATCTACTCCTATATCATTACCACCATCTTCTGTCTACCATCCCCTCCCTATCACATTACCCAATCCATCATTGTTCATTTTCCTTCTCCATCCCGTGAAAATCAGCGTCTAAAGAATCCTTAGAAATCCTAATTCTAATCACAGATCCTGCATCCTCGGGCCAGATTCCTTCCCCTCCTTTCTATCCTGCCAGAATCGTCCTTCATAATCCTTGCTGTCATCCGCGGGTTCTCCTTTCGCCTCTCCTTCGTTATTGTATTTGTTTGCGGTTCTTAAGTCTATGGTGTTCTCGTTGGTTCTTATTCTCTCGTCCCACTTTGTTACTGATGTGTATGTGTATGTGTGTTTGTGTGTGTGTGTGTGTGTGTGTGTGTGTGTGTGTGTGTGTGTGTGTGTGTGTGTGTGTGTGTGTGTGTGTGTGTGTGTGTATGTGTGTGTGTGTGTGTGTATGCGCGCGCGTGCGTATGTATGAATACACACGCTTGCATATGTATCGTTAAGTGTATACACATGTGCACCACAATCATTTCCTCTCCTCTCCTGAGAGACCCAAGCCTCCCTCAGCAGCATCGCCGTGTCCGGGATGAGTTATCTCCCGCGGGGCCGTAAAGCAAAGCTATCTGTGCTATCTCCACTCGGCGCAAAGTGCCACCAAAGTAAAAAGAAAGAAGAAGAAAAAAAAACAAAAAAACACGCACACACATAAGGCGGAATATGATGAAGAAATACAAGGTGGGAGGAAGGGGGGGAAGGGGTAGAGGGGGAGGAGCTCGTAGCCCAAACTTTTTTGTTTTATGGGAGAGAAAGAGAAAGAAGAGAGCGGTGGTGAGAGAATTGGTGATGCTGTGGAGCTCAGTATCTGAATACTGA
>BOPN01000080.1:808767-812530 GCA_017312705.2 Penaeus japonicus
GTGTGTGTGTGTGTGTGTGTGTGTGTGTGTGTGTGTGTGTGTGTGTGTGTGTGTGTGTGTGTGTGTGTGTGTGTGTGCGTGAGCGTGTGTGCGTATGTGTGTGCATCCTCACTTGTATATTCAAGTAAGCACATTCCCATGTACGCGTGCTCTGGATCTCAACTTTGTGTCTGCAGGTATGTATCTATACATGTGCATGTGAGTGGCCCTGAATTAGTTCTAGTGCTTGCATTTGTGCTGGCAAAAGAGTGCGTGAATTTGTGTGTGCATGTTTGTTTCCAACCGGAGCACAAATGCAACAGCTGTCAGAGACAAGGGGGGAAAATATATATTGTGTGGAGGCAGATACTGCGGAGCAGAGTTGAATTTTCCGGCAACTCACCCAAACATAACTGCACATGCATAGTCTGTCCTGTAAGAATAAGCAACTTTATGATCCTTCAGAAAAAAAGTAGGAATATCTGTGTGAACCTATGTATGTGGCTTTGTGTGAGAGCGGCCGTTTCTGCGTGTGTGATTCTCTTTGTTTCTCTGTTTCTGTTCCTCTTTCTCTCTCATTCTCTCTCTCGCTCTTTCTCTTTACCTATGTATTTATCTCTTTCTGCATGTTCGTGCATGTGTTTGTTTATGTTAGCGTATTTTGGGGTGCATGTGTATGAAAGCAAAGAGTGCGTGCATGCGTGCGACAAATGCTTGGCGCATGTGTACATATACATGTGTTTGTATTTACAGTTATACATGGACATCAAATAGAGAACTTCGATGCATAGTAAGAGAAAATAAAAATCGAGCAGATAACATGGAAGCGGGGGATGGGGGATGGGGGTGGGGGTGGGGGATGGGGGTGCTACTCACAGTGCCGTGGTGGTGGAGCGGCGGCGCGCGAAGGCCGCAGCGTTTCGCGAGGCCGTGTCATCGCGCACTCGGGGCTCGGCAACCTGTAGGAGGGGCGTGATCCTGTCCACGCACAGACTCTTGCTGCGGTCCCTGCGCGGGGGCACCAGGGGGTCGTGGGCCCCCGAGGGTGAGAGGGTCGAGGCCGAGGTACCGGATTGCCGCTTTTCGGATCTGAATCTCGTCATTAGCTTCATGTCGAGGCAGAGCATGGTGGGCCTCGAACCCACTGCAGAGACGATGAGAGGGGAGGCTCTGCTCCTGGCTTGATGGAGAGGGGGGAGGGGTAGATGCGAGGTTCGGGGAAGTAGATGTATTTCTTGCGTCTACTTCTTGTCCCTTCTCTCTCTCTCTCTCTCTCTCTCTCTCTCTCTCTCTCTCTCTCTCTCTCTCTCTCTCTCTCTCTCTCTCTCTCTCTCTCTCTCAATAGCTCCTCATCATCAGATGGCTTCGCGGCAGGTGAGGACGCTCTGAGACGCTACTTCTTGAAAGAGTCATCCACTTTCGAGGAAGAAAGAAACCCATTTTGATTTTCTTCTTTGTTTTGTTTTCTTGTTTATGCCGGTGTGTCTTCACAACACTTTCAGAGAACTGTATCCTTTTCTTCTATCTGTGAGAAGGTTTGTCTCATCTTCCTTAAGGAGATATGGATCTACATCACTGACAATGTCTTTTATTTTTACTTCTGCGAAGGACTTATAATCTATTATCCCTGACTGCAACGGCACAAGAAGTTTCTTGGAGACTTCTTATTTTTCGGACGAAAGGTTTAGAGATGTGTGTGTGTTCTTGAAATTCCCGGATGACGGTTTGATCTTGGGTGGTTCGTTTGCTCGGTCTTGGCGAAGGCTTCGGTTTCCTTTAGAGGTTGGTTCGGGAGTTCGGTCGGCTTCGTGGGAAGGTGTGGATAAGTCCTGGATGTCCTGAGACAAAATGAATTACAATGGATTAATTCCAGCGTCAATAAAGCAAGCATTGTTCCCTATCTCTGTTATCGTTTGTTTCGTTTGGTTACAAATTCGTCCTGTTTGATTTACGATAATTTTGTTTAGCTTTTTTTTCCAAATATTTTACGAGTTGCGGCTCGGTTCCTTGTATAGAACCGCAAAAGTTCATCGTCAAAGACAAACACAAACATTACTGCAAAACAAGAATTTGAAAACTATGCGGAAATGCTATTGTTCGATCAAAGTCTGCACAAGAAGTTTGATTGAAATTCCGCAAACATGGAGATTCTGTTGACATCGTTTGTCCTGCTACCAACTCTTCTCCGCTATATCTTTTTTTTCCCTTCGATTGAAATTTTCCTTCGTCCACAAATTAAAGTTTCTTAACCTTCCCCAACTAGCCCCCTCCCCCACCCCCAACCTGTCCATCGTATTAAGAAATGCTCTTGGAAATGTATTACACTTTGCATATATAATGGGGTGGGTGAAATGATAAGGTCAAAAAGAAATGGGAGGAGAAGGGAGAGGAAGAAGTGGATACGAGCGAAGGAAGGGGATAGGAGGGAAGGGGAAATAAGGAAAGGGAGGGAAAGGGAAGTGAGGGGAAGGAAGAGGAAAGGGCAGCAGTGGATACGAGGGTAGAGAGGGGACAAAAGGGAGGGAGGGAAGAAAAGGAGAGGAAGGAGAAGGGAAGATAAGGAAGGAGAAGGGGATGGGTGGTAGAAGGGGAAGAGATGGGAGGCAAGAAGAGAGAAGGGAAGGAAGGAAGGAACAAATGGAAAGGAAGGGAGAAGAAAGGAGGGGAGAGAAAGAGAAGGGAAGGGAGGGAGGGGCGGGAAGGGGAAGGGCGGGAGAAGGGAAGGAGATGGGAGGTGAACGGAGAACCCACATAATGAAACTCCCACAACCGTATTGTGTCCAACGTCAAGCTTGTACAAAAGAGGCTCATACTGTGTTTAACATACATTATGCACATTGGTGGAAGTCACTCCATCATATAAAACTTTCCTCTCCGGGGGATGAGAAAGAGAGAGAGAGAGAGAGAGAGAGAGAGAGAGAGAGAGAGAGAGAGAGAGAAAGAGAAAGAAAGAGAGAGATTTTGACTTTATTGGGACAAGTGATTACGTACATCTCAAACAGAGACAGAGACAGAGACAGAGATAGAGACTGAGACAGAGAGAGACAGAGAAATAAGGCGATCGTTTGGCTTTCTTAAAGAAAAAGAAATAAATAAAATAAAAATAAATAAATAAAATATTCACCACTCCCACCTCTTCCTCTACTCCCCAGTCCCCCCCCCCCTTCCGCGCCCCCTACGATACTTTACAAAACCGCCATTCAAATCTATCCTAATCCAATCCCCGCAGCACGAAAAGGAACCATGAATAACCAACGCACACACGATTTAATCTCCTTGTAAGCAGAGAGCGAGAGAGAGAGAGAGAGAGAGAGAGAGAGAGAGAGAGAGGGAGAGAGAGAGAGAGAGAGAGAGATAGAGAAAGAGAGAGAGAGAAAGAGAGAGAGAGAGAGAGAGGCCAGAATGCCTAAAGCAATATACTTCTCATGCCCGCCAAGGCCCCACCCCCTATCCTCGCCGTGCCCCTCCTTCTATCTTTACTTTTTCACCCTCCTTCCCCCGCTGCCCCTACCTTTCCACCCCCTTCCCCCTCCCTCTTCTCCATCCCCACCCCCTTCCCTTCTCCCTTCCCCCCTCCCCTCTCCCCCGCTTTTCCTCCTTGATATTCATAGGCCTTGTTCTTTCTAATATATCTTACATATCTTTTAGATTTCTTTCTTCCGTTTTCTTTCTCTTCTTCCTTAATCACTATCATCCATTCCTCCTCCCTTCTTCTCCTCCAACTTCTCCTTTCCCCTCCCTCCCTCCCTCTTTCCCCTATCCTACTTCCCTCCCTCCCCTTTTT
>BOPN01000081.1:12500-20000 GCA_017312705.2 Penaeus japonicus
ATATCATAAAAAAAAAACTAGAATGCTTTATTTGGCCTTGTGTTTTTAGGCCTGATGACGTTGGCGATTGAGCTGTTCTTTAAATGTTGTCATAATTGCATTTTAGTTGGTCTTTTAAATCGTTCGTTTATATATATATATATATATATATATATATATACATATATATATATATATATATATATATATATATATATATGTATATATATATATATATATATATATATATATATATATATATATATGTATATATATATATATATATATATATCTGTGTGTGTGTGTGTGTGTGTGTGTGTGTGTATGTGTGTGTGTGTGTGTGTGTGTGTGTGTGTGTGTGTGTGTGTGTGTGTGTGTGTGTAGGGTTATGTAATTGATTTTATTTAATTACCTTATGTTATTAGAGAACCCCAGTTTTGTAATTTTTGTGTTTTTGTATTTGAGTCTTGTTGGTTGAACCCCATATGATCAAACACTAGTGAACAATGCTGAGAGTTATAGGATTTCGTACAACAATAATTCCTGCACCAGGCTGTATTATCACTTTGCCCACAACATTTATGTAATCTGTTAATTTTTTTTCCGTTATCAACTTGAATTTCAAAAGTAACGTATCTGTTAATTAATGTGTACCCTCGTTAACTCTCGTGGTGTTCGGTTTAATGCAACAGCTTTCGAATTTTATCATTGTTGCAATAGGTATTTTAACAACATTCTGGTGGATGCCCGAAAGGAGACACTGCGTTGCATGCGGATTCAACCTGAGGCATCTTCTTGTTTCGGGTGATAGGGTGTGGTAGAGTATGGGCGTGGTAGGGTAAGGATGGTAGGGTATAGGGGGAGTCAGGGTGTGATGGGATGGTAGGGTATGGGGTGGGGATGACAGGGTATGAAGGGGTGGCAGGGTACAAAATGGTGGTAGGGTATATTATTAATATCAATTATTATTATTATCATTATTATTTACTTTTTTATCTCATATAAGTTATTTGCAGAAGCAGCGTCAGGAAATAGTATCATCGACGCATTGAACAAAAATACGGTTAGATAATTAATGAAAATAGTGAATAAGATCAGCTCTGGTATGTGGAGCCTTGTGGAACATCAAAAAGAAGCTCGTTGTTTTAATAAGATACATATTCAAGGATTCCGACTGATTGACCTCTTTCGGATATATTAATTCCTAGACTGATGTCTTTCAGTCGCGTAATTTCTTATTTTGTTAAGAAGCCTTTCGATGGATTTATATGACTAATGCCTATGCTATTATAATTTTTTTTTTTTTAATTCCTAATAATGCTGTTTCGGTGCATAGCTTATATCTAAATCCATATTGCTTATTATATGGAAAGTCACTGATTTTCAAGAATGTTGATGGTTTGTTGACTTCTTAAGAACGATTGACATCACAAGAAGTAACAGGGTGTTATTTCTGACGTCTGTATTGTGATGTTACGCGTTTAGAGTGATGTGTAAGTACCGGTGATCGATGTATGAATAACGACTGTCAAATAGTATGCAATTGCAGGTTGACTATCCTTACTCGATGAGCAATGAGCAATCCGTTCTTACGGCATTCGTCTTACGTAAGTCTTTTATTGTTGGGATTCTTAGTGGTCTGGGAACATTTCTTGTGGATATTATAATGATGAATATATAAGCAACAATGATAACAATGATAATGAAAATATGATTAAAATATCATTATTATTATCAACATTATCATCATCATACAATTTACTTTTACTATTGTAATTATTATGATCATTATCATCTTTATTATTATTATTATCCTTATTATTATCATTATTTTCATTGTTATTGTTATTATCATCTGTGTCATTATTATTATTACTACTGCTACTATCATTATGAATATTATTGTCATTATAATTGTCTCAAGATACATATAAAGATGTTCGTTATTAGGCATTAATGCATTGACAATTTCCCACGTTTCGGCATAGTCGTGTTTATATTCATCATTCTTCGTTTTATGAGTATTTGCTTTGCACATTAGATTGGTATTTTAATATTTCTCTTTCCTTTAAATCTAGCCTGAAAGCTAGTGTCATCTCTGTTCATTTTAGGAGCACTTAATTTATTTTTTTCATATTATTTATGACTCTTGAGGTGTCCTCGTGTCCATGTAACAGGTGATTGTCCAATTATATATATATATTTTTTAATGAAGAGCGGAGGCAATCATGTCATTCTTCATCACGTCTGTTAGAATATTAACATGTCTGTCATGTTAATAGTAGTAGCAGTGGTGGTAGTGGAGATTGTGACAATAATAATAGTTAGTATTATATACAACGTATATGTTATGTGTAAAGTTGTTGTTGTTTTTTTATCATATATTTGGTTGATAATTATTTTATTGATGGTAATGATGAAATAATAGATAAAATAAATTAGATTGATAATGAATGATGTTGGAGATGAAAACGGTAATAAGAAAAAGGAATACTGATGATGATATAAGCAGCGAGGGTAATGACAATGATAACAATAATAATGAAAATATTATTATCATTATTATTATCAGCATTATCATTATCATACTAATTACTGTTACGATTATGATTATCATTATTATTATCATTTTTATTATTATTATCCTTATTATTATCATTATTATAATCGTTGTTGTTATTATGATCAATGTCATTATTATTGTTACTATTGCTACTATCCTTATGAATATTATTGTCATTATGATTATTATCAACATTATTATTAATATCAATATCATTATCAAAATTATCATCATTCCTGGTTCATTATCATACATGTCATTATCATTATAATCATTATCATTAAATATTGGTATTAGCATCAAGACTATCATAGCTATTATCAACACTACCATACTTACTATATTTATTATTATCATCATCACTGATAATATCATAATCATCATCATCATTATCACTGCTATTATCACCAAAGGCAATACACCAATCACTAAACACCACATGAGCACAAAAAACACTGATAGTCTGTCAGTCATCTGTTATAGTTTCACTTCCGGTGTTCAAATGGCCGGGAAACGATAAGGATAAATATTTCCTCTGTTTTCGGTTGTTTACTTCACTTTGGTTTACTTCCGATGTCCTTGCATGAGAGGAGGGGAAGGGGAGAGGGAGGGGGGAGAGAGGGGAAGGGAAGGGGAATAATGGGGGTTAGGAGGGTGGGAAAAGGAGGAGGAGAGAGGCAAGAAGGAGAGAGGGGGGGGGGGAGGGGGGGGAGGGAGGGGAAGGGAAGGGGAGAAATGGGGGGAAAGGAAGGTGGAAAAAGGAGGAGGTGATATAGATGAAGCAGAGAGGTAAGAAGGAGAAAGAGGAAGAAATGCAGGGGGAAATGAAGAAGGAGAGGGGAGAAGGAGGGAGAAAAAGAGGAAAAAGAAAAAGGTTAAGAGAGGAGAGGAAAGAGAGGTGAGGGAGGAGGGGAAGTGTAGGAGAGAAAGAAAGAATAGGAGTAGGAAAGAAGAGGAAAGTGACAGGAAAATGAAACAGGGGAAAGGGGGAGTTTCGATGCGTAGAACGGTCTCTTGGCAAGGTCCATGGGTATAGGTGAGGGGGGGGGGTAGGGCATGGGGCTGTTAGGGTATGGGTGGTAGGGTGAAGGGTGTGATAGGGTATGGTAGAGTATGGGCGTGGTAGGGTAAGGATGGTAGGGTATGGGGATGACAGGGTATGGGGTTGTGGCAGGGTGTGGGGTGATGGCACGGTATGAAGGGGTAGCAGGGTACAAGAGGGTGGTAGGGTATGACGGGGTGATTACACGGTATAGGGTAATGACAGGGTATGGGATGATGGTAGTGTATGACGGTGTTGTGGCAGGGTATGATAGGATGATAGGGCATGGGAGTAGCAGGGTATTATAAGGTGATGGCAGGGTATAACAGGGTCGGTCGCCTCGCCAAAACAGGTAAATATTTGCCTTCGTAATGCATTCTCCTGCAGAAGGTTTTATAGGTCAGGATGGGGCCGCTGTCAACGGTTAGGAAACGGAACGAGCAACCGCGTGGGCGTGGGCGTGAGCGTGGGCGTGGGCGTCTGTGCGAGCAGCTAATTTAGGGAGAAAGAGAAGCAGGAGAAAAAATATGGTGTTTGTTTGTGTTCCACTTTCTGAGCAGGATGAAAATGGGCGACAATATCTCGCGGGTTGATAATCTTGTAACTTTTGGACATTAAGCTCACGTGCTTTTTTCTGACTCGTAAATATACGCGGACAAGCACATGCATGTACAGGATTTCAATGTACCGTGTGTGTTTGTGTGTGTGTGTGTGTGTGTGTGTGTGTGTGTGTGTGTGTGTGTGTGTGTGTATGTGTGGGTTTGGGTATATGTAGGCGTGTGCTGTCTGTCTGTATAAGCGCATAAATATAAGCAAGTGTGTGTATGTCTGTGTATGTGTGTATATATTGACAGCACACACACACACACACACACACACAAGACGGACGTGTTTGTGTGATCAATGAGTCGAGTCCCTGCGAGAGACTGGCACACCTATCCTAAGGCATCCCCTCCTATCCCCTCTAACCCCCCCCCCCACCGAACTATCAACCCCCTACCCCTCCCCACCCCCACCCACCAGGGCGCCCTCCCCTCACCATCTCCCAGCCCGCTACTCGTACCCCTGACCCCACACCGGTGCAATTGCAAGTGTTGTTATGATTTGCACTGGCGGTCATCTGGGCCTTTAATCACGCACAATAAATCTTCTCTTCCTGGTGCTCTTATCTGACCTTCCTTCGCCTACTGACTTTATCTTTTTTTTCTTCTTCTTCTTTTTTTCTCTCTCTCTTTTCACGCGCCTTGCTATCTGCCTCAAAGGTATTTATCATTATCATAATTATTGTTAATGTTATCTTGCTCTTTGTCACTATGATCATTTTTGGGCTTCTTCTATAATCATTATGATTATTATTATTATTACTGTTAGCGTTGTCATTATCATCATTATTATTTTATTATCATTATTATTATTATTATTATTATTATTATTATCATTATTGTTATTATCATTATTATCCTTCTGATCATTATCATCATTATTACTATAATTATTACAATAATTATCAACATTATTGTTATTATTAATATCATTATCATTACCATTATTATTACCATCGTTACCATTATCATTCTGTTTATTACTTTTATTATTGTTCTTGTTTTCCATTATCAATGATGAGAACAATAAGATAATCAGAATTGCAATGGTAACATCAATTACAATCGTAATAATGATAATTAGTAATGATAATGAAGACGATGGTAGTGATGATATTTAGAGATTTTATAATGTGAAAAATTATGATAATGATTATCATTATCATTGTCATTATTTTCATCTTTACTATCATTACTTTCATTATTATTATTATTATCATTATTATTATTATTATTATCATTATTATTATTATCGTTATTATTATCCTTGTAATTATTATTACCGTTATTATTATTATCATTATCATTATCATCATCATCATTATTATTATCATCATCATTATCATAACACTAATGATAATAATGAAACAGTGATGATAATGACGATTATCATGACGATTTTAAAATTTCTAGTTTCATCCACATCCTTTTACCTATACATTTATTTTCTAAGCATAATTTTCCTTTTATTATTTATATCAGCTTTATGCAGGATTAGAATAATGACGCAGCACTAGAGGAGTTTAGATTCCTATCATTATATAATACACATTAGATTCTCTACTGAGGATAGAAATAGATGGACTCAAGTTAACATCAAGCAACAGGCATACTAAAGCTGCTTAAGATGACATGTGTAGCTTGCACATTCACACACATAAAAAAAAAAAAAAAAAAAAAAAAAATTACTCACATTCATATGCAGTCTGACATATTCACACGTAAAGACACAGGCACACATATACACTCACTCTCTGTCTGTCTGTCTGTCTCTCTCTCTTTTTCTAACACTCTTTCTCTTTCTCTCTCTCTCTCTCTTTCTCTCTCTTTCTTCTCTCTGTCTCTCTCTCTCTCTCTCTCTCTCTCTCTCTCTCTCTCTCTCTCTCTCTCTCTCTCTCTCTCTCTCTCTTTCTCTCCACACACACACTCTCTCTCTCTCTCTCCCTCTTTCCTCTTTCCTCTCTCTCTCTCTCTCTCTCTCTCTCTCTCTCTCTCTCTCTCTCTCTCTCTCTCTTCTCTCTCTTTCTCTTTCTCTCTCTTTCTCTCTCTCTCTCTCTCTCTCTCTAACACATACTCTCTCTCTCTCTCTCTTTCCCCCTCCCCCTCTCTCTCTAACACACACACACACGCACACCAGAGTCGGTTTATCTGTCACACATTGTTAAGAGTTGGCTGGCGACCCGGAAACCAGGTGTGCGTGCAAGTGGACGAAAATAAGTGCACGCAGATTTACTCGCCCCTATTTTCGTGGGACAGTGAAATAACTTTCCATAAATCCGACGTAGAAGATGCGATTTCTTCTTGTCTCTCCCTGGTATCACGCCCATCTCTGCTGAGGGCGGATCTCGTGGGCGGCGAAATGGGCGCGTGAGACGATCGAGTGAATGATTACGCAGGGGCGTGTGAAGGATAGCAGGCGTAGCGGTGTATTTATTTATGTAATTCTATTTTTATGGTAAGACTTGATTAATTATATATTTTTTAATGTCTGTCAGTCAATATTTTCATGCAACATGCGTTCAGTATAATTAAGCAATGTTAAATCAAGGAAAGTATTAATTTGTGCAATTGATTCAAATAGATTATGAAACTGGATGATAATTAAATATACACAATTATTAAACTCATTTCTAAAAGGGTATTTTCAAACACTAATATTCAAGTGACATAGGATTGCATTCCAAGGTTGACGTATAGGGTTGGCATACAGCATATGCATCATTAATGATCAGTGCAACATGAACACTAACCGACGTCAGGAAAATGTTTGTTGATTATATTTTCACTCATTGTTTTGTTTCCTTTGTATATTCGTTATCCCCGTGTTCTTTTTTTTTTTCTTCTTCTTCTTCTTCTTCTTCTTCTTCTTCGTTTTACTGTCCTTCAACGACTACTACTGTTATTACTATTCTATTACTATTGCAATAGTCTTTAAGCTCGGGCACTTTCCAATAGTACTTTCTTCTCTCTCTTTGTCCCTCTCCATCTCTCCTCATCGTCCTTCTGTTCTTTCTCTTTACTTTTACTCCACCTCTTTCTCCTCTTCCTCCTCCTTCTCCTCCTCTATCGCCTCCTCCTCTCTTTCAACTTTTTCTCGATCTCTTATCATCTTCTCCTTCATCCTCCCTTTTATATTCTCCCTCTTCTTCTTCTTCTTCTTCTTCCGTCAACTTCTCCTTCTCCTTCTCCTTCTCCTTCTCCTCTCCCCTTTCCTCTTCTTCCTTCTACCTATGCATCTTTTTCGCAATAAACCTCTTTTCGCTCCGTGTTGTTAACCTCGGCTCCTTTTTCTTGCTCGTGCAATTTTCTCCCTT
>BOPN01000081.1:27500-35000 GCA_017312705.2 Penaeus japonicus
AATGATAATTAGGTAAACATATTTACTCTCGTCTTCGGTATTTTCCTCAATGGAAATAGTAATTAAATTGACACCACCTGAGCCTTGGTAATCACACTTGGTAAATATGTGATTTGACACCCCACCCCCCCCACCCATCCTCCCCTCCCCAACGCAACGCAAAAATGTAGTCTTATCATAGCGAATAGCCAAAGTTTAATGAGGCGCCCATCATCATTATCATCATTATTATCATCATTATCATTACTATTATCATCATCATCATCATCATTATTATCATTACTATTATCATCATTACCCTTATCATTATCATTATCATCATTACTATTATCATCATCATTTTCATTATATTAAATGATTTAGATGATATTACTAGTATTACTAAGGCAGGTTAAACAGGTAAAACATTATTAGCAATTTAACTAATATTTTAGTTTCTGTGTGTATGTGTGTGTGTGTGTGTGTGTGTGTGTGTGTGTGTGCATGTGTATGAGTGTGTTTGTTTATTTGTTTCGCCTTAACCAAATCGAGCTTTTGGGGATGTCAGAAGAATTGTCCTCACTTCATTAAGCGTAAAATCATTGCAAATAACTGACTTAGCCACCACTATTATTAGATTATTTTCTTTTTTTTCCAGCTAACCTTAATTAATCTCATTAATATATATTCGTGAAATATTTTCCAAACAATTAATTAATACGAACGCACCTTCGTGTTATCAACCGTACAGCCTAAACGTATGTCAGAGCAATATTTATATTTTTTAATTATTTATTTAATCCTCATTAAATCATTATCAACATATCTTTAAACAAAAGCGAATGCCAAACCAATATTTTTTTTTTCTTTTTTTTTTTCTTTTTTTAAAAATCCGCATCAGTCCATAATCAACATCTCTTTGAACATAGCGTAGGCCAATATCAAAGCTAATTGTCGTTACGCTGTCGGCTGCGTGATCAAGGGGCCATATTAGTGGTCTGTGATAAGATGCTGATAAGACGCTTGTGCGCTATCAGCTTGGGAGTGATCAGGCTGTCTTCATAAAAATTTACTTTGATGAGAAATGACTGATTTCAGATAGGAGGAGGGGCTATTGTGTGTGTGTGTGTGTGTTTGTGTTTGTATGTATGTATATATATACACATACATCTATCTAGATTTATTTGTCTATTCATATATATATATATATATATATATATATATATATATATATATATATATACAGTATATATATACAGTATATATATACAGTATATATATACAGTATATATATACAGTATATATATACAGTATATATATACAGTATACACACACACACACACACACACACACACACACACACACATATATATATATATATATATATATATATATATATATATATATATATATATATATATATATATATATATATATATATATATATAAAAGACAGACAGGCAAGCAGACAGGTAGATAGATAGACTTACAGACAGACAAGGATGCAGGCATGCAGACAGAAACATAGTATACATACATGCAAACATACATATACATATACATATGAACACTAGTAAACAGGGTTTCCAGAATGAGGGTAAAAGGGTAAAATCCTTGCTAGCGAAAACCCATGGGCGTTAGCAAGAGCAGACAACCATACTCTGATGGGCCCATAGTTTGTATCTTACGCGATTAACGGTCATTTGACCCCCCCCTCCTCCACCCTATACACTTGATGCATATTGTACCCATATTCTCTAGAAGAAACCCATACACACACACACACACGCACACGCGCACGCACACGCACGCGCACACGCACGCGCACGCGCACGCACACGCACGCGCACACGCACGCGCACGCGCACACGCACACGCACGCGCACGCGCACACGCACACGCACGCACATGCACATGCACACGCACGCACATGCACATGGACACGCACGCACATGCACATGCACATGCACACGCACGCACATGCACATGGACACGCACGCACATGCACATGCACACGCACGCACATGCACACACACGCACATGCACACGCATACACACACACACACGCACACGCACATGCACACACATACACACACGCATACACACACATACACACACACACACACACACACACACACACACACACACACCATCATCAAAGTTGAAGATGAGTGAATGGGTGTGTGTGAGTGAATATGCATGAATGATTCATGTTGAATGACCCATACACAAATAAATCAATGGAAGAAAAAACTTTTCATGTGTTCTTACTTTTATTTTCTAACTTATTTAATGCTTTTATGCTTATACCTATAAATGATTGTCTGTGTATGTGTGCATATATATGCACTATACATTTATATATAAAATTTTAAATACATATTCATATGCCTATGTATGTGTATGTGTATGTATATGTATATGTATATGTATATGCATATATAAATATATATATATATATATATATATGTATATATATATATATGTATATATATATATATATATATATATTTATATATATATATATATATATATATATATATATATATATATATATATGCCAATAGACTTATTCAATCCATTATCCAATACGTCACAGTTTCTACATCCCCTTTGATTGCAACGTTCAGTCAGTTTGCGCGAATCAACAAGTGCAAACTCGTGCGACCTCTGTTAAGTAAAGGAATAATCTTTTATTTTCTGAGATGCTCGCCAGATTGCAGAAAGCACTAGGGCCGATGCGGCGGCATTAGAAGGAGGTTGAACTTTGCAACACTGAGTCTCGTTTTGACAGCCGAGTCTATATTATTTCCTACTTGTTTTATTACAGTATATATTATTAATTATTATTATTATTATTATATTTCCTACTTGTTTTATTACAGTATATATTATTATGTTAAAAGAAGTAGCAGGTGAGGACAGGGTGCCGCGGAGTGCCCAGGCATATTTCGAAAATCTTTTTCTTCTTGTTGTTGCTATAGTAGATTGACTTCGATCGATGTTCCTTTTCAGAACTCTTTGTCATTTGCGTTCAGGTTTTGAACTCTCGTGGAATGTGAGTTTGATCTGATAGCACAGGTGTGATTGAAAGAAATGTATGTATTGGACGGGTTGTCCTAACCTCCGGACTAACCTTTCTAGATGTTGCACGCCAACCAAGCATGCACTAAAGATCATGCACAAGGGATATTTGAGGTCATGCAGGCAGGTCATTGGCTCCTCTGTCCCCAATAAGAGAGAGAGGGAATGAATGACACATGTTGTATCCACTGTCCCCAATATGACACATGGTCATATTGAATGACACGTGGTATTTCTTCGCCCTACGGTCGGTGTTCGAACGTCACGTCACAAACAATCGGTCCCAGATTTAGGGACTCCACAGTAAAACATCAGATTAAACTTATGTTCAGATTAGTTGACAGTTTTGTGAATTTAAAAATTCGAGATCGCACAGAAATCTTATCTCGTGACAAGCGCAGCATTTCGTTGTATTTCAGTTCCTTTGTCGAGTGCCAAGGCTTGTTTGGGCGAGTGCCTACCGTAGAGGAGGCGTACGAGTGACCGCAGCAGACGTGACGGCAGTGCTTGAGGCCAGATTACAGCACCGGGGAGGAAACCGAAGCGAAAGGGCACGAGCGGAAGTCTTTCAAGATGGCGACGTCGCTATGCCACGGTCACGCGTGCCTCCAGATTTTCTTTGGCAAGCGATGCCACAACCGTCGGGAATTGCATTTTTTTCTTTTTTTTCCCCCTTTTTTTAGCCGTGTGCGTGCGTGAGCATGTGTGTCCGTTCTTCATCATGGACGCGTGCTTAAGTGCATGTGCCCACGAATTCTCATGCAACTAGGGCCGTCCCGTGCTTGTCTGTCTGTCGAGCTTCCATGGCCTAAGTGTTTTCGGATCGCCTTTCCGATCGTGACTCGGCCACGGTCCGGCGCTTCTTTGCGATGTTGATTAGCGGTTCGCGGAAAACGATTTTTGGATTCGTATTGCGCGCGGGTCATGCAGCAACACCTGTGCATGCTCCATCCCGATTAGGCTGGTCCTCCTGCGCGGAACGATCTTAACTAATCGCGTTCGGGCCATTTAGCTCTGATTGCGTCTACTCGGTTGCCGCTTCTGCTCAGAGTTTGTATCTTACGACGCGTGATGCCGAACTGGCTGGCAGATTCAACACAATCGGTAACCTCTGTGAGGGCGTGTGTGTTTGCAGTGGTGCGCGGGATCATGTGTATTTGAATTTATATCTATCTATCTATATCTATCTCTCAATCTGTCTCTCTCTCTCTCTCTCTCTCTCTCTATATATATATATATATATATATATATATATTTTTTTTTTTTTTTTTTTTTTTTTTTTTTTTTTTTTTGTGTGTGTGTGCGTGTGCGTGCGCGTGCGCACACGCGCGTGCTGGTTTGTGTTTGTCTCGAACCTCAAATGAGTAAACGTTTTCGTAAATAAATCTAAGAGCCGACGATGAAATTCAATATTCACGTCGACACAACCATTCAAGGCTGTGTGGGTGGTCGTGACGGGACGGGCGGGGGTTGGGGGCGGTCGGGCGGGCGGCGAGTGTTGTCTGAGGGCAGCATGGTGGACAGGTGTCCGGATGGGCGGCCCAGCATCTCCTGGGCGCTCGAGCAGCCCCGAGAGGCGGACTCGCTGGGATCGAACGTGTGTTGCGTGACTGGTAGGGATTTGGGGGTGGGGTGGGGGTGGGGGTGGGGGTGCAAAGCCTTGCAAGATGGGTGCAGCCTGTATGGAGAGAGGGAGAGAGAGAGAGAGAGAGAGAGAGAGAGAGAGAGAGAGAGAGAGAGAGAGAGAGAGAGAGAGAGAGAGAGGGAGAGGGAGGGGGGGAGAGGGAGAGGGAGAGAGAGAGAGAGAGAGAGAGAGAGAGAGAGAGAGAGAGAGAGAGAGAGAGAGAGAGAGAGAGAGAGAGAGAGTGAGAGAGAGAGGGAGAGAGAGAGAGAGAGAGAGAGAGAGAGAGAGAGAGAGAGAGAGAGAGAGGGAGAGAGAGAGAGAGAGAGGGAGGGAGAGAGGGAGAGAGAGAGAGAGAGAGAGAGAGAGAGAGAGAGAGAGAGAGAGAGAGAGAGAGAGAGAGAGAGAGAGAGAGAGAGAGAGAGAGAGAGAGAGAGAGAGAGAGAGAGAGAGAAAGAGAAATGAGAAAGAGAGAGAGAAAAAAATGAGAGAGAGAGAGAATGTGAGAGAGAGAAAAAAAATGAGAGAGAGAGAAAAAAAATGAGAGAGAGAGAAAAAAAATGAGAGAGAGAGTGAGAAAATGAGAGAGAGAGAGAGCGAGAGAGAGAGAGAGAGAAGCAGGCAGGCTGGCTATAGCTATGATTTGCTGGGTATCGTAATATGCCTATTTTTGCCCTACTGATATCATATCGCCCTCTGTGCACGATTCTAATAGGAAGGTGTGATTGCATGATAGATTTTAGGAGACGTTATGCTGATAGAGGTATGTGGTGTACGTGCATATGTTGGTATTAGCTTAGGAACATTTACATGCGGTTATTAATAAGCGGACCATCATATGTTTTGCTTAATAGGTACCTAAGGTTTCGTAAATCATAAAGTAAAATTATTTTTTAACTTGTCAAGTGCATTGTTGTGTTTATCAACATGAAGCAATATTCAATATAATGTCCGTATTGCGGGGTTCGTCGAGAAAAGACGAGGGGGGGTGGTAGAGGGGGGAGGGGGGAGAGCAGCGATTGCCGTTTTAATTAGGGGGTGTTAGAGTCCAGGGTGGGGGGTGTAGGGTGGGGGTGGGGGGCTCAGGGTACATGTTGATGGTGGAGGAAGAGGACGTGAGGGAATAGAGTGGGGAGAATAGGAGGAGGTATGAGGAGGAGGAGGAGGAGGAAGAAGAGATAGGAGGAGGAGCAGAAGGAGAAGAGGAAGAAGAGATAGGAGGAGGAGGGAGGAGGTGGAAGAGAGAGTACAAGAGGGTAAAAGTGAAAGAGAGGGGAGGTGGAGCAGGAAAAAAAAGATGGAAGGAAGGAAGGAAGAAAGAGAGAAAGAAAGAAAGAATGGGAAGGATGAGGAAGAAAAGAAAAAAAGAGGAAGGGGTTGGATGGGAGGGGTGTGTGTGTGGGGGGGGGGTAGTAGAAGAAGGCACCACCGTTAATGACTGTGAGTGCCGCCTCCTCCTTCCATACACTCCCGCCCCTAAGTAGTCGGTTGAAAGGAAGAGGGGAGGTAGGTACATCCCTTGAGTATGTCATCAGAGCCAGTAACTCTGTGATTATCCGAGCAAACATAGACAAGGAGGGCGTGGGCGGAGACTAGTGTGGTGGGTGGGGTTGGGGATGGGTGGGTGGGGTGTGGGGTGGGGGATGGGGTGGGGAGGCGGGGTTTGATCGCTTGTTTTAATCGGGTTGATTTAAGGGTATCGTTAGAATAGCTCCGTTACTCTGATGGCGTTGGCTGTGATTTTTTTTTTTTTTTTCTCGAAGATTAATGAGACGTCGATAACGTATGATTAGGTTTGTGTTTTTGTTGTTGTTGTTTTCGAGCTCCAATGTGACCTCTTTTTTTCGATATTAGAATTCATTCGAAAGGACACATTATAATGCCTGAGAGGTGATTTTTTTTTACTAGACCTTTTGACTAGTGCAGCAGCATCTCAGCGACTCAAAGCGAAATATGTTGAGTCTGTGACCTCATGACACATAGCAACCAGCACAGTGCCATCATCATACTGTGTCCACGGGAGGGGAGAGGAGGCACCACCCTTTTCCCTCACACCTGGCACTCCCATGATGATGCCACGTCTGAGTATAGGACCTCAAGGTATGCGGTTTATTATTTGAGGGAGAGGAGGAGGAAAATTCATGTTGATTCTGCAGGAAAGGTGGGGATTTTTTTTTTTTTTTTGCATGGCTGTAGTTGCGGAGGTCCCCCCTCCTCCTCCTTCCTCCTCTTCCTCCTCTTTCTCACCCCCACCTGAGGTTACTAGGTTTGTGGTCGACATGTGGCTATGTGGAAGAGTGAGTTTTATCAGTGCCTGAGATCTGGGAATTGTTATGGCTAGAGATTGCATTATCGTTATCGTCAAATCATTGCTATTATTAGTAGTACTGTTGCTGACCCTAACAGGATTGCTGCAGGGGTATTGGGACTTATTTGGCCATAGGGTAGTGGTGGAGGCTATCGAAATGAGGAGTAGTAGTTGTTGTTGTTTATAAAACGAGTTGTGGCTGCCTTTTGCAAATATTGATTTTGTTGTTGCTGCTTCTGCTATGGTGGTGCTACGATTGGCTTGCTGAGAATGTTGTGGTCGTCATTTCTTCATCAGGATTCCGACATCTGTACATATTAGCTTCGTCCCGTTGGGCAAGCGCACGACCCTTATGGAATATGCGGCGGGTTCCTTCGTGCTTGGAGCCTCCCTCTCCTTCCTCGCCCTTCCCCTTACCCCATTGCTCCTCCCCTTTCTCCCTTCCCCTTTTCCCCTCCTCTTCCTATCCTCCTCTTTCTCCTCTTCCTATCCCCCTTCCCCTTCTATC
>BOPN01000081.1:37500-40000 GCA_017312705.2 Penaeus japonicus
ACCTGGCACTCCCATGATGATGCCACGTCCGAGTATAGGACCTCAAGGTATGCGGTTTATTATTTGAGGGAGAGGAGGAGGGAAATTCATGTTGATTCTGCAGGAAAGGTGGGGATTTTTTTTTTTTTTTTTTTTTTCATGGCTGTAGTTGCGGAGGTCCCCCCTCCTCCTCCTTCCTCCTCTTCCTCCTCTTCCTCACCCCCACCTGAGGTTACTAGGTTTGTGGTCGACATGTGGCTATGTGGAAGAGGGAGTTTTATCAGTGCCTGAGATCTGGGAATTGTTATGGCTAGAGATTGCATTATCGTTATCGCCAAATCATTGCTATTATTAGTAGTACTGTTGCTGACCGTAACAGGATTGCTGCAGGGGTATTGGGACTTATTTGGCCATAGGGTAGTGGTGGAGGCTATCGAAATGAGGAGTAGTAGTAGTTGTTGTTTATAAAACGAGTTGTAGCTGCCTTTTGTAAATATTGATTTTGTTGTTGCTGCTTCTGCTATGGTGGTGCTACGATTGGCTTGCTGAGAATGTTGTGGCCGTCATTTCTTCATCAGGATTCCGACATCTGTACAAATTAGCTTCGTCCCGTTGGGCAAGCGCACGACCCTTGTGGAATATGCGGCAGGTCCCTTCGTGCTTGGAGCCTCTCTCTCCTTCCTCGCCCTTCCCCCTACCTCATTGCTCCTCCCCTTTCTCCCTTCCCCTTTCCCCCTCCTCTTCCTATCCTCCTCTTTCTCCTCTTCCTATCCCCCTTCCCCTTCTATCCTCCTCCTCCCCCTTCTCCCTTTCCCTTTCTCCTCCTATCCTCTTGTTCCTTTCCCCCTTTCTCCTCCTACCCTTTCTCCAGCTCCTGTCCATTCTCCTGTCCTGTGCCCCTTCCCCCTCCCCTCCCCAAACCTCCTGCTTTGAAAGCCGTCCCCCCCCCCTCGTTCCAGCGGCCCCGCCCTGCTAACCCCCGACGATTTCTCCCGGCGTCTCCCTGGCGATAAACTCCTCCCGGCGCGGCCACGTCAGGAAACACTTGGCGATGCAAATAAGCGGTGTCGTGGCATGACGTATTGGCCGGAGCGACGATGATGAGCGCCACCCCCCCCCCCCATCACCCCCACCTCCACGCCTACGCCCACGCCCGCCCGCCCGCCCTCTCATTACCCACGAGCCCGCTCCACTGGCCCTCCGCCCACGATCTCGCTGCCGCCTCCACAACACTCCTCCATCAATTCTACAAGCCGACCTTCCACTCTTCTTTTCCTCCGCTTCCTCCACAACGGCGCATTCCATCCCTCCACTTCGTCCAGTCCACATTCCATCTTTACCCTTTTTTTCCATTCCCCTATCTCCACCTGAAGTCCACTTTCTACCCCCCTTACCTACCTACCTCTTCCACAAGACAACAAACCAAATAGTCCACCTGCTCCACCGAGACTACGTCATTTATGTTGTTTTACCATTATTAATATTTTATTTATTTATATATTTATCATTTTTTCTTGTTTTCTTTTTCTCTAGTTTTTGCTTGACCACGTGCACACCTGCCCACCTGTGATGAGAACCCTTTAGTTTCGGGGGTTTACAAATCACACTAATTAGCACGGTTGTTCATTAGTAGATATTCAGCTACAAAGTCCTAGTAATTAGGAACACGTGTGAAATATCAACGGAAAACATGCAAAGGCCATTGCACAAGTACCTATTATGCACTGCAAACTATGGGCGTTAATTGTTTGTCATTTACCCCTTTTCGGTTAATATATTGTTGTTTCTTTACCTTTTTTATGTCCGGAAGTTATCCAGTTCTGCCTTCATTATTTTTATATATTCATTGCCTGGTTGCATAAAAATCCGCCATGACTTAATGTTTACAACTCGTTCCATGCGTGACGAAAATAACACATACAATAAGTGAAAAAGTTTTTATTTATTTTTTTATTTATTTATTATATATATATTTTTTTTTCTTTATGTTTTTCTTTCTTTTTGAGTATTCAAGCTTCCTAGAGTAAGGATTAATTTTCTAGAGGGGTTGAATCAGCGTCCAAAACTTCCGTAACAATCTGTTCATAGCATCTTAAAGAAGAGAACGGGCAGCAAGCAGGTGGGTAGCCTTTTGTGCAGCGCCCCAGAACGGAGAGAGAGAGAGAGAGAGAGAGAGAGAACAAGAACAGCCAGATGTGCAGGAGAATGTTCTTAGCCTAGTTCTCTCTCTCTCCCTCCACTAAAAAAAAAAAAAAAAAAAAAAAAAAATGCAAGGAGTGAGAGATAAACATGCCACGACTGAGATGTAAACATAGATGTGTAATTTAGAACAGCAACGCTTGAGATGAAAGCATGGTTACAGGCAAGACGTGTGCATGTGGCAAAGGTAATTAAAGCTGGGAATTAACACTGAAGAACTAAACGGGCTGCTGAAGGAGGAGAGGAGGAGGGGGAGGAGTAAGAAGAGGAAAAGGAAAAGAAAAAAAGAAAGATAGGAAGAAATTGGTTAAGCGAAGGAAAA
>BOPN01000081.1:50000-60000 GCA_017312705.2 Penaeus japonicus
AGGGGGTAGATGGGGGAAGGAGGGGAGGTGGTGTCCCGCGTCGCCTCCTGTCTCTGACGGATCGCATCTTCCTTAGGCCTGCTCCCTCCCTGACTCGCTGTCACGATTTCATTTCAGTGTCTCTCCGCATTCCTCAGGTCTTGGCCCTGTCTCATGGCCGACCTCTTTTTTAAAATATATATATATATAACTTTTTATTATTATTATTTTATTATTATTATTATTATTATTATTATTATTATTTGCAACGAATCGGAAATAGCGATTCCATCGGCCGTGTGTAGTCTTTAGGGACACCGAAGGGCGCGACGGAAGACCATCGGGAATTTGGGCGCGAGAGAGTTCAGTTGCGGCTTGCAATGCAAAGTGATAATGCAATCTGAGCGGTTTTGTTTTGTTTTTCAGTAATAGATTTTTTTTAGGGTGATTTTCCATCGCTCTAGAATCATTGCCGTCACAACAATGATTTAAGAATCCACCCCCTCCTCTTCCTCCTCCTCCTTCTCCTCCTCCTCCTCCTCCTCCTCCTCCTCCTCCTCCTCCTCCTCCTCCTCCTTCTCCTCTACCTCTTCCGCGTCAATTCTTTGTCGGACGGGGAGGAGGGTAGAGAGAATTATTGCATTGCAGGGAGACTTGAGAAGAGGGGAGAGGAGGAAGGAGGAGGAAGGAGGGGAAGAGATTAGGAGAGCGGAGGGTACGAGGGGAGGGAGGGTAGGGAGGGTAGGGAGGGTAGGGAGGGAAGAGCCACGCAGGTAAGTAAGTCTGTGTTTACGCACTCGTGTTTGCTCTACGATCGTGTTTATTTATTTTCGTTGTTTCTCTCACCGTGGCTCTCCGTGGCTCTCCCGCGGTATGGCTTATCGGCTCGAGTTGCGGAACGCGGCCATGGAGGGAGGGAGGGGAAGGGGGAGGGGAGGGGAGGGGAGGGAAGGGAGGTAGAGGAGAGGGGAGAGGAAGAAAGGGGAGGGGAGGGAGAGAGGAAAGGAGAGGAGGGAAGGGGATGGGAGAGGAGGGGAGAGAAGAGGAGGGGAGGGGAGGGGAAGAGAGGGGAAGGGGAAAGGGGAGGGGGGGGGGGGGGAAGGTGCGTGATGGCGCCCTTGCGTGGCTGGGGCTGGCAGGGCTTTTTTTTTATATTTTTTTATTAGGGGCTTGCTTCTTCCTCGGTGCCTTGGGTACGAATCTTATCCAGGGTTCCGGTGGGCGGGCGGGCGGGCGGGCGGGCGGGAGGATATTTTCCCCTCGTCTTAACTGTAGTGTTTTTTTTTTTTGGGGGGAGGGGTGACGGGGAAGGGGGGAAGGGGGGTCGTCTTAGTGATAGTACTAATCGTCGTCCTTGGCCCTTCCCTATCTCCAAACTTCCCTCACTCGTGCCCCTCTCCCAACAACACCCCTTAACCCCCATCTCCCAATCGCTCCTCAAACCCTAACTCCCCAACCCCACTCCTCAACCCCACTTCCTAACCCTACTTCCTCAACCCAACCCTCACCCCCCCCCCAACCCCTAACTCCCCAACCCCCACTTCCCAACCCAACTTCCCCCCTCAACCCCCCTCCTCACCCGCTCCCAACCCCCCCCTCCCCCACACCGCTCCCCTCCAGCTCCCTCATCGATGACGTCAGTAACTTTCATCGCTCCTCCGCTCGCACGCACGCACGCACGCGCTCCGGAGATGGTTCGGATATGTGCGGTTCGTCGGCGGTAATTGGTACAAGGCGCTGGCGATGTGGAGCATCCGGCGCGAAAGCCTTTTCGTTTCGTGGGCGTGCGTGCGGATGGGAGGGAGGGAGGGTGGGTGGTGAGGGAGGGAGGGAGGGAGGGAGGGTGGGTGGGTGGGTTGGGAGGGAGAGGAGGGCTGGAGGGAGGGTGGGAGAGAGGGAGGGAGGGAGGGAGGGGTTGGGTGGCGGTATTGTTGCCTAGCTACCCAGGAGTGCGAATACTGATATACAATAGCTGTGTGTGTGTGTGTGTGCGTGAGAGTGAGAGTGAGAGTGAGAGTGAGAGTGAGAGTGAGAGTGAGAGTGAGAGTGAGAGTGAGAGTGAGAGAGAGAGTGAATGAATGAATGAGAGAAAGCTTTATCAGCCCTTACCCTGTCAGTCTTTTAAGTTTCTGTCTTTATTCCTTATTTTTGTTGATTTTTCTTCTTATCATCTTCATCTTCATAATGGATAATATAGTATTTATTATCATCCTTATCCATATTATAAACATTATCACGCGATTCAGTTTGTCTTTCATTAGTGGGAAGGATAAGGTTAATTTAAGGATGATTGGTGATAAATCGGGATGGGGGGAGGGGAGGGGAGGGGAGGGAGTGAATACTGTCAGTAGAGGCGAAGGATTTGGGGGGAAGTGGGTGGGGAGGTGGGCGATTACACCCATTACCCAGGTCGTGACTTACGGGCGCGGGCGCGGGCGTGATGAATACCCACTAGGGCGAGGGCGTGAAGGACCCATTAATTCCCGCCCATTGATGCCACAACGCCGACAAGTGCGCCCGCGTTCTTTATTTATCGATCTATTTATTTTTCTTATTGTTCTCCTCCGTCAAGTTATTGCCGCTCTCTCTCTCTCTCTCTCTCTCTCTCTCTCTCTCTCTCTCTCTCTCTCTCTCTCTCTCTCTCTCTCTCTCTCTCTCTCTCTCTCTCTCTCTCTCGTTTATCCTCTCCTTTCTCTCCTCTCCTCTCTGCACTTTCTTTTCTTCTTTTCTCTTCTCTATATTTTCCTTTCTCTTCACTCCCTGCCCCCTCCTGCCTACGCAATCTCCTAAGAATGTTTTTTTTCCTAGTTTCTTGTTATTCAATTTTCCTTTTTGTTGTCTTTCTTAATGTTCCTCCCCTCCCCCCTTCTCCTCAGGGCCTCTCTCCCTCTACCCTTTCCTTCCCTCCAGTCCCCTCCGCTCTTTCACCCCCTTCTCCTTCTCCTTCCCCCTCCTCCCTCTCCCCCATCTCCTCCCTCTCCCTTTCTCCCCTTTCCCCCTCCCTCCTCCCCCTTCTCCCTCTCCCCTTCTCTTCCCTTTCTCCCCTCCTCCCCCTTCTCCCTCCCTCTCCTCCTCCCCCTTCTCTTCCCTTTCTCCCCTACTTCCCCTTCTCCCTCCCTCTCCTCCTCCCCCTTCTCTTCCCTTTCTCCCCTACTTCCCCTTCTCCTTCTCTCCCTCCCCCTTCTCCCCCTCCTCCCTTTCCCTTTCTCCTCCCCCTTCACCTCCTTCTTCCCCCATCCCCGTCTCTCCCCCTTCTCCCTCCCCCCCTCCCCCCCTCCCCACAAGAAGATAAACCTTGCATGCTGTGTACATTTCACACCGCACTCGAGAAACAGTATCGGAATATCAACGATAAATAGTTTAATTAAGGAGGTACTTAAGCCCGGGCTCAGGCGAGGCATCGGTGCAACAAAAGCTCTGCAAATGATGATGATCTTACTTGCTTGCGTAACGCCCTTGCATGTAGTGTCTGAACGAGCGATCGGACGTCTCTGAGTGATAAGTTGTTTTGCAGTGAGTTCGGGAAAAGGGAGTCTAGCAATGTGGATTCATTATTTATTGCAGAGGAATTTTCTAGCAATGTTTTTTTTTCTTTCTTTCTTTTTTCTTTTTTTAGTTATGTTGCTTCAATTTGTCTTTTTTTTTCCAGTGGTTATTTTTTATGTTGATGGCGCTCCAGTTGGATATTTTATGTGATGGAATGTGTTTTTTTTTCTTTCTTTTCTTTTCTTTTCTTTTCATTTTTTTTTTCTTTTAGGTTTAAGTGTTAGTTCTGTGTTCCATTGTTTTTGTATCTGTCTTATTTTATGATATTCCGTTTTTTTATCGTTTTCCTTTGTTCTTCCATGATTCTTGTTTTCATTTTTCCATGTGCCAAATGCTTGTCTAACGTATTTTTTTTCTCTCTCTTTCTGCAGGTAGGGTTTATTTCGCAACCTATTCCTTGGAGCCATTGTAAGTACCTATGTGTAACTGTATATACCTGCACGTACTCATGCACATATACATGCACATGGACGAATACAAACAATTTAACAAACAAACCTCTATCTATCTCTCTATCTCTCTATCTCAATCTCTCTCTCTCTCTCTCTCTCTCTCTCTCTCTCTCTCTCTCTCTCTCTCTCTCTCTCTCTCTCTCTCTCTCTCTCTCTCTCTCTCTCAATCTCTCAATCTCTCAATCTCTCTTTCTCATTCTCTTTCTGTCTGTCACACACACACACATACACTCTCACTCACTCACTCACTCACTCACTCACTCATTCACTCACTCACACTCACGCATGTGTTTATACGTAATTGTATCAGATACAGGAAATTAATAGCGCATGAGGTGGATTGAAGTGAAGGATCAAGTAGGCGTACATAAGCGACCAATAGGAACCAGGAGGCTTCGAGGCAAGAGCGTCAAGACGGCGGAATGTGGGCGTGCGGGTGCGGGCGTGGAGGGCCCGCATGGAACCGGGTATGCGTGTGGGTGCGGGCGAGGCGGCCGCGCGGCGCTCGGCCATCGCCGTCGATAATAATTCACCGTCCTGCACACAATCCCCGTAACGAGTGTGTGCCCTTCTCCCCGTGCCCCCCCCACCCCACCCCACCTCCTTCCATGCCCTCCCTCCATACCCTCCTTCCTCTATGTCCTCCTCCTGGTCCTCCCTCCAGGTCCTCCCTCCTGGTCCTCCCTCCTTGCCCTGCCTCCAGGTCCTCCCTCTTTGCCCTGCCTCCAGGTCTTCCCTCCTTGCCCTCCCTCTATGCCCTCCCTCTATGCCCTCCCTCCATACCCTCCATCCTCTATGTCTTCCCTCCATGTCGTCTTCCTGGTCCCCCTTCCTTACCCTCCCTCGCCTTACACTTCTACTTCTCCTTCCTTCTTTCCATTTTTTAATCCCCTTCCCTATCTCCCCATCTCACCAACTCCCCATCTCCCCATCTCCCCATCTCCCCATCTCCCCATCTCCCATCGCCAGCCCGCTACCCTTCCCCTTTCCTCTCTCCTCCTCTCTCCTCCTCTCTCCTCCTCTCTCCTCCTCTCTCTCTTCCTCTTCTACTTCTACTTTACATTCTCCCTACCTATCCCTACCTATTCCTTCCCCCTCTCCCTTTTATCTCCGTTTCCTCTCCTCGGCAGTGAACGGGGAAACGAAAGCCGAATATAAAAAGAGAAGAGAAGAGAAGAGAAGAGAAGAGAAGAGAAGAGAGGAAGAAACAGGATGGATAGAGATAGAGAGAGAGAGGAAAGGAATAAAAATTAGGTGGTGGAAAGAGAGAGAGAGAAAAATATATATATATATATATGATAACATTAATGATGATGTAACAGCGATATTAGGAAAGGTGCTGGGAGATAAACAAGACAGCACTTGCGGGGATGCATTAAGAAACAGAGGAGGGAAGGGAGGGAGTCGGATGGGAGGGAGAGGGGGAAGGGGAGATGGAGGGGGGATCAAAGGGCTAACCACGCACACTCATACTCACTCATTACCCATTTGCACGCTTTAGACTCATCCTCATTTCCCTTGCTTAAGGGTATTGGGGGGAGGGGGGGGGAGTGGGTAAGGGATGGGTGGGTGGGTGGGTGGGTTCATGCACGTCTTTTCCCCTGGTGATTGGAGTCTGTGAACCTTCTTTTTTTTGGTGGGGTAGGGGGTGGGGGTGAGGGTGAGGCTACCTGTTGTCTGACAGTGATTCTGTTGTGTAAATCTTCCTGGTTCCTCCTGTCTGTGTGTGTATAGCTTCCGGAGGTGGTGTCTGTCTGTCTGTCTGTCTGTCTGTCTGTCTGTCTGTCTGTCTACCTGCGATGCATCTCGGGTCGACTAATTTGAAGATGAACTTCTGGTCCTGCCAAAGCTTCGAGGTGTATTAACCTAGACTTGCATTCGACCTGCGCTGTGACTCACTCGAGCCCTCGTGTCTGAAGTCTACTTTGGATTGGTCTCGTAGGCGACGTGGGTCTAGTCTTGGACTTCGCCCTCGCTTTATCACGTACTTTACCAGAGTCGTGAGTTTAAGTAATTAGTATGATTATTGTTATTATTATTATTATTATTATTATTATTATTATTATTATATATTTTTTCTTCTTTCTTTCTTTCTTTTCTTTTCTTTTTTACTTTTTTCTTTCTTTTCTTTTTTCTTTTTTTTTCTTTTTTCTTTTTTCTTTTTTTCTATTCTTTTCTATTCTTTTGTTTTTTTGAAGTATCGTAAATTCACCCGTCTTGTACTCTGACTTAGACCTAGATTGAAGTGCGTCTTATTTAAGTCATATTAATTTCAAGACTGAATTATTGTTTAGAAAGTCGTATCTAACGATCACGATTCTTAGCCTTTTTTTTTTTTTTTTTTTTTTTTGCTTGCTTCTCTTACAGTGGGGGGGGGGCGGTATTGTGACGTTGTGTTGTGTTGTTTTGTGTTGTGTTGTGACCTCGGCAGATCGTGAGGGTGTTTTGTAGGTCTCTTGTGTTTCAAGGTATAGACCTCTTTTCTTTCCAGTACTGGATGGTATTTTCGTCTTTCTTTCCTTTTCTCATCTTCATTTGACTCTCTGTGATTCGTATTTGGTCTTCTTCGTCTTTGCTTATTCCTTTTCCTCTTTCTTTTCATCTCCCTTTTCCCTTCCTCCTTCTTCTTCTTCTTCTTCTTCTTTATCACCATCACCACCACCATCATCATCATCATCATCATCATCATCACCATCACCATCATCATTACCACCATCATCATCATCATCATTATTACCACCACCACCATCATCACCATCATAATCTCTTCTTTCTTCTTCTTCTTTTTATTATTATTATTATTACCTAAGTCGTTCCAGAACACACAGGATACATGAGAGCAGTGTGATGTATCCCGGTGATGATGAACGGCCGCGTCAGTGCAACAGCGCTTGGATGACTGTGCCTCACTGATGAATTTTCGTGAGGTCGTAAAACACTTTTATTTCTCGTGCGATATTTAATAGGCGCTCATACTCGTGGCGACGCGACGTGACGCGACCCGACGAGACGCATGAGTCTCGATAGAGCGTGATGGAATAGTCCAGTGTATTGCGAAACAAACAGGGAAAGGGAAATAGGAAAAAATGATAAGGGTATTCCTCTGAAGGATGAGTGTGACAGGCCAATCAGTGTGTGTGTTTGTGTGTGTGTGTGTGTGTGTGTGCGTGCGTGCTCGGTGACCGTCGTTTGGGTGAGAGTGACAGGACCGTCATTAGGATAAGGGTGATAGGAACACGTCATTAGGATGTGTGTGTACCTGGCATCAAGACGTTCCGATAACATATCCGTTTGTTTGTTCTGGTGGCGATAGGGTTGGGGGGGAAGGGAGGGAGGGGGAGAGGATGAGGGAGGGGAGGGAGAGGGAGAGGGAGAGGGAGAGGGGAGGGAAAGAGGGGAAGGGATGGGAGGGGAGGGAGGGGGGTGGGGATGGGAGAGAAAGGGAAGGAAGGGGATGGGAAGGAGGGGAAGGGATGGGAGAGGGAGAGGGAGAGGGAGAGAGGGAGGGAGGGAGGCAGGGAGGGAGGGAGGGAGGGTAGGGGAAGGGAGGGTAGGGGAGGGGAGGGGAAGGTAGGGGGGGGGGGGGGAGGGGAGGGGAAGGAGAAGGGGGTATTGATTTGGGCGTCTTGGTTAGTCGTTTGTTGTTGTAGGGTGGTGTGTACTGCATGTCGTGTCTGTTGTTTGTTTTCTCCGGTAGGGCTTGGCGTGTGTTGGTATTGTATGCTTGTGATAGTGATGATGATGATAATGATAATGGTTGCAGTGAAATAGTGTCAGCGTAATGCTAACCGCAAAGATGCCCCCACAGGGCCCAGCGCCCCCTCTGTGTTTGTGCGTGTGCGTGTGTGTGTGTGCGTGCATGCATGCATGCGTGTGTGTGCATGTGTGCGCCCGCCCTGCCTTGCCTCTCCCTACGCGAGCAAGGGCATCTTAGAAGGTGCCTTCCATGCGGAAATTGCCACACACGGAATTAAGAGATCGTGACCGTACGTCGTTTTTTATGGTATAGCGCACGACACTTTATTGTGCCATTAATTCAGGGGTGAGCTTGTGTGGTGGGGAAGGGGTGAGGCGGATGAGGGGGGGAGGGGGGAGTAGGGTGACGGGTTTGTAAGGGAGGAGGGTGGGTGGGTGGTGTAAGGTTAATTCTCTTTCTCTCTCTCTCTCTCTCTCTCTCTCTCTCTCTCTCTCTCTCTCTCTCTCTCTCTCTCTCTCTCTCTCTCTCTCTCTCTCTCTCTTTCTCTCTTTCTCTTTCTCTCTTTCTCTCTCTCTCTCTCTCTCTCTCTCTCTCTCTCTCTCTCTCTCTCTCTCTCTCTCTCTCTCTCTCTCTCTCTCTCTCTCTCTCTCTCTCTCTCTCTCTCTCTCTCTCTCTCTCTCTCTCTCTCTCTCTCTCTCTCTCTCTCTCTCTCTCTCTCTCTCTCTCCCTCTCTCCCTCCCTCTCTCCCTCCCTCCCTCCCTCCCTCCCTCCCTCCCTCCCTCCCTCCTCCCTCTCCCTCTCCCCCTTGCTTGGTATGATATGAGAGTTAATTAGATTTTGCTTTGATGTGGTTGATATTTTTGCATTACCTTGCATAATTTTTTTTTCTGGGAAAGCAAAGGAAATGCAACTGACAGGGAAACCGAGACAAATTGCAAGATTTTGCAAGTTTTGACATGCATTATCGGATCCAACGTTGAGTAACGGAAGCAGAGGAAGAAGGCGGCATCCTGTAGGACTTTGTGGCAGATGAGGTTCTGAAAGCGCCAGTCCTGAGTGTGTTTTGCCACGATTGTTTTTAGAGGAGAATTAATTGCGCCGATTGTTGCAGGAAAGAAACAAATGAGGAAACCATTTTCTCTAAGCCTCTTGTGAGCCTTCCCCTCCTCCCTCCGGCTAAATCTTGAGCTCCAGTGATGTTGCAAGATTTGGGGGGGGGGACCTCTCGTTGCAAATCACACGTATACGTAAGATCGCTTGCGGGCGCACGCACGGGGACACAGGCGCGCGCGCACACGCACATATGCACACGCACATACATACATACACACATACACACACACATACACACACACACACACACACACACACACACACACACACACACACACACACACACACACACACACACACACACACACACACACACACACACACACACACACACACACACACACACACACAGAGTGAGTGAGTGAGTGAGTGAGTGAGTGATGGTGTGTTGTGTGTTGTGCGTGTGCGTGTGTGTGTATCCGAAATCAGAACCCCTTGCGCGCGGGCGGCGAGGAAGCGCTTCCCGAGTGACGCATCGGCGGTCGCGGCGCGGCGTGCGAGCAGCTCTCCCTCGGATGAGCGTCTCGGAGCCCAGTTTACCTCGCTCGGCGCACACTGATGCATTGATTACACGGATTTGCATAATATTGTGCAGATAGTGGGTTTGTCTAGCCCACGAGGCAAGGCGAGAGTATCGTGAACACTATTAGCTGTGAGTGATGTTGGTGGGCGCGTTCGTAGTTGGTTGGGCGGGCATTGTGTGGGTATATGGGCATGTGCGACGTATCGTACGTGCGCCAAAGGGCCAGGGACAAGAGTAGGGGGAGGGTCAAGGGGTCAAGGGGGCAAGGGGTAAGCGTATGGCCATTCGTAAAGGGGATGTGTGTCTGTCTCTCTCATTGGATTATTTGGATTTTTTCTTTCTTTCTTTCTTTCTCTGTTTGTCTGTGGGAATTACGGGGTTGATTTTTTAGTATGTGTGTGGCCTTGAGTTCATTGTTTAATGTGTGCGGCGCTTGCTTGGCTTGGTTCGCGTGTGGTTGATTGAGGTAAGAGGAAAGAGGGATGTTTGGTTTGATATATATACAGGTGTGCCACGGGGCTGTCGCTGCTTCCTCGTGGTAACGCGTGTAGTGTCTCATTTCCTATTGTATATTTAGTATGTTGTACAAGTAGAGCTATAATGTTTTGTTTGTTTGTTTGTTTGTTTGTTTGTTTGCTTGTTTGTTTTTTTGAATGCTGCCTCCCTGCCATCTGCCAGCTGCCTGCCTGC
>BOPN01000081.1:65000-80000 GCA_017312705.2 Penaeus japonicus
GAAAAATGGAGGACGGTCTTCGCATCTTCGCTTCGCCTCCCTTGGCCTGCTGCTACGCCGTGTGCGATGGCGAGAAATAAACGCGGGGAGACGAATTCGCGTTCGATCAAGCTGAGAGGAAATTGAAGTCTTTTTTTAGAAGATGATCTTGCGATGGGAAAAATAAGTCTTCTGGAAAATTCGGAGTCAGTGCCCTGCTCTTCTCCTTTCCCCCTCTCCCCCCTCTTCTCTCCCCCTCTTCTCTTTCCCCCTTTTCCCCTCTCCCCCTCTCCTCCTCTCCCCCTCTCCCCCTCTCCCCCACCACGAAGGGGGTTCGAAGACGAGAAACGAATGAAGAAATACAAGAGGAATGAATAGGTATGAAAGAGAAGCCTCAAAGAGGGGGGGGGGGGGATTCGAGAAAAAAAAATCCGAGTTGAATTTACTCGTTTCTCGAAAGTGCGAGAAACGAGTAAAAGTGCGAGTGAAATGAATGTGAGCGAAAGAGAAGAGATCGAAGAGAGAGAGAAAAAGAGACAGTCGAGCGAAATCCTCCCCTCCCCCCCCCCCACTTCTCCAGAAACGCGTTCATGCCCCCCTCCCCCCCCCACCATTTCTCCAGAAACGCGTCCATGCCCCCCTCCCCCCCCTCCCCCCAACAAGTAAGTGGCGTGCCGTAGCATTAGCAAGGAAAACCATTGGGTTAGATGCCTATTCCGCTCGGTGACTGCGAAGAAGCTACGCCGACGAAGGAGGAGAAGAGGAAGGGAGGGAGGGAGGAAGGAAAGAAAGAAGGAAGGAAGGAAATAAGAAGGAAAATAAGGAGGAAAATAAGGAAGGGAGGAAGGAAGAAGAAGGCTGCGAGGGGGGGGGACGAGACGATCGGCGAAGTGCGTCAGACGGAGGTAAGAAATATTGAATGAAAGATAATGACAGGATTTGTGATTTGAGAGAGAGAAAGAACATGAGAGAAAGAGAAAGAGAAAGAGAAAAAGAGAGAGAAAGGGTGTGAGAGCAAAAAAAAAAAAAAAAAAAAAACATATGGGCTAAGAAAATGAAAGTACGTTTTTGAAGGTTAGATATTATGAAGGAGAAGAAAGTAAGCGAGGGAATGGAAGGACTGGCGAATGTCATGCCAATAAAGTTTTTCGCCTGGACGGACTTGGAAAATTTGCCCTTTTTTTCTGTTAAGAGCCTTGAAAGAAGGTGGAGAGAGGGAGGCTGAAGGGAGGGGGTTGAGAGAAAGAGTGAGTGGGAGAGTGAGAGTGTGTGTGTGAGTGAGTGAGTGTGAGAGTGAAAGTGTGTGTGTGAGTGAGAGAGTGAGTGAGAGAGAGAGAGAGAGAGAGAGAGAGAGAGAGAGAGAAGGTCTAACAGGCAGACAGACTTAGTCTTCCATCCGATGCCTCATTTTCTTCGTCATCGTTTTATGGGTTTTTCTCTTTCCTCTTATCCTTTGGTATTTGTTCTTTGTTGTCTTCTTGGATGGTAAGGCCTTTGGTTGTTGCTTTTAGGTTTTATTGAACCTCTTCTTGGTCCTGGTTTCTTCTGTCTGTCCATTTTCATTTTCACTTTCACTTTCATTTTCATTTTCTCTCTTATTTTTGTTGTTGTTGTTCTCTTTTCGTCTTCTTCTTCTTCTCCTCTTTTTTCTTCTTTTTCTACCTCTCCATCCCCATCATCCCCTTCCTTATCTTACTCGTCCTCCTTCTTCGCCCTCTTCTCCTTCTCCTCTTTCTCGTCCTCCTCCTTCTCCTTCTCCTCCTCCTCCTCCTCCTCCTCCTCCTCCTCCTCCTCCTCCTCCTCCTCCTCCTCCTCTTCCTCCTCTTCCTCTCCCCCCCTCCTCTATATCCCCCTTCCTTCCACCTCCCCCAAGATGATTTCTATCTTTCCATCTTTCTCCTCTCCCTCCATCTTTCTTATTCACAAGGAGATACATCAGGCGTGATTGTCAGTGCTTTTCTTTTTTTCTTCTTCTTCAAAGATGAGCGTTTGTGTCTGCTTGCTTTTGATCTGTCTCTTTCCTTCTTTCTTTCTTTCTTTCTATCTTTCTATCTTTCTATCTATCTTTCTTTCTTTCTGTTCTTGTCTTCTGTTTACCAAAGCGGAATGAAAACACACACTGAGAACCAGAGCGGGCCGCCCGACAAAACCATGTACGCGACACGCTCTGAAAAATCTCCTTCTCCGAGAGCCTTTTAAGCCTTGAGAGCAGGACAGGACACGGCACGTCACGGGGATGCTGTGCTGTGCATGAGGGAGTTTTTGTGGCTCCCTTTTTTTTTTTTTTTTTTTTTTTTTTTTGCGCGCGGGATAATCTGTTCCTTCCGCGGACATGTGGGTACGAGGAGTGAGGGAGAGGGAGGGGGAGGGGGAGAGGTGAGGGTATGGGAGAGGGGGAGGGAGAGGGAGAGGGAGAGTGGGAGGGAGAGGGGGAGAGGGAGAGGGAGAAGGAGAAAAAGAGGGCATCGAGCGAAAGAAAGAAAGAAAGGGAAAGAGATGAATAGAAAGATGTAGAAACCGAGATGTGTTGCTTCTGAATTTGTTTTGATTCCTTGTGTTGTCTCTTTTCTTTTCTTTTTTTCTTTTTTCGTTTTTGTTTTTTTTTCTGGGGACTGAGTTTGGATCCCATGGACTGGGAGAAATATCATGTGATTATGAATTTGTTAACCGTTGCGATGTCAGACGGTTTTGTTTTTTTATAGGTCGGTCGTGTGTATGTATGCACGTGAGCTCGCATTACTTCCCCTACCTTCGTTGAAGCAGAGAGAGCGAGAGCGAGAGAAAGATGGACAGAGAGAGAGGGAGAGAGAGACAGAGACAGAGCGTGTGAAATTGCATTCTATAACTAAACAAAATGGAAATACAATCCGATACGAGATAAGTCGAGAGAGAGAGAGAGAAAGAGAGAGAGAGAAACAGAGAGAGAAACAGAGAAAGAGAAAGAGAAACAGAGAGAGAAAGAGAAAGAGAGAGAGAAAGAAAAAAGAGAAAGAGAGAGAGAAACAGAGAGAGAGAGAGATATAGAGATAGAGATAGTGATAGAGAAACAGAGAAACAGAGAAAGAGAATCGAGACTCGCCCCGAGCGAAGAGCCAGGCCATTACAGACGGGTGTATGCGGGCGTCCCCGTCTGGAAGGGCGTGCGTCTCGAAGTGGGCGGGCTCCAGCAGGAGGGATGCCTCTACCGCGGGTCACGCTCGGCTTGCGTTGCAGGTCGGAGAGAAGCCTCCTGGGAAGCCCTGGGTCGCGTCCCAGGGAAGGCGCGGGCGTGAGACAAGCCCATGCGATCCCCAGTGTCCCGTTACGGGCCTTCTGTTCCCTCCCCCCTCCTGTCTCCCGCTCTACGCTTTCTCCCCCTTTTTTTCCCTCCTTACCTCTTACTTCATCCATTTCTCCTTCCCCCTATCTCCCTCTCTCACCCTCTCTGTCCCTCTCTTTTCTCTCTTCCTCTCTCTTCCTCTTTCTTCCTATCTCTCCCTCTCTCACCCTCTCTCTTCCTCTCTCTCCCTTCATTTCTCTATTCGTCTCTCTACCTTCATCCCTCCCTCCCCCTCCCCCCCTCCCCCCCTCCCCCCCCCCTCTCCCCCTCCCTCCCTCCCCTCTCCCCCTCCCTCCCTCCCCTCTCCCTCCCCTCTCCCTCCCTCCCTCCCTCCCTCCCTCCTCTCTCCCTCTCTTCCCAGACTATGAAGGTGGCATTTTTTTTCGTCTCGGGATAAACATTAAACATTAGGGCCAACCGCCGGTGTGCCTGTCTCTTGGTAATGCCTCTAATGCCTCTAATGCCTCTGCCTCCGCTTTCCCCGAGTTATTCTTCCTCTCCTTCTTCTTTCTTTCTTTGCTTTTCTTTTATTTGTGCATTTTGTCCTCTGCCTCCGCTTTCTCCGAGTTATTCTTCTTCCTCTCCTTCTTCTTCTTTCTTTCCTTTGCTTTTCTTTTATTTGTGCATATTCTCTCTGCCTCCGCTTTCTCCGAGTTATTCTTCCTCTCCTTCTTCTTTCTTTCTTTCCTTTCTTTTATTTGTGCATTTTCTCTCTGCCTCCGCTTTCTCCGAGTTATTCTTCCTCTCTTTCTTCTTTCTTTCTTTGCTTTTCTTTTATTTGTGCATTTTGTCCTCTGCCTCCGCTTTCTCCGAGTTATCCTTCCTCTCCTTCTTCTTTCTTTCGTTCCCTTTCTTTCATTTGTGAATTTTGTTTCTGCCTTTGAGAAGTGGATTAAGCTTTTCCGTTACATGTTGGAAAAAAAATTATGTATTTGTAATGTTTTAGGTGTATTCGATTTGTTTCCGTCCTGTTTCCTGTCTGGAAAGAGTCGGGGAACAGGAAGTGAAAAAGAGAAATTGAAATAAATGAGAAATGAAAGGAGAAATGAGGAACAGGAAGTGAAAATGAGAAATTGAAATAAATGAGAAATGAAATGAGAAATGAGGAACAGAAAGTGAAAATGAGAAATTGGAATAAATGAGAAATGAAATGAGATGAAAGGAGAAATAAGGAACAGGAAATGAATATGAGAAATTGAAATAAATGAGAGAAATATCGAAGAATTTTCGTTACTATCGCTGAGACTATATATATATATATTTTTTTTTTCTTCTTCTTCTCGCGTTTTTCTGCTATGAGATATGGGACGTTGAAAGTAGAGGGGGAGGGAGGGAAGGGGGGAGGGAGGAGGGAGGAGGGAAGGAGGGAAGGTCACAAATGTGGTAATCTGTGTCGCTATTGTTGTTCGGAGAAAATATTTCAGGCTGTAACACTCGTGGGAGAATGGACACAATTTGCATATGGTCATTTTTTCCCCCTGGAGAACGAGGCAGATTTTTGTAGGAATAATCGTGGTGAAATTTTTGGAAGGGTTTGGTCAGTTTTTTTTTTTTTTTTTAATTATTATTATTTCTCCTCCACTCTCGCCCTTCGTCTATCTATCTATCTATCTGTATAAGTATTTCTATATATTCACATTTTTCTGCCTCTCCCCTTCCTTCTCCCTCTCCCCTTCCTTCTCCTTCTCCCTCTCCCCCTCCTTTTTCCCTCTCCACCCCCCACCCAGTCCCCCATCCCCACACCCCCTTCACCGCCTGTGTCTGTCTGGGTGTCTCCGAAAATCTCCCACGGGTTGCTGCTGCGGGCGTCTTGTGGCTCGCATATCCAAACCCAGTGCCTCGGCCTAGTAACAAGAGAGCTTTGCGATCGCATATATTTTTTTTCCTGGTATTTCCTTTAGCCGTTTTGAGCGTATTTTTTTTTCTCCTTCTTCTTCTTCTTCTTCTTCTTCTTCTTCTTCTTCTTCTTCTAATGCTTATTAGATTAGCGCCATTTTCGTTGTGTGTCATGCGTGGTCTAGGTTAGGTTAGCCTTGAGCCTCGTTCTTCAGGTGAAGGAGTTGTTGAGTGCAAGTGCCATGTACATTTCGAGGAGGACCGACCTGTCACTCGCTAATGGTGCCTAATGTGCCCCTTTTCTCTCCTCGTGTCCTTCTGCTTCGCTCTCTCTATTTCTCTCGCTTTTGATTTATCGCCGTTTTTTCATTCCATTTCCAGCTGGACCTCTTCGTCTTCGGTTTCCCCTTTTTCGGTTATCAATCATTTTCTTCGTTATTTCTCCATTTTCATTTACTCCTCTTAGTTTGCGTGTTTTTACCTTGCCCTCGACTCATCTATTTCTCTAGCTTTTCCCCCATTTATTTCCACTTCCGCTTCTTCCTCTGTGTATCTTTTTCTTTCTTGTGTTCATGGTGTTTACCGTTACCTATCTCTTTCTGATCTTTGTCTTGATTTGTTTTCTGGTTTCGTATTTTCCTTTCTTGTTTTTTTTTTCATCTTTTTTTCTTTCTCTTGTGAAACCAGTTGCTCGTGTGCTCATGTGCAGGAGAGACACCATATCATCACACCCATATCACTTAATTGCAATGAAAAATGAGGAACAATCGTGATGGATAGGCCTAGATTCTCTCTCTCTCTCCTTCTCCTCCTCCTTCCTCCTTCTCCTCTTCTACTTTTACTACTTCTACTACTACTACTACTACTACTACTACTATTATCTATTCTTCTTCTTCTTCTTCATCTGCTTCTACCTCCTCCTCCTCCTCCTCCTCTCACTACCCCCATCCCTCCCTCCCTCCCTCCCTCTCTCCCTCTCCCTCTCCCTCTCCCTCTCCCTCTCCCTCTCCCTCTCCCTCTCCCTCTCCCTCTCCCTCTCCCTCTCCCTCTCCCTCTCCCTCTCCCTCTCCCTCTCCCTCTCCCTCTCCCTCTCCCTCTCCCTCTCCCTCTCCCTCTCCCTCTCCCTCTCCCTCTCCCTCTCCCTCTCCCTCTCCCTCTCCCTCTCCCTCTCCCTCTCCCTCTCCCTCTCCCTCTCCCTCTCCCTCTCCCTCTCCCTCTCCCTCTCCCTCTCCCTCTCCCTCTCCCTCTCCCTCTCCCTCTCCCTCTCCCTCTCCCTCTCCCTCTCCCTCTCCCTCTCCCTCTCCCTCTCCCTCTCCCTCTCCCTCTCCCTCTCCCTCTCCCTCTCCCTCTCCCTCTCCCTCTCCCTCTCCCTCTCCCTCTCCCTCTCCCTCTCCCTCTCCCTCTCCCTCTCCCTCTCCCTCTCCCTCTCCCTCTCCCTCTCCCTCTCCCTCTCCCTCTCCCTCTCCCTCTCCCTCTCCCTCTCCCTCTCCCTCTCCCTCTCCCTCTCCCTCTCCCTCTCCCTCTCCCTCTCCCTCTCCCTCTCCCTCTCCCTCTCCCTCTCCCTCTCCCTCTCCCTCTCCCTCTCCCTCTCCCTCTCCCTCTCCCTCTCCCTCTCCCTCTCCCTCTCCCTCTCCCTCTCCCTCTCCCTCTCCCTCTCCCTCTCCCTCTCCCTCTCCCTCTCCCTCTCCCTCTCCCTCTCCCTCTCCCTCTCCCTCTCCCTCTCCCTCTCCCTCTCCCTCTCCCTCTCCCTCTCCCTCTCCCTCTCCCTCTCCCTCTCCCTCTCCCTCTCCCTCTCCCTCTCCCTCTCCCTCTCCCTCTCCCTCTCCCTCTCCCTCTCCCTCTCCCTCTCCCTCTCCCTCTCCCTCTCCCTCTCCCTCTCCCTCTCCCTCTCCCTCTCCCTCTCCCTCTCCCTCTTCCTCTTCCTCTCCCTTTCCCTCTTCCTCTCCCTCTCCCTCTCCTCCCTTTCCTCTCCCTCTCCTCCCCTTCCTCTCCCTCTCCCTCTTCCTCCCTATCCCTCTCCCTCTTCCCCCTTCCTCCCTATCCTCTCTCCTTTTCCCCCTCCTCCTGATGCTTTTCCGATAGCATTGGTGGGTGGGGGGGGGGGGGGTATAGGGAAGGTAGAGGGGAAGGAGAGGGGAGGGAGAGGGCTTAGTTGACTTCACCCCCACCTCCCCCCTCTCCCCTCCCCAACTCCTAAACCCCCTAGAAGAGGTGTCCAAGGTGTGTTGTCTTTTACCTTTAGTCTGATAAGGTGGTCGCGTTTGTGTACAAAACAGATGATTTGTGCCCTTGGGCGTGTACACTTTTTTTTCCCTTTGTTTGGGCGATTGAGAAGAAAGAATATAGTGCGGAGTGTTCATGAGTACTTTGTAAGGCATTACGTTGATTCTTACGTTCTTACATTCCTCGTTTTGCATTGAGGTGGGGGGTCTTAGAGAGAGAGAGAAAGAAAGAAAGAAAGAAAGAAAGAAAGGTAAGAGAGAGAGAGAAAGAAAGAAAGAAAGAAAGAAAGGAAGGAAGGTGAGAGAGAGAGAGAGAGAGAAGGGCGAGAGGGAGAGGGAGATTGATGAGAGAGAGAGAGAAAGAAAGGAAGAGATAAACAGAAAGAAAGGAAGAGAGAATAGAGAGAGAGAAAGAAAGGAAGAGATAAAGATAAAAAGAAACGAAGAGAGAGAGAGAGAGCGAGAGACAGACAGAGCCAGAGACAGAGACAGAGACAGAGACAGAGACAGAGACAGAGACAGAGACAGAGACAGAGAGAGGGAAGGGAGGACGAGGCATGTCGGCGGCAACCAACCAACCAACCAACCAACCAACCCGAGCGCCACGGCCGTACGGCGTACCGACAGGCATCAGGCCTTCCGCGGGCGCTGCCACAGGCCCCCGCTATCGAGTTATCGGTTGCTAGAAGTCCCCGGAGGAAGGCAGAGCCCGCATGCCGCGGATTCCTCGGAAGGACCTCCCTCTGCTGTGTGGGGTTTATTATTATTCTTCGTCTTCTTCGTGTTCCTCTTCTTCTTCTTCGTCCTCTTCGTATTCTTTTTCTTCTTCGTCTTCTTCTTCTTCTTCCTCTTCGTCCTCTCCTTATTCGTCTTCTTCTTCGTCTTCGTCTTCGTATTCCTCTTCTTCTTCTTCATCTTTTTCATATTCCTCTTCTTCTTCGTCTTCTTCTTCTTCTTCTTCTTCTTTGTGTTCTTCGTGCTCTTTGTCACCGTCTGCATCATCATCGTTTTATTATTATTATTTTTTTTTTTTTTTTGTTATGATTGTTCTTCGTCTTCGTCTTCACCATTAGCATTTTATGCTCGCGTTCTCTCTCTCTCTCATTCTCTCTCTCTCTCTCTCTCTCTCTCTCTCTCTCTCTCTCTCTCTCTCTCTCTCTCTCTCTCTCTCTCTCTCTCTCTCTCTCTCTCTCTCTCTCTCTCTCTCTCTCTCTCTCTCTCTCTCTCTCTCTCTCTCTCTCTCTCTCTCTCTCTCTCTCTCTCTCTCTCTCTCTCTCTCTCTCGCCCTCCTCTCTTTCTCTCCTTCTCTCCTTCTATCCTTCTCTGCTTCTCCCTCCCTCCCCCTTTCCCTCTCCCTCCCCCTCCCCCTCCCCCTCCTTCCCTCCCTCCTCCCCTCTTCCTTCTTCTCCTTCTACCTCTTTCTCTTTCTCTTCCTCTTCCTCCCTCTCTTCCTCCCTCCCTCCCTCCCTCCCTCCCTCCCTCCCTCTCTCTCTCTCCCTCCCTCTCTCCTCTCTTCCTCCCTCCCTCTCTTCCTCTCTTCCTCTCTTCCTCTCTCCTTCTCCGTCCCTACCCCGTCCCTCCCTACCCCGTCCCTCCCGGAGGCGTGGCCGCTTGGCTCGGCCGAGAAGTGGCCCAGTTTATCCGCGCGGCGAGGGTGTTTTGACCACTTTATTGGGACGGCGAGCTTTGGCTTCCTCCATTATTGAGACGATAACACGTGTGTGACCATTGTCTTGCCGGGCCGATGCATGTTGGCCTCGTATTGGCTTGCAGTGCTTTGATTTGGCGGATAAGGAGGAGGTGTTTGTTTGGCCGAGCCGGGGAAACGGGCAGGGTAGGGAAGGGTATTGCTGTGATTAAGCGGGTTGCTCTCTGCATTGTTTTGATGGGATTTTTGTTGGGATTTCTCTCTCTTTTTTTTATTTCTCTCGATCTCTCTGCCTGTCTCTTTCTTTTTCTCTCTCTGTCTCTGTCTCTGCCTGTCTCTTTCTCTCTCTCTCTCTGTATCTGTCTGTCTCTTTCTCTCTCTCTCTGTCTGTCTCTTTCTCTCTCTCTCTGTCTGTCTCTTTCTCTCTCTCTCTGTCTGTCTCTTTCTCTCTCTCTCTCTCTCTCTCTCTCTCTCTCTCTCTCTCTCTCTCTCTCTCTCTCTCTCTCTCTCTCTCTCTCTCTCTCTCTCTCTCTCTCTTTCTTTCTCTCTCTTTCTCTCTCTTTCTTTCTCTCTCTCTCTCTCTCTCTCTCTCTCTCTCTCTCTCTCTCTCTCTCTCTCTCTCTCTCTCTCTCTCTCTCTCTCTCTCTCTCTCTCTCTCTCTCTCTCTCTCATTTTCGCATTCTACCCGTGGCAGTGTAGCCAATCGAGAACATGGCGCGAAATTTGAACTCTTGATCCTGATCGTGTGAACAATGAAATCGTAAATTAAAGGTTTGTGTCTGGCATGCGCGAGTGAGGGACCGCGGCATTTATGCTGCTGGACCTCTCTTTCTTATTCTCTCCTTCTTCTATCTTCCTGGTTTTAATTATTTGTGATTTTGTGTATTTTTTTTTTATTTTTGCCAACTACATGTATGTATGTATGTTTTTTTTTCTTTTTTTTTGCCGCCGCTGAAAGGAAATCCACAGGTATCACTGAGCTTTAGCGGCTCGTGTCACCCACCGGCGTAGGTATGCCGTGTTCCCGTGGCACTAAGGGGGGAGCGGGGAGGAAGGGGGGGGGGCGCGTGCCAACATGGAGACTCAAAGGAAGGGAAGGGAAGGGAATCGCCGAAACACCTGCGACCTTGGGACACGGGGGGTGGATGGGCGGGGTGGGAAGGGAGGGGGAGAGAGCGAGAGAGAGAGAGAGAGAGAGAGAGAGAGAGAGAGAGAGAGAGAGAGAGAGAGAGAGAGAGAGAGAGAGAGAGAGAGAGAGAGAGAGAGAGAACAAGAGAACGAGAGCAAGAGAGCGAGAGCAAGAGAGCGAGAGAGCGAGAGCAAGAGAGCGAGAGCGATAAGAAATTATTCTCCTCTTAATTTATTTTGTTTTCCATCAATACCGATTGCCGAGCGTTCTCATAATACATATTTCTCTCGTTTCAGGTTTGTTTCTTCGACATCGCTTACGTCAGTCTCGGGGGCCGACGTCGAGAAATGGGCGTGGTAATGTATTCTTTAAAGTATTCACATTACGAAGGACAAAGTACAAAGTACACGTATAGGCTACTTCATGCTTAGTCTTGTACCTGCACAAATAGGTCCACAAGCGAGTGTGTGTATGGTTCGGTGTGTACGCATGGTTCTGTGTGTTTGCATGGTTCTGTGTGTATGCATGGTTCTGTGTGTATGCATGGTTCTGTGTGTACGCATGGTTCTGTGTACGCATGGTTCTGTGTACGCATGGTTTTGTGTGTTTGCATGGTTCTGTGTGTTTGCATGGTTCTGTGTACGCATGGTTTTGTGTGTACGCATGGTTCTGTGTGTACACATGGTTCTGTGTGTACGCATGGTTCTGTGTGTACGCATGGTTCTGTGTGTATGCATGGTTCTGTGTGTTTGCATGGTTCTGTGTGTTTGCATGGTTCTGTGTACGCATGGTTTTGTGTGTACGCATGGTTCTGTGTGTACACATGGTTCTGTGTGTATGCATGGTTCTGTATGTACGCATGATTCTGTGTGTACGCAGGTAGACGACACCAAGGAAAGATGTGGTGTGCATTTATATAAATTTTTCGCCCTCGGATGTCGGGGGAGGGGGGGGGGCTGACGCAGCCCGTCCGAGCGGATGCTACTTCTCAAAAGCGCGAGAAGGCTTCTCTCGTAGTCTCTTTTCCCTTCTCTTCGAGTCTTGTCCGAGACGCCCCTGCGCGGCGCCTTTTGCATATTCCTTGATTCTGGCGCGCGCGCGCTCGGGGTCCGGACCTCCCAAGACCGCTGGCGGGCCGGCCGGGAATATTGAGTGTGATTACAATGATCAGGCGAGGCGCTCTCAGCTGGCTGGGTTTATGTGATGGCGTCACACCCGTGCCTGCCTGCCTGGCTGCATTGTGCTCGGCCCATGGCTGCGTTGGGGTCGTGCGCGGGACCCCCTTGGTGCATTGGGGTCGTGCTGGGACACTGGCTGCATAGGGGTGGTGCTCGGTACCTTTTGGTGCATTGGGGTCGTGCTGGGACACTGGCTGCATTGGGGTCGGCCCATGGCTGCGTTGGGGTCGTGCTGGGACACTGGCTGCGCGGGACCCCTTGGTGCATTGGGGTCGTGCTCGAGACCCCTTGGTGTACTGGGGTCATGCTGGGACCCCTTGGTGCATTGAGGTCGTGCTTGGGTCCCTCTGGCTTTGGCCGTTTCGTATTGCCACCCTCGCATCCCCCGGAGACCCGGCTCAAAAGACTGCTGAACGTTGATGACAATGATAGTTATAGAAATGATGATAATGGTGATGATAATACTAAGGATAATAATGATGATGATGATGATGATGATGATGATGTTGTTGATGATAAAAGCATAAAGGATATTATTGATCTTGAGGGAGAGGGTAATAACAATAACAGAGTAATCTAATCGGAATCATAATAGCAATGATAATGATACGAATAGCAATAACAATAACAGTAATAATAGCAACAAACAACAACATCGGTATTTATGGCAAGTAGTAGCAATAGGAATGATAATGATAGTAATTATAATAACGATAATGATGATGATAGTGACGAAAATGATAATAAGAATAATGATACAAATGACGATGATAGTAATGATGATGATGATAAGAATAAAGATACCGATGATGAGGCTAACGATGATAATAAACACCGGCGACAAAAACGAAGATACAAATTACTTGAAGACAAGACGCGCGCCCCAATCCCAGCTGGTACCTTTGCCTTTGGTCTCTGCTCTGAGGTGACGCAGCCTCGACCTCCTCGTCACCACCTGCCCTCCCAGATGGCGCGTCCCTTCCCAGATGGTGGTGCGTACTCTTCTTCTACGCCTCCTTGGCCACCTCTTTAGCAGCAGGGTGTTGTGCTCAGGAGGGCGTGGTGGGCGGTGGGGTGGGGGGGTCGAGGAGGGCGAGGGGGACGAGGGGAGGGCTAGGGGGGAGGGGGAGGGGGGGAGGGGAGGGGGATACCAATGTGGTAGAGAGTTATCCCTGCCATTAAAATGATTAGCTTAATGAAAACCTTTGAGCGGTCTATATTTACCCGCAGTTTGTGATCTCCTCCATCTCCTCCGTGCGTTTTCCATCCCGCGCACGGGCTGGCTGTCTTCATTATCAGGTCGGGGGCAAGACAGCGCCGAGCCACGTCCTCGCTCTTTGGCCGACCATCCAGCCTCTTCCCTAGGGGGACTTCGCCCTTATCGCCCGGAAGGTTCTTGGGCGGTGTCGTGGCGGCGTTTTGATTATGCTTAAGTTAGGGTTCAGTGTTGGAGGAAGGGGGGAGGGAGGGGGTGGAAGGAGTGGGGGGGGGGGGCACGGGACAGGGTGAATGTTGGCAGGGTGTGTCATCACTATCATCGTAACGGCAGCGATGTCACACTCATCATGCGCGTGGCCATCATCATGCTGCTCCTCCTCCTGTCATGCTCGCAGCGACGGCTATCATAGATGCACCACGTGTATAGTCACCACACTCATGTCCTGCTTCTCTCTCTTCCCCCCCTCCCCTCCTCCCCCTCCCCCCTCCATTTCCCCTCCCCCTCCCCTCCCCCTCTCCCCCTCTCCCCCTTCACCTCATCATGCACGTCATCGCCATCGCCAGCATCCCCCACTCACCTCCCTCCACGTCGCCGCCGCCGCCATGCACATCAACGCCGCCACGCAAACGTCGTGTCTATTCTTGATTGGCTGGCGGTGCGGCTGTGATTCTGAGAATAGACGGCGCTGGCTCGAGCCCAACGCCTTACCTGCCTTCTGTCGCCATAACACCGCCCCTTAACGTGCTGCCGGCCCTTAGACTGGGGGCCTCACTACCCCCTGTTCCCCCATTTCCCCCTCCCCCTTCTTCCCCCCCCCCTCTCTCCTTCCTCTCTCTTCTCTTCTCCCTCTTCTTTCTCTTCTTCCTCTCCTTCCTCTTCTCGTTCTCCTTCTTCTTCTCCCTCCTCTTCCTCTCCTCCCTCTTCTCCCTCTCCTCCCTCTCCCCATTCCCTTTCCAAAATTTCCCCGTTCTCCATTTCCCAGTTCCCATATTCATCCTCTCCACGTTCCCCATTTTACCATTCCCCCATTCCCTTCTCTACCCCCCCCCTTTTTATTAATGGCGTGGTGCCGCTCCCTCAGATGTCGTCTTGCGTTACGGCGGTGTGCGTCGGTGTCCCTAGGCCGTGCGTTCACCCGCCCTGTGATTGTGTGTTCGATGCTTGTATGTATGTTAACTAAAGACAAAACATTGCCAGCTACAAAATACAGGGAACAAACCATAACAATTTTGTGAACCCTTTGACTTCATGAGAAAAAAAGTGACGTTTGGACGTAGGCAAGTGAGAGCCAACGGGGGGGGGGGTGTATGTAAGCAATGGAAGGGTAGGTTAGGTCTTGGAAAGATGTATGTATGTATGTATGGCCTGTGTGCAAGCGAACCTTCTTCTTGGCATCTCCCTTTTTATACGCGATCGCTTATTTATCTTAATCTATTTTTTTAATCTATTTAATCTATTCGTGATAAAAAAAAATATATATATATATTTTTTTTATTACGAGGCACTTCTTGGCTCCTGTCTCGTTGGCGGGAAATAGCTTTATCCCGCGCGTATATCTTGACTGCATGCGGTCGGTTGCAGGCTGTCATGCTTGCTTGTCATTTAGAAACAAAATGTTACTCTTATCTGGAGAACATTTCTGCCACCATGTGGAAAAAAAATGTTGGGAGAGGCGTGGCACGGGGGGGAGGGGAGGGGAGGGGAGGGGAGGGGCAATGTCTAAAACATGTATAAAACATGCCTAAAGTCGCGGCGCCATCTATCTGTTTTCTTCCATCTGAATGTTTATTTTCATACGGGCGCCAAATGCTCCTTCGGCGACATCGTGTGGCATGGCGTCTTCAGAGAAAGATAGGGGTGGGGTAGGGGGATGGACGGGAGGGATGAGGGGTAAGGGAGTAGCGTGGAGGGGGGGAGGGGGGTATGTGTGTGCTTGGGGACTTACGCAATGCAGGTGTCACTGGGTGCTTTCCTTCCTGAATGGAGAGGGTTGGAAAGGAAAGCAAGGAAATTAGGAATAAGACGAAGAGGAGGAGGAAGTAGAAGAGCAGCAGCAGCAGAATGAAAGAGAAAAGGAAGAGGAGGAGTAGGAAGAAGAAGAAAAAAGAAGAAGAAGGAAGAGGAAGAAAAAGAAAAAGAAGAGGAAGAAGAAAAAAGAAGAGGAAGAAGAAGAAGAAGAGGAGGAAGAAGAAGAGGAAGAAGAAGAACAGCAACAACAACTAGAAGAAGAAAAGAAAGACGAAAAGGGGAAAGCGAGATAAGAAAATGATCCTGAGGCGGAGGCAGGTGAGGGAACGCAGTGAATTGTAGGTTATCGCACGACAAAGATTAAGAGTCGGAGATAAGGAGATAAGGAGAAATTGATAAGACGAAGAGAGGGGGGCGGGGAGAGAGAGAGAGAGAGAGAGAGAGAGAGAGAGAGAGAGAGAGAGAGAGAGAGAGAGAGAGAGAGAGAGAGAGAGAGAGAGAG
>BOPN01000081.1:85000-92500 GCA_017312705.2 Penaeus japonicus
CTCGCTCGCACGTCACACGAGCCACGAGCACGGGACGCAAGAGGCAGGTGTCTGCGGGCGGGGAAATGAGGCGGGCGATGCGTGCGCCCGCGACAGGTAAATGCGAAGGTAATGGGCGCTCGTACGGGATATTTATATGCGGTTTGACGGGCGGACATGCAGGCTCCGCCGCGCTCGCACGATTGGGGGGGAGGGGGGTATGTGCAGAGGGGTAGGGCGTGTGGGCACTGGGCAGGGTATGGGCAGAGGGGGTAGGTGAAGGGTTAAATGGAAGAGTGTAGGGTAGGGTATAGGTGGAGAGGATAGGGGCGTGGGTACTGGCTAGGGTATGGGTGGAGTGGGTAGGAGAGGGTGATATTGGCACTGTATAGGGTATGTATGGGCAGAGAAAGGGGAATGTAGGCATTAGGAGGGTGGGGCGAAGGTGGGGGGGGTAAGGGAATAGGGTTAGGAGGGGAGGGGGAAGTGAAAGGCTATGGCTGTGGGCGCTAGACAGGGTATGGACGGAGAGGGGGGAGGGGGGCAAGGGGAAGGAGGTGTGGTAGGGTATAAATGGAGGAGTTGGGGGGGGGGGGGTTGGAGATCGGTAGATGATGGGGAGGGTATGGGAAGGTTAACAGGGGAGAGGGAGGGCGACAGGGCATGAAGGAGAGGCAGGGTATGGTAGGGGCGCGGAGGGAAGGCCTCTGAAGGGACGAGGAGAGGCTGCGATTGCCTGTTGGAGGGGGGGGGGGGGGGTGGCACTCTCTTTTTCCTTCTCTCTCTCTCTCTCTCTCTCTCTCTCTCTCTCTCTCTCTCTCTCTCTCTCTCTCTCTCTCTCTCTCTCTCTCTCTCTCTCTCTCTCTCTCTCTCTCTCTCTCTCTCTCCTTCTCTCTCTCTCTCTCTCCTTCTCTCTCTCTCTCTCTCTCTCTCTCTCTCTCTCTCTCTCTCTCTCTCTCTCTCTCTCTCTCTCTCTCTCTCTCTCTCTCTCTCTCTCTCTCTCTCTCTCTCTCCGCTCTCTCTCTCTCTCTCTCTCTCTCTCTCTCTCTCTCTCTCTCTCTCTCTCTCTCTCTCTCTCTCTCTCTCTCTCTCTCTCTCTCTCTCTCTCTCTCTCTCTCTCTCTCTCTCTCTCTCTCTCCTTCTCTCTCTCTCTCTCTCTCTCTCTCTCTCTCTCTCTCTCTCTCTCTCTCTCTCTCTCTCTCTCTCTCTCTCTCTCTCTCTCTCTCTCTCTCTCTCTCTCTCTCTCTCTCTCTTTCTGTCCTTCTCTCTCTCTCTCTCTCTCTCTCTCTCTCCTTCTCTCCTTCTCTCTCTTTCTGTCCTTCTCTCTCTTTCTGTCCTTCTCTCTCTCTCTCTCTCTCTCTCTCTCTCTCTCTCTCTCTCTCTCTCTCTCTCTCTCTCTCTCTCTCTCTCTCTCTCTCTCTCTCTCTCTCTCTCTCTCTCTCTCTCTCTCTCTCTCTCTCTAATCCCCTTCTCCATCTCCTCCTCTTCCTGCGATGTGTTTATCCCGCGTGTAGTTTTCCCACGGCGGGCGTCGAGGATGGCCTCCTCTGCTGCCCTTTTTTCGTCGCCGCGCCCTTGGGTTCCCCAGCCTCCTTCGGCGGGCCAAGAAAGTGCTCGGCCGCTTCTCGGTAAAGGTGTGGAGGTTTAGGTTTCATTTTTGCCTCTTCCGATCCTCTTCTTTTTGTTTTTCTTTCTTTTTTTCCCTCAATTCGAAGTGATGAGTCTTTTTTTTCTTTTTTTTCCTCAATTCGAAGTGATGAGTTTTTTTTTCTTTTTTTTCCTCAATTCGAAGTGATGAGTTTTTTTTTCTTTTTTTTCCTCAATTCGAAGTGATGAGTCTTTTTTTTCTTTTTTTTCCTCAATTCGAAGTGATGAGTTTTTTTTTCTTTTTTTTTTTTTTTTTCCTCAATTCGAAGTGATGAGTCTTTTTTTTTTTCCTTTTTTTTCCTAAAATCGAAGTGATGAGTCCTTTTTTTCGGTGTTGAAAAGGGTATTTACGTCCTCCAGAAGATAGGGTAGGGAATTGATGGGCCCCGGGGGGAGAGAGAGGAGGGGGAGAGAGGGGGAGAGGGGGGGAGATCGCCCCGTGGATTGTAGAGACGACTCGGCGTGTGGGCGTGTGGTTATCTGTGGATGCGGTGGAAGAGGGTGGAGGTGTTCATTACCTGGCTAACAGCTTCCTACATTAGACTGGGGGTGGAGAGGGGTGGAGGGAGGGCAGGCAATCGGGGGGGGAAGGTTGTTTGGTGCAGCCACCGGTAAGTGACCCACTGTTTACCCTCGGGCTGACGTGTTGAGCCCAGGTAAACAAACCTCCGGATGGCGGTGCCAGCCTCCCCCCACCCCTACTCTTTCCCTTCTCTCTCTCTCTCTCTCTCTCTCTCTCTCTCTCTCTCTCTCTCTCTCTCTCTCTCTCTCTCTCTCTCTCTCTCTCTCTTTATATATATATATATATATATATATATATATATATATATATATATATATATATATATATATATATGTATATATGTATATGTGTATATGTATATGTATATAATATGTATATAATATATGTATATATACATACATATATATATATATATATACATATATATATATTATATATATATTATATCCCTCTCCCCTCCTCCTTCTCCCTCTCTCTCTCCCTCTCCCTCCCTCCCTCCATTCCTCCCTCCCTCCCTCCCTCCCTCTCCCGTCTCGTTATCCGTCACGTCGCCCTCCTCTCACGCACGCACGCACGCTCCCAAAATAACTCGCATTGACGGTCGTTATTATCATTATTCTCTCTCTCGTACACATTCGCCCCGTGCCCGTGAGTGCCAGCGAGGAGGTGCCAGCGGAACCGCAACTCTCACGGTGCCGCGCCCGCCCGGAACGGCACTCACGCGATGAGTGGGATGGTACTCGGGTGCGTGCGGGGCCCAGCGGGGTGATTGGGTGCAGGCAGGCAGGCAGGCAGGCACTCTTGGGGTTCGGCCTTGCTCTCCGTAGGGGGAGGTGGGGGGGGGATCATCTGAGGGGCATTTACGAGCGTAAGCTGTTTGCGTTGGTGTCACTCGCGCTGGATGATGTTCGATTTTGGTCTGATTAGGATGTGAGAGGGTGGGTGAGTGAGTGAGTGAGTGAATGAGAGAGAGAAAGAGAGAGAGAGAGAGAGAGAGAGAGAGAGAGAGAGAGAGAGAGAGAGAGAGAGAGAGAGAGAGAGAGAGAGAGAGAGAGAGAGAGAGAGAGAGAGAGAGAGAGATAAGAAGAATAAAGTAGAGTAGAATAGAGTAAGAGTAAAGAGCTGTAGACAGACAGCGAACGACAGGGCCAGGGATGTCCCGTCAACGAACCAAACCTCCAAACCTCAAGAGTGAGCGATGCCTTGCGTCTATCCTCCGTTGCCCGACCTCGACCTCGACCTCGACCCGAGCGACAACTTCCTTGAAAAACCGTGAGTCAAAGCAAGGCATACGGGGAGCGGGCATACCACTCACAGATTATGTCTACTCGTTTTTACTCGTTCTTACTCGTTCTTGTTCGTTCTCACTCGTTCTCCCTCGTTCTCACTCGTTCTCCCTCGCTAGCCGTCTCCTTCTGCACTTGTTTTTGTCTTGTTCTCTTTGGTTTTGCATCTTTGCGGTTGCATTTTGGATTGCGAGTGTGATTTTCGTTTGGTCATCGAAAGTCTATATGTTTGTTTGTTACGATTTGTACAACTTCTATGCGTTTGTTTAAACTCTTTTTTTTTAAATTGATGTCTGTGGTTGTCATGTGAGATTTGTTTGCTTGTGTGTTCGCGTCTGACTTGTGGTTTATATGCCATTCTGACGTGAGATTTGTTTGCTTGTGTGTTTGCGTCTGACTTGCGTCTGGTTTGGCGGCGATGTTTTTCTCTCGTCTTTCCTTCGTCCCGCGGCGGCCCTTTGCCTCCTCCGCCTTCCGTGGGGTTCTCTCTCCTTAACTCTGGTCGTGTTCTGTCTGATCCGGTATTTTGTATCCTGTCCTGCCTTGCCATTGGCGTCTCTCCGTGTCACCCTCGCTCGCTCTCGTTGCTCTGCTCTGCCCTGCCCTACCCTTTTTTCTCCTTTTTCCTCTCTCTTTTTCTTTTCCTCCCTTTACTCTCCCTGTATCCCTCCTCCCGCTCCCCCTCCCCGTTTTCTCGTTAGACCTCCTCCCTGTGACGCGGCTTCTTTTTAACTTTATATTCCCTTCGGTCGCTTTTTCCTCATCTTATTTGAATTTTCCTTGCCTTCCCTTCCCTCCCTTCCCTCCCTTCTCCCTTTCCCTTCCCTCTCCCTTTCGCTCCCCTCTTCTTTTACCTCCCTTCCCCTTTCCCTTTCCTCCCCTTCCCCCTCCCTCCCCTTTCCCTCCCCTCCCTTCCCCTCCCCCCTCCTTCCCCTCCCCTCCCCTATTCCCTTCCTCCCCCTCCCACATAACCCCCCCCTCCCACATAACCCCCCCCCCTCCCACATAAGCCGACCCCCCGACCCCCGATCCCACCCCCCTTTCACACGACGTGCCCACCGCGCCCCTGTCGCCGGAAGTCCCCGAGAGTTATTAAGAAATATTAGCGTGCAGAGCTATCAGTGCGCGGGGTGTCGGGTTGCCTAGGTCGCCTCGCCCAACGCACAGCTGCTCCACAGTGCCACGGCGGCCCAGGCTCAGGGCGGGCGGGCGGGCGGGTGGGTGTTGGCACTGCGATTTTTGGGACTGTCGGGAAAGGGGAGATTACTGGGTGTTGGGTTTTAGTTAGTTAGTTAGTTTGTTTGTTTGTTTGTTTGTTTCATTATGCTGTTGATTTGGTTTGTTTGTTTGATTGGCTTTCGATTTGTGGGTTTTGATGTGTTTGGTTGCCTGTTTGTGTATTTGTTCGTTTCTTTTTTTTTAATCTGCTTACTAGAAAGGACATGATATGAAGATTTCGAAAAGGAAGACGAGGTGTAGAAGAAGAAGAAGAGGAGGAGGAGGAGGAAGAAGAAGAAGAAGAAAAGATGGTTATATAGGTAGAGGTAGAGATGGAGATGTAAATGAAGGAAGAAGAAGAAGACGAAGAAGAAAAAGAAGAAGAAGAAGAAGATAAAGAAAAAAAAGAAAAAAGAAGAGGAAGAAAAAGAAGAAAAAGAAGAAGAAGAAGACGAAGAAGAAACAGAAGAGGAAGATAAAAAAAGAAAAAAGAAGAATAATTAGAAGAAGAAGAAAAAGAAAGAAGAAGAAGAAGAAGAAGACAAAGAAGAAAAAAAGAAAAAAGAAGAAGAAAAAGAAGAATAATTAGAAGAAGAAGAAAAAGAAAGAAGAAGAAGAAGAAGAAGAAGAAGAAGGGGGAGGAGAGGCCGAGAGGTGAGACGGACGAACTAATCTGCTGATGAGATGAACGAACGACTCGGATCCAATCATGCGATGCGGCGAGGACGACCACAAAGACCACGTGCTTGATGATGACTCCCTCTTGAGACCAGCGCGATGACTTGGCTCCCAGCAATCAAGGGGCCAGGTGACGTCATCGGGTTGGGAGGGGAAGGGGGTGTGGGGGGGGGTTGTTGACCTGTGAGAGGAGGAGGGCGAGAGAGGTCATGAAGGAGAAGGATGGGGATGAGGGAGGGGAGGATATGGTGGGGATGAGTGGGGTGATGAGTGTGATGAGTGTGATGAATGGGATGGTGATGATGATGATGGTGGTGATGGTGATAACGAGTATGATGAATGGGATGATGATGATGAATGTGGTGATGATGATGATGATGGTGGTGATGGTGATAACGAGTATGATGAATGGGATGATGATGATGAATGTGATGGTGATGATGAGTGTGATGATGATGATGAGTGTGATGATGATGACGTGAGGATAAGGATAATGAGGAGGATTGCAACTAAGAGAAAAAGGATGAGGATGATATTCATATTGATAAGGAGAGTAGAAACGGCAAGAATCATAATTACGCTCGCCATTGTAATATTAACAATGGAAATACGGAGGAGCGGAGAATGCACGAAGGGAGGAAGTGGTATGTAAGAACGTGATAATGAGGTTTAATGAAGGATGGGTAACGATAGAGGGAAAAAAAGAAAATTAGGAAAGAACGGCAGTAACATCAGCAATAGTAACAAGGACAACAGTAACATCACAAACTACAAAATCATCAATAAAGGTATCATTAAGAACTACAATAAATTTTGTCACAGTAACAAGAACAACTACAACCATGCATCCATCGACAAACAACAAGGAAAACAAGAGGCAAAGCTCCCTAATAGCGTCTGGTGCTTGCTTGCCCTCCACGTAAGCGGTGTGGAGGATGGGATTGCAGTGGATTTCAGTGGATTGCAGTGGATTACTGTGGATTACTGTAAATTACTGTGGATTAAAGCGGCCAGTCGTTCAGCGTCGTCGGGCGCGTTCACTCGGGTGTTTTATTTTTCTTATGTTTTATCTGTTTTCTTTTTCTGGTATTGATTTTTTTTTCTTATCTCTCCTTTAAACTGATTTGGGGAGGGAGGAAGAGGGAAAGAGAGAGGGAGAGATAGAGAGGGAGGGAGAAGGATAGGGAGAGAGAGAGAGGGAAAAAGACAAGACAAGAGACAGAGAGAGACGGGGAATAAACACATAACCAAACCAACATAGAGGGATAGACATGCACATGCAGACAGAACAGAGGTAGATCGCGAGGGAGGAAGGGAGGAAGGGGGAGGAGGGTATGGCGGTAGGGCGGGCAGAAGGAACGCAAGAGGCGGGCGCGTCTGTGTTGCTGGAGTGTTTGGGCGTGGAGGCGCGGGTGTTGATATGGCACAGGACAGGCCGTCTCCGGTGTTTGGGCGTTGGGGTAAACACACGGGCCTCTATCCAGCGCTCGTGCCAGCTTCTTCTTCCTCTCCTCCGACTCTCCCTTCCCCCCCCCCCTCCACCTCTAACCCCGAACCCCCCTTTTCCACCCCTAACCCCACGCTCCGTCCGTCCGCGTCTACCTTGGTTCTCTGGCTCTGCCTTGGTTCTCTGGTTCTGTCTTGGTTCTCTGGCTCTGTCTTGGTTCTCTGGCTCTGTCTTGGTTCTCTGCCTCTGCCTTGGTTCTCTGCCTCTGTCTTGGTTCTCTGCCTCTGTCTTGGTTCTCTGCCTCTGCCTTGGTTCTCTGCCTCTGTCTTGGTTCTCTGCCTCTGTCTTGGTTCTCTGCCTCTGCCTTGGTTCTCTGCCTCTGTCTTGGTTCTCTGCCTCTGCCTTGGTTCTCTGCCTCTGTCTTGGTTCTCTGCCTCTGTCTTGGTTCTCTGCCTCTGTCTTGGTTCTCTGGCTCTGTCTTGGTTCTCTGCCTCTGTCTTGGTTCTCTGGCTCTGCCTTGGTTCTCTGGCTCTGCCTTGGTTCTCTGGCTCTGCCTTGGTTCTCTGCCTCTGTCTTGGTTCTCTGGCTCTGTCTTGGTTCTTTGGTTCTGGCTTATCCAACCGTGGCTTCTAACGCATTTGCTGACTCCGGCCTCTCGCTGTTGCCTCTCGCCATTACCTCTCGCTTTGTCTCCTTCTATTGCTCTGTATACATCTTGTTTC